>CM075858.1:68782541-69382541 GCA_037975125.1 Latrodectus hesperus
CCCACTGGAGTTGTGACTCAAATTGATTATGTATATGGTTGTGTTTCTGAGAGTTATAGCGGGGGATTTAATTATTCACGATCGCGTTATTTTTTTGCATGTAGGGTGAGGAAGTCGAAGACGTTGAGCCCCTTATAGAAATCGGAAGTCGCAGTGACAAAGCGGAAATAAAGGACTTCGAAATGAGAATATAAAATAACGATCAATATAAATGTTTTTATATATTTTATACATTCGATTTTGGTTGCATTATAAAAATCGTTAAAACTAGGATTGCTTTTTGATTGAAATTATGAAGGCAATATATTTAAAATAGCAATAGGATGAAGTGACAAAAGATGAGTTTTTGTTTCTTAATGAAAGAGGTTTTGATGATTTGATTCGGAATGATTTCATTCTCGTCATTGTAAAAGTATAATTTTTGTGCCCTGTTAAACGGCAAATTTCTTACAAATGTTGTGCACGAAAATAGGTTATGCTAGTATTGTCTTCCAAATGAAATGATATTTCCGTTTCTATAATGAAGGGAACCAAATATATAAGAAAATTATTTATGTATAAGTTCAGCATTTATTTTCCAAAATAATAATTTACTCTTACATTAAATCTAAAATGCGTCTAACAATTGAATTATTTAGAGGTAGAATACTTTTTTAATTATAATTACTAAAAATGAAATGTTGTACTTACTAAAATGACGCACTTGTTTACTTTCGAAAATTGAAAAGTATGGTAAATGTATAAAAATATGTATACTTTAATATTTCTATATTAGTAAGCTGTTCTATATTCAAAGCTTTAAAATTTGTATAATAAGTTACTATGTAAGAGTTTTAAATTTTTAATAAATAAGATATTGAGTATAACTGAAACTTTTAATATAACAATGCAACTTCCAGCATTTTATGAATCAATGATTTTAATTCACTTAATCAAAATATTTATTTATAAAGTTTTGGATCTAAAAACAATAATTGCTTTCCTAAATAATTTTTGCTTTTTATAAGTTTTCTTACTGTTAAAAATAAATAATGGACTCGTTTAATTGCATCACGTTCACTTTTAAAAATGAGATATTACAGACATTAATAAAGCCTTATACGTATATGAAACCCCCAAATTATAGCTCTATATCCTTTTTTCTCTATAATGTTTTTCTAAGCTATTATTCCCTTCTGTAACAAGTTTTACTATTTGAAAACCCATATTGAAATGTCTTGTGATTTGTGTATATTTGCTGATTTAACAATATGGGTGATTTTGAAATGTATATGCTGAAAAATGACTTTAAGAAAGGTTTTAAGTAAACTCATCAAATAATTGCATCGTAATATAAGTTTTGATCTTTTTAATTATTTTCAAATTTCTACCAATATTATATTTCTATCTAATATCTCTTACTTTGTTTTGGCTTGCTTTGTCGCTTGAAAACTTTTACTTGATGACACAGTTAATTTGACTGCATACTTTATAGTCTAAAATATATTCAAAACCACTAAAACCATCCACAGCCGAGAAGGGTTTGTTTGTCGATCAACAGTCATTTTTTGCACACGAGGGCTAGTTAGAGTGGAAACTACGGCTTAAAGTGGATCCCGATCCACTTAGAACATTCAAGCCAAAGGTGGGTTTCGAACCCACCAAACTGTTGAACCAAAGTCAAGAGCGCTAACCATTCGGCTGCCAGCTAGGCTGTGCCGAGCTGGGAAACAAACATTCAAAATATTGAACGAAATCCCATATTACGCAACATTCAGTAATCCGATAGCTTCACTATTATGAGTAGAGAATTACAAAGTTTAAATAAAATATTTTTTTTATATAGTTTGGTGTTAAGAAATCTATACACAAACATCTGCTTGATTTGTTTTCAGTTTGAACATTATTTATATTTCAGAATTATATTTTTCTTGAAACCGTAACCTCTATGAAAGATAATACATAGTTCCTAGTTTAAAATAATATGCATTTTAAGATGTTTTCGTAAATGTTTCTTAGAGTATTAAATTGTTCACATGCTTCTATAATTTAAGCAACAGCCTAATAAGGTAGCTAACTAACGACTTTTCTTAACTAATGATGTAAAGTTGAAAATCTCTAAGGCAAACATTTCTTTCCAACATGAAAATAAGGAAAATTATATAAGAATACATTTTCCTCTAATTATTCAAATTTACTTAGATAGTTGTGTACTGCATTGTTGTATTATGTTGTTTTTTAAATGTGCGTATTTAATTTCATAAATTATTAAAAAATGTTTGATACAAAAGGTAATAAGCATAAATTATTTTATTTCCATATATATATATATATATATATATATATATATATATATATATATATATATATAAATATATAATTACTTACTAAGCCATTTAATTAATACATTATTAACGATTATTTAATTGTTCAATTATTCAATTATAAATTTTTCTATCATTTTTCATGCTAATCTCTTTGTATAAGAAACAATTGAAACTATAATTAGGTATCGATTCTAGTTATAAATATTGTTTTTATATGTTCCTGTAAAAATAATAGCAGTAATTAAGAAACTGCGTTATATAATATTTTTTGATCCATCATTCGCCTAATTTCTGTAAGTTTTTAAGTTTTTTATTCAATAAAAGAAGATGAATAAACTATTTTAAAAACTGATTAGTGTTGTACATATATTTCTTTTGTTCTTCATTTTAACCAGTATTTGTTAATATAATCTGACAATATTGTTTCAGATAAAATTGAAACCAGGCTGTGTAATATTTGTTTCTAAAACAAGGCAATAAAAAGGAAAGAAACTCATAAAATAAATGAAATGCAAGACGAAAACTCATAAGTTTGCAAGTTTGATTCGATAAAATGGAGTAAAATAGGTGCTGCGATAAAATGTTTATCTATTTTACAGTTAAATCAGTCGTCAATCTTTCTAAGAGCATGAATCAACAGTAGCCCACCGGAAATATTTCAAAAGCAGACGATTTGAATTCGAATATCATTATTGAATTATTTCCTAATTATAGGGAATGTTAAAGCGTTTTACATAATTCATTCCAATTGCTTATACTAATCCATACATGAGATCTAATTCTCTGTTATAAACAATGTGCAATAGCATTTTGAATAAATGAGAGTAAATGCTATTATTCTATGTTGCCCAATTTTTTATGGTTTTTCAACTTTTATGCCCAATTATCCCGATTTTTCCACGCTCATACAAGTTGTTTACTGGAATGAGTTAATATTTTTTTTAATTATTCAGTCAAAATCTTGCTTAGAAATATAAAATATGCAATTTATTAATGTAACATAAAATGCTATTATATTATTTTATATATCATGAAACGTATAATTTTACCCAAATTTATTTAAATTTGAGAAGAATCTTAAACTTATATAAATTTGCATTATATCGTAAATTATATGCAGTTTCCAACATTTTGTTAGAAATGTTGAATCATTTACGTAAGTATCTTGAAAATATTAAAGCGGTTTTTAGCTGCATCAGAAGTTTATTTTAAGGAAATATTTTTTCAGAGTGTACCTAATACATATTTATTAAACAATTTAAGTGATAAAAATAATTAAATAAATAATGTTTATACTTTACATGGAATATGTTTCAAAGAAAAATATTTTAGATTGTCTTTAATTTAATTTTTAATATAACATTTATTTTACACAGGACAGTCATTTTTAAAAATATAAAATTTGAAATTTTTTTTCATGAATAATGTAAAAGTTAAATACAATGTAAATACATAATTAATGACTAAGAACAGTTACAAAATACTTATTTTAGACATTTTAATTGTTAAATTACTTTTCTAAAAAAAAGAATTAGGATTTTACAACGTGAACAGAGGGTATTAACACATTTTTAGAACGATTTCGGGGCCATTTAATTAATATTTAAAATTTAAAGACTATTTTTTTAAATGTTCTATCTGATAGCCTTTTTTCTGGACTATAAGTCTGCATCGTGATTTCCATGATAGTTGAGCTTTTCGTAAAATTTCCAGGGGTATTGCTTTCCATTCCTCTTCCACTACTTTCCAGAGTCCATCTATCGTGGTGGGTTTGCGTTTAGAAAGAGCTCTTTTTAACAGACCAAAGGCACAATAGTCCACAGTTGAAACGTCAGGGGACTTCACAGGAATATGTTGAAAAGGTATATATGCAATACCTGTATTAGTCTTCATTTTTTCAAGGAATGCAGTGATAGTTTTCGAAGTATGACTTGTAGCTTTGTCTTGATGAAGTTTCACTCTTTGAAAGTCTTTGGGATAAAGAAGTGGAATTTCTTCTGTAAATATTGGACGTAAAATCTTCTCCTGATAGTATGATGAGTTGATTTTAACATTTTTTTCTACTCTTTTTATTTTTAATTTCCCATTGTAGGAGAAACCTGCGACTATCATAAACCCCTTACTGAAACTTTCTTTACATTGACGGAACCAGGTTTGTACATTTTTTCTCCTCGTTTTCTATAGTAAATAGACCTTTTTTGTTGCACTCATTTAGGTAAACCCATGCTTCATCAAGGGTCACAATGTATTTCCATTTATCTCCTGCTAAATGGTTTTCATACAGGATTCTACAAAATGTTTTGCGTTGAGCCACATGCCTCGGCAAAAGCTGGTGAACATTATGTTTTTTAGCTTTTTTAAGTTGTAAATCTTGATTTATTATTTTATTTATTGTTGCTACAGATGTATCTAAAGACTTTGCAATTGATTTCTGTGTTGGCGGATTTTCTCTTGTTACCAGGAATTTCACTTTAGAAACATTTGAAACAGTACGTACTTTTTTCGGATATTCGTTTGGAGTCTTCTTTCCATGTAGAAATAATGATTGACGGTTTTTACCTGTCCGATTAATAATGTTGCTTATTTTGCACTTAGAAATTTTAATACCATGCATTTCACAACGTTTTTGAATCCTGGAATAAGAATATTTCTCTTCGGAAAGCGCAAAAACAAATCCTTCAATCCACAGCTTGTTTACATGCGACATTTCGAAAAAAGAATAAATTTAAAAGTAGCAGACGATATTTCTCATTTCAAATAATAAGCTGTTGAAAAACATTTTTGTTCTAAAACATTTACTTTTTTAAAATTCTTAATCGAAATGATTCTAAAAGTGTGTTAATGCCCTCTGTATTTTAGTAAAAATTCGCGAAGTAATATCTCAATGAAAAATTCCACTAAAATTCTTAATAAATTCAATAATTAAAATTACAATAATCATTTCATTATAGTCACTAATAATTAATGAATGTTTATAGATTATACCTTCATCTAATCAAATATTATACTAATTACACATGATTAAATTTACATATTAATTTTACAAGCCCTTATAAAATCAATTAATATTTACGAAATATGAGTCATTTTGAAATTATCTCTGTTAACTATCATAACTTTATTATCAAGTTTCATATCTGTATGTATTTTTGGATACTAATAATTACGCTAACTTATAGTTACGCATTTTGCTGTAAAAGAAAATAATTTCATCAATTTTTAAAATATTTTATGAAATCTTTCAACTTCTTAAAAAGAAAAAATTATAACCTTCCGTTATTTTTACAAAATTAATTAGTTAATATATCTTTATGAATTATATTTTAATTAAAGTACCATTATATTGTAGGTTTTAGTAAATTTATGCAGAAAATCTATAATGAGGAAATTACGACTGGTGTTTCAAAATATTTTAGATATTTTACGTCTTGAGAATCAATACTTACGCCTCTTAAATAGTTTCTATCATGAAAAATAATTATTAGCAGTCGAACTCTAAATTGAAGATCTTTTCGCAACAGAAACCATCAGCATTAAAATGAAGAAATGGAATGAAAAATTGCGAGATTACGAAAATCTTAGATATATAAAGTACTTACTTAATGATCTCCGTAATACGAGGAAATTAAAAGTAAACTCACAAATGTTACTTTATGATTCAGTTGTTTGTCAGTGCAAAAGTAATATGTAACTGTTGCCATCATTGCAGACTTATAATAAAAACAATATATCCTCAATAAAAATCATTAAAAAACTTAAACATGATGCAATAAATTATATTAATTTTATATAACTCAGTCATCAGATTACATCCAACATTTTAATAAATCTTATTTTATAGGATTTTAATACGTTGAAGCGTATTCACTGCTAATTAAAGTTTTCACTTTAAAAATATTGAAAGTTCTAAAAAATAATTTCATATTTTATACTTAAACCAAGCAAATATCCATTATATTTACTAATCGTGACTGGGACTCGTAAGATATATGTCTTGGTCCCAATGTTTATTCATTAGTATGGCTTAGTGTGGAGTTGAAAGTGGCAACTCGGGTTTCAATCTCGTCACGATTAATAAAATTAGTAAGAAGTGAATTTTATTCATATAGGAAGCAATTGTTACTAAAATACCATGAATTTAATTTTGAACGTGAGCTGTTATTTTTTCTGTTACTTGTTCTATTAATTACTAGTTACTAGTTCTTACTAATTCGATTTAACGTATCTAATATTTGAAGGATCAAAATAATTTAATCAATGAATTCTCAGATGAAATTGGATTCAAAAAGAAAAATGTTCAATATTATTTTCTTAGATTTGAGCGCAAATATTATGATCCCAAATATATGTATTTATGACAAATATATTTATGTATTAATGTTACTGTATGTATTAGCAAAAATACAGCTAATAGTTACTAAATCCAATTATCATATTGAAAATATATGGTATGAGTAGATAATATATTTTAATAATTATTAAATGCAAATTACTATACTGGTAATCATGAATTGGATTTTACAAAGAAACTCGAAGGCTTAGGGCCGTCAAATAGATTGATGAATTAGCAAAAGTATAAGTAAATTTTTAAAAAAAGAAAGGCTTTGTAGAAAACTTTCCTGCAAATTATTTTATATAGATAGATAATTACATGTTATGTAAATTTACATGTGCTTAGAAATATTTTGTCAATCAGAGAAGATTGATACCCGTTCTTATTCATAAAGCTAAAGTCAAGAATTACTGGCTTTAGACGGTATTTCAAAGGTACTAGTACAATTCCTATACTCTAGAAATCGTAAGTTGATGTATGCCGAGACCATTGTGTTGAGGGTCTCTATGAGTGTTAAATGTTCTTAAGTCCTTATATTCCGTAACTTATGTGAAAGGCGCTGGTCAACATCGTCATTTGAATATTTTAGTCATTAACTGATTAAAGCCATCAATGATTCCACCATGTTTTTGCATGTATGATTTTATTTATAAGTGATTACACATAAAATGTATCACTCATTAAAAATGATTATAACTTTATATAGTGCGTAACATTACTTTACCAAATTGCCTTAAAATTATAATATTAAAAATATGTAACTGAATTTAATAAAATGTGTTGCAATAATATTTATAAAATATTTTTTAAATTAATCGTTATTTAAAAATAATTTCATAGTAAAATTAGCTTAAAAACACATTTGTACTAAGAAATGTAAAATGTAATTTTTTAAGTCTTTTACTTTATCAATAGAAATAAATTTTTTAAAAAAGTATTTAAAATAAAAATATATTTTAATCAAAGAGATTATGTCTGAGCACAATTAACAATTAAAATCAATTAATCTAAACATTAATACTTTTATTTGCAATACTTTATAATGCAATGATCATTTTTTTTTTAATTTTTGCATTTTAGTCTAAGAATAATTCTAAAAATTCCATACATGTTCTTATACAAGAGAACTTTTTCCTATTATTGATAAAAATAATATATCGAATGGAATAAATACATACAGTAAAACAGAATGATGCGAGCCTTCATTCAATTATTATTTCCTCTTGTGGCAACGTCGTTAACGTCTCCTAGCTTTGAGCTGAGATTCTCAATGTTATGTTGTCAACTTTTTTTTACCCCAGCAAACGAGATCACAAACTTTGCTATTCACTCTTTTATGTCACAAGTATTCATAAGCATTGAATAAGATTAGAAACAAAGATAATGTATAATACACAACTATGATAGAAATACCAAGTAAATAAGAGACTGGACTTTTTTTTTCCTTTTATTTCATTTTTTTCTATTTGTCTTTAATAAATGTGAGTCCTTCATTTTGAAATTTTATAATTTAATGTACTCGCTCCAATTTTTTTTCCTATTTCTAAAATTTGTTAATAATCTAATAAATGCAAAGCAATTAACAATAAAAATTTTCCCATTCACGATGTGGTGATTCCATTAGAATAGTTAATTTTTGTTACAACTCAGTGTACTACATTGCATTATTTTAATGTTTTCTCTATTTTCCCAATTTACACTATCAAATATAAACCCATTATTTTAAATAGTATGTAAAAATAACGTATTTTCAGTTGAATACTATATGGCAAATAATACAAAAAATGAAATATGAATTTAAAGAGACTATGAATATGATTTCAACAACAATGATAAACACTTTCATGGATCAACTATTACAATAAATAAATTGTTTTTCCCATCTTACAAGATTACACAAGACTTAGAATATTTTATTAAAATAACTTTCGTTTATTAAAAAAAAGTATTAAGCTTCCAAATAGCGGTGAGGAGTATTGTGTAAAATTAAGACATTCGGAGATATATTCTTGAGCAATAAATGTTTTTGTGAATTATATTACCAGTCAAACTCTCTAACTTTTTAGACTAGTACATAACATAAGGGAAATATTTACGATTTGAAAAATAATAATAATTACATTTATTCAACGTAGAGTTTGTGAAATAATCTTCACCAATAAATCATATAAAGTTGAATTAAATAAGGATGGAGATGATTGAAAGTTACTATTATTACGGTATTATTAAATATTAAAAACATTTTTAACATCTCTCCGGTATATAATTAATTGCAAAATGAGATGACGTAGTGAGAAAATTAAAAACACGTTCAACAAAGAAATAAAAAATAATTTTTCGAAATCTCAAATGTAAAATTTTTTAAATGTAAAAGAAGATGAACATTATTAGAGCATAAAAATTTATTATCGGCATTTAGGAAGATAAAAGGAGATTCGATGTAATAATTTTCTCGCCATGCCAAACATTAATGAATTCATGGCAATTCTTAAAAGGCTTAAATATCATGCCCGTCGGTTTCTTTAAATGTTTTCACATCAGACGTAATTTTACTCTATCCAAACAATACTAAATAGATGATAATTCTTAAAAGGGCTGAAATCCACATACTTTTGACTGAAATTATTTTCGAATCAGCATTAGTTATAATTTAAGTTGATTACAAGCAGTGTGATCAAATTTTTTTAATGAATAAAGACTTTTGTTTTAATTAAGCCAGAGTTCAACATCTTGATATACGTTTCATTACATTCTATGCCCACCTCAACCTTGAACAAATTTACGCCGGAAATGTCATTAAAATTTTATATTCGTTAAATTATCGGAAGCGTTTCACATTTGAGGCATTTGAAGATTTTTTTAATATATCTGTTTTTAGAAGAGATTCTTATGGACTGATATCAAGTTTTTCAATAGTACCATTACGAATGCTGTTTATCATCACTACTTAACTTTTCAACTACATTTGATGTCAAGATTATTGCATGATTGGCAGGGAAAAAAATTATTATCCGAATATAATTTACATTTTGTCTACATCATTTTGTTATGGTTTTGAGTAATTTAAATGAAATTACTATTTAAATGAAACCAAACAATGAAACTTGTTAATTTTTTCCAGAGAAAATTGAGTTGTATTTTAAGTAATATAAAATAAAATTACATTCATTTGTTCTAGTAAAGAGGTCATGTATACATCATAACATCATATACATATATATATATATATATATATATATATATATATATATATATATATATATATATATATATATATCATTTATATTTATTAAATCTTACTCATCTTTGTTACATTTTCAGTCGAAAACACTACTTTTAAAAAGAACTTTATGATTTTTTTGAAATATAATTGCTTTTAGCAAATGTTATTGAATTGCATTTTCATCAGTTTTCTCTAAAAGATCAATAATTTGATTACAAGATGGCATATTAATAAATTATTTATCAGTTATTTATATTCCATTATTCTTTATTATGTCTTCAGTAAATGATTAATAGTTTTAAATAAACAAATAACAAATTATGTATATTTTTTATTTAAATAAACAAATAAAAAAATATACATGATTAGATTAATAGCTTCAGAATGTATTAAATTAAATTCTTTGCTACATATATAATATATATGAAAGTGGGAGCTATAAAAACATATTTATTTCAATATGTTCATTAAATAAAAATTTTCTTTCAGCAGCTGTTATTTTTACAATTTAATACAAGCAACACAAAATGTATTATTTAATAGAAATGATTAAATTTTATTATTCCCCATTGCAAGTAATGCATAAATACAAAATTAAATTTTAATTTTTTCAGGTCCAGTATAAATACTTGTAAAAAGTATAAGCCAATTAATCCTAAGGTCAAATAAAATTAAATTAACACTATTTACGAGTTAAAATGTGATAAGAATTTTAATTTGTATCAAAAACCAATGAAAAATACTTCATGTCCAAATTTTTTCAATCAATTAAAATTTAGTTTGTCTTTACAAGATTTTCTCAAATCACACCTGTCTACGAAATATTAAAATATTTTTAGAAAAATACATCAATTCTGAAGTTTCCACCGTATTATTTCACAGAGTAAAATGATACCACTGGGATTTTTCTGTAAGCATGTTTTTTTAAAAAAATAATGTAAATGTATCTAAGTTTTTAATTTTTAGTTATCTATGAAACGATTAAATGTAGAGATAATTAATTTTCGCATAATTGGATTTCTTTATAACTGAAAGAAATCGAAATTAAGAAATTATTTTTCTAAGCGAAGTTTAAATTACTTTTGACTCTAAACTGATTTATTTCCTCTTATAACAATCAATTCAATAACTTTTTTGTAATTGTAGAATAGTTTTGTTAATTTTCATAAATTAAATGTTGGTTTTAAACAATTTAATGATAACTCAAAATGTAGAAAATATTTTAACTATGTAATTCAGAAGCAAACTTTTGTTTACATTTGCCAATAAATTAACCATTTTTTGCTAATAATAAGTAATAGAAAATATTTTATAAGTATGCATCTAAAATACAAACTTTCCTATTTACATTTTAGTGCAAATTAAAATATTAAGGCTAATAATAATTAATTAAGCTAATAATAATTAATTTAATTAAGGGTAATAATAATTAATTGGCCTAAATATTTTAATTTACTCTTCTCTTACTTTACTCTTCTAGTTAATTTATTCTTCTAATTACTTTATTTCCGAATAAAATATTTTAAAGGTATTTTAAATATTTGAAAATGTTTTTAAGTAAACAGTTTAAAAATTTTAACTGCGCTTGATTTTAAATTAGCTTGATGGCGCTTCAAATAAAAGAATATGACATATAAAAAAGCCTAATATATAGCTGTGTAATTTGTAAAAATTAAAAAGAAATATGTTTTACATAAAAAGATTGTATTAGAAACATGTATCTTGAAATGATAGTTGAGGTTTAAATTTTTAATGTAAAAAAAGTTTCGCGTATTGATTCAAATTATTTATTTTACGTTAAAATAATGCATATCAATAACTACAGTTTGTTTAAAAATTATAAGCCAAATGGAACATAAATGTCCATTACACCTTTCTGTTATTTTGAAGCTCTTGAGTAAAACTTTGCATGTATTCAAGCAATTCTGACAGCAAATACTTTAAAAAACAATTTGGGGCTAATTACAAAAAATTACTTACTCAAATGACGAAATAAGTATACAAAAACCAAAAATATTTATTATTTGCAAAGATTTTTCCATTGATGAAAACTATTAACTTGATTTTGAAATATATACTTTTTTGAAACTTCAATATTTGGATGACAATCTTTAGATTTTTACTACATGTACTTTAATCTGTGCATATTTAATAAAGATGTTATTTCAAAACACATTGGTATGAAACTTAAATTTATGCAGACCGAAAAGTAAATATTTTTACATAAAAGGCTGCTTTTCAAAAAAAAAAAATAGAGGGTAAAATGATTGCATGACTAAGTGATTTTTTGGGATTGATTTTTTTCCATTTCTATTCAATAAGAACTTTAATAAAGGCTCATTTTGTCGAAGAAAATAAAAACGCAGCACACACACACAAATTACTCTGAAATATCGCTGAGGTAATGTGTCAAATAGAATTCTTAAATCAATTTCAATTTGTATATAAATGCTCAAATAGTTACTTATAAACTGTCAAATATCTAAGCGAAATATTAATGTCATGAATATGTCAGATTATGGAAAATACGATTGTATGATTTTTCTTATTGGTGATTACATATTTATTTTGTTCTTATTTCCTGCATATTATAAATATATTATTACTATTAGTAACTCAAGAAGAAGGTATGTGTCTATATAAAATGCGACTCAATGTGTTAATTTTAGGATATTTGAAACAATAAACGACAAATATTAGAATTATAAAATCTCAAGAGTTAATAATTATTTTTTCAGCTAATAGGAATTTAAAAAATAATTCATATTAGCTGAAAAAAACTATTCGATAAAAACAAATTTTGTTTGAAACAATTACCTTTCAAAGTTGAAAATATTACCTTTCTAAGTTGTGTATGTAGTATTTTGTCTCGGAAATTTACTGAGTAGTTATTCATAACCTCATAGATTACAACAATGCCCATTAGTGTCTCTGTGTTTTATTTCAAGTCCCAAAACATCAAGAGCATGCTTTTTTCAATAACATTTAATTAAATTTCTACATTTTTTTAATTTCCTTTTCCTTATGATCCGTAACATTTCCCCATTTTTGTATGATAAATCTCAAAATTCGAGACACATCACCCATTGTTGAATTCTGTTTGATGTTTCCATATACAGACACTAATTCTGCAAAATGATATTTTGTCTTACTACATCGTATGAGTATTATTTCATCACATAGTTCCAATGTTATTTAAATGTTTAACATCTGCATTTTCAATTATAAAGTAAAAGTGACAAAGAGTTTAAATTTTATGTACAAAAGACAAGACACCAACTATATATGCATTGGAATACTTTAGATATAATTATGAGAAAATTTCTTACAGAGTTTCATTGCCTAGTTATTCACTAATAAGAATACTTGCTAATTTCTTGCATATTTCATATCACTAAAGCAATTTATTTCAAATTGATCAATTATTTTGCATTTTGCAATTTCATCGTATTATTTATATATATATATATATATATATATATATATATATATATATATATATATATATATATATATATATATATATATATATATATATATATAAACCTGAGAGTTCTGAAATTTGATTTATAAGTTTGTATAGCACCATTCTTGTGATGTTTTTATTATTAGACACTCATGTTCATGTTTAAATATGGTATTAATTAGTAGCTAATATTATTCTTGAAAAATTAAAACAATGACATTCCAAAAAGAGAAATGTAATAACTTATAATGTTCTCCCAGTATTTGCACAAATTTTCTTAACTCATAAATTCCAAATTACATAATTATCCCAATGATTAAGTAGTATTCAAGTATACTTTCTCGGAAGTATATTTAGTGTTCTTCATTTTTCTGCTCATTTATATCGCTCTTTTTATTTTTTTTATTTTTCTTACATATTTCATAATTATTATATTGATTTAATTAAATTATCAATTCTTCAGATTCTGTAACCATGACCTTTTTGTTAAAACGTCAAGAATAAACCATACATTCTTAACAAAAAACACCTTTCTTCTAAAATGTTCTTTGAGATTATTTAATTCCACATACAGATCTCCATGCACATTAAGATATTTCACAATTCCTTCTGTACAACTTCCATCAACATGTGTACTCAATCAACCCTTTCGATCGGATAAGATAAATAAGTTTGCTCAAAGTCAGCATTGGCATTTAAAATGACTACGTACAAAAGATGTACGATGGCATTCATTGGTGTGACAAAATAAAAGATTTGGGTGTCCTGTCCGCATTCATGAGTCGTCAAGGCAGGCTGCATCCCTGACACGCGTCATTCCGATATGGAGATGAGGGCCTCCTAAAAGAAGCAGATGAAAAAGGAATCCCGCATCTTCAGATTCAGCTGACAGACTCGTTAACCTAAGAGTCGGAATGGACAGCTGCTGATTTTTTCCCTATGGAATAAAGATCGAGTTCATGATAGAGATCAAGTGCTAGCTCCTCTAGACTTTTCTTCCCATTTAAGTCATTCCTATTTTATATTTTTAGTACCCTTCGAGCTTACTTCATTCAATAACTTATAAATAGTTTCCCTTGAAAAAAGTATACACATAATGCATAAACTTCATGCCTAATTTTTATCAATATATTGTATAGTACATTAATTAACGGCATTACTAATTTTATTTAGAAATTAATTATTAACGTCTATGTCAATCTCTTATGTGAGTTATTTTATGTACTATTTTATTTATATATACTTATCAATATAAACACCCGTTGAGTCTTTTAACAATTAAAAATTAATTATTGATAGTTATCTCTCAGTTAGAATGATAGACATTAATAGTTGGTACTTTTGTAAGATTTCCAGTTCATAATATCTACCATAATACTGATAACATATACTGGGGCGCATTTTTTGCTGGCAGACAAATTTGCTTTAAAATATCAGCTTTTCTAGTAAAATATTAATTATATCTCTAAGAAGAAAATCATCTGTGTTTAAATATTTAACTAATTAATGTCCTAGCAATTAGAGAATAACACAGTAGAGTTGAAAGAAGTATACATGCTTTTTACCTAATATTATATTGCTCTATTTTTAATCTATTTGTACCTGTCAACAATTTTAAATTACTTTCAAATCACTGATACAGTACTATAGTAGTTCCCACGCTTATTTTATTGTGTGTGCATAATTTAAGAAACTTTTCCTCTAAAATATGTGTATTCAACATATATAAGTACGTATATTTAGCAAACAAATTATATTTATATATTTTAGGATTCAATATATTATAAAGCATTAACAGTATAACTAGTTTAAATAAAAATTAATATTTTGTATTCTTGTAATAATTAAAACCTAATTTGATGGTTTTTAGTGAAGTTTTAAAATTTAGACTTAAATTAACAAATACGGTGCGCTTCTTATTAATGTTTATAAATATAAATTTTAATTTATTACAAAAGCTACAATTTTATGTAGCTTTTGTAATAAATTAAAATGCCCTTAAGATTCTAATATTAAATGTTTACTTTTCTTTTTAAAATGCTTATGATTTTTAAAATTTTATAATTATGACTTTTAAGGATTTAGAATTTTTTGATTTAAATTACTATAGGATAACTATTAAGTTATATACTAAGAATATATATTATATATCTTCAATTTATATTTTAATTAAAAATTTGAATTCAGTTTCAATAAATAATACAGTTCTGCTATAAAATTCATTCTGATATATGAGTTTTCCATTCGCTACTTATAATAATCAGATTAATAATTGTATAACTCTTGATAATAAATATTTCTTTGGTATTTCTCTCTAATTAATACACTAACAGCATTGGCAAATTAACTTAGTTATTCACAAGTATTCTTTAAATTCGTTACATTTCATTTACATGAAAAGACAACTTCAAACTTTTCAGAAAAATTAATCATTCCTTAAGAAAATCACAGTATTTCAGAAGATACATTGATGCATAAATTAAGAGATTTAATCATCAAAAAAATTTAAGTTCATTTTTATGATATAAGCGGAGACTTATTTTCATATGCTTAAAGGGAGAATTATTTTATTTTTATTAAAAAATGCATCTTAATTATCACCCTTCAAAATGTATTGAAGCGACAAATAGGATCTCACAACTGGGATTATTGAAGGAGCATTTTAGATAGCAATATTTTTTTCTTTTTAAGACGTTTTTGGATAAGCAAGAATACATTTATTTATTAGTATTTAAAATGATAATCTCTTTTCTAAATAAAGTCAATTTTTTATGACCAAGATGTCTTAATAATTTTAAATGTCTATGTCGAGATTTCTTAAATGCAAAGTTTCAAGATGAAAAAAGTTCTAAGTTTGGAAGAATAATTCTAATGTCTATAATTATTCACAATTACCAAATTTTGTTTTAATTTCATTGCATATTAAATTTATTTCACATATTTTAAGCTCTTTAAGAAATTTTATAAAGTAAATTAAATTTGTTTAATATTATTTATATTATTTAATATTATTTTCGTTAAAATATTACTTTGTACAATGAAAAATAATAGAAATGTTGTCTCATTTTAGTAAAAAAAAATATTTTGTATCAGAATTGTATTGCATAAAGTTTTTAAAAGATGTTTTGATAAAGGAAAAACAAATTTTTAACATTTTTGTTCATTACAATAATGATGACAAAAAAAACTAAAAGAAATTCCTAATCTCATAAAAATCTCAATGAAAACATTTCTGAAATAAGTATATATTTATTAAATTTAAATATGAATTTAATGTAATTAAGTAAATATGATGCACAGATTATATGCGCATTTTATAAAATGATTCTCGCTCTCTGAGCTTCCAAGCAAACGCTTATAAATCTTACATTTGGATGAAAAGTTCATAGTTTCAATTCTCATATCGAAAGATTGATGTTATAACCTGTTTGCAAATTAACTCTAATTTTAAAAAAACTGATAATTGTGTGATAATCAAATCAGAATGTGGATTATTTTGCGTAACATTTATATATTTGTGGATGTAGTGCTTATTTTTTACTGTTTTATGTGACGTATTTTCATAATTACATTTTGTTATATCAAGATTATTTTGTCATATTTAAAAATATTCCAAGATAGTGAAACGGTGATACAGGTATGTGCTTGAATGGTGTGAGCATTTCTGTAATCTAAAATACACCTATAAATGTGCAAAGCATAACGCAGCAGATCTATTTAACAGGAATAAACATAAAAATAGAAAATTTTAATCCATTATTTTTGTTATACTTTATCACAAATTCAGCAATAAATGTGTGACTGTGATTTTGTGTACTTAATTGAGGTCCATGTAATTTATATTTAGCATTGATAAAAGTTTGTTTTGAGTTTCCTATATAAATATGATCATATATCTTTGAAAATGCTACATTGTAACATTTTTAAGAATTATATTGTATTTTCAATAATATCCAAATGTAGCAAAAACCACATATTCAAGTAAAAATATATTTGCTTCATAAATCTTGCTTCATTAAACACGTCTTTTGAAACTATAATACATGCGTTTCATATGTTTATGCACAATCATTTAAATACATCTACATTGTATGCAAAAGAGTATTTTCTCTATTACTTTAAGGATAAATGACTTACATGAAAAATTTTTCTAGATAGTTTCTCATTTGAAAATATGTCTTTGAGACATACGATATGTCGTTTTTTCTGGAATATTCATTTCGGGAAAGCTTTTGTATTTGCAAATAATTATTTTTAATCTAATTTTAGAGACAATATTGGCTGCTATAGCTTTGGATACTCAAAACCTTCAAACCATATTTTTTCCTGTAACTCATAAGAAAATACTCAACTGTTGATTTTTACCAGCTTGTCGATGAAAGCTTATTCGTTCAAAATTAATGTACTATTTTCTTTGAAATAAGTCTTATTCGTAAATGCTCCAAGTAAAACATCCTTAGAAAATAATATAATAAATATTATAAGGAAACAATTATTTTCTCTTTCACACCATTGCAAACTTATTGCTGCTTAAAATTCCAAGAAACACTAAAAATTTTAATATTTTCATAAAAAATCATATATAATAATAGTTTTGTAATTACAGGTAAAAGCAAAAGTTATCTTAAAAATAAATCTTAAGATTTCAAATTTATTGGGTATTATGAATAAATTAAATGTGCTTCAAGTGAAATATACAAAGCCATACTTAGCACACACGCATGTGATTGTATTGATTATTTTAGGACTTATTTATTTAATTAAAGATTGCCACTAGCTTTAATATACTTAATAATATCATGTGTCATTTTAGAGCACTTTTACATTAACAATATAATTATTTTTTTTCAAATGAGATAATTATAATTCTGCTTGATTTTAAAGCATGTTATACCAATATATCTTTATTCAGTGGAAAAATAATTACTTAATATAAGTTTATTTTTTTCAAATGATAACCATAAATTATCAATTAAATTTATAATTTTCAGTAGTATCCAAAATGTAGTACATTTGCATACTTTAAATAGATATCTTTTTTAAATTTTCATAAAGTTTGTAAATATTCAAGATGAATAGACTGGTGATTCTTTTATATTAAATTTAGATTTGAATATGCTAAAATAAAAATGATTTTTTTCAATTTTATTCTGATTATGTTACAGCACTTTTTTATGTAAAATAAAATTGATTTTACTATTGAAATTAAAATAATTCTCTAAAATATTTCAGTACTGAAAAAAGGAGCTTATATATTTAATTTTTTTTCACTGTGAAGAAAAACAATGTGTATACCCTTAAAAAATTTCAGAAAAAAATTCTGCATTAATTAATTTAATGAGAAACATATTTTAAATAATATTTAAATATCTTTTGTTTTCAGTTTTCAGTTCACACACACACACACACACACACACACACACACACATATATATATATATATATATATATATATATATATATATATATATATATATATATATATATATATATATATAAATGCAGATGATCCTTTTCAAAATATTAACAAATTGTCATAAATATTAAGTGATACAGATAATTTTAGTAAATTTTTATAATTTTGTGCTTTTTTAAATAAAAACTTTTACTTGACCTACCAAAATGGAAACGTCGTAAAAATTTGCTCTCATTTGGATATTAAACTTGGCCGAACAAAAATAGTGTGAATAATGAATATAATACAAAACATCAACGTTTTCGAAATACTTGTTAGAGCTCTATCTACTGCCATGCAAGATAACACAAATAACGTAAACACGTCTATCATTCACACTTCTAGTAGATAGGTAGGTATTCAAAATATATAGATACAAATTTTTTTGCTTTGAAACATTTTTCATTTTTTGGCTCAACTCATTTTGTTTTTCAATTAAGTATCACTTGATTGCTTTCCTGTAGGAGAACTAAAAACTATTATAAGATAATATGATACAATTTCTTAACATTAAAGTACAAATTTGTGGAACCGCTTGCCGAAACAAAACAAGTATCCCAACAAAATCTTCGTGCCAAAGAGACTCATACTGTATTCCCGTTATTGAGCTTTGAGCATTCCGATTGAACTTCGTTTGAGTGAACAAAAATATTTCTTCCTAGTTAGGAGCTTTAAAACATCTTCCAAACATTTGCTTTTTTAAAAGATCTATCTTGAATGTAAATAAAGCAATAAATAAGATAAAAAATTATAACTATAAAATTCATTAAAACAATTAGCTACCAAGGTAAAAATACTAAAAGTTAGTTAATTTTGCCTAATTTCTATAATAATTAGTAAATGATTTTAATAATAAGCTAAAGTTATTAAACAGTAAAATTACTAATAAATTAGGTAATATTATTTGGAAAAATAAAACTTTTCCAAGTAATTGATTTACATATGGGATAAAATTATCATAAATATGTCAAAAGCTTAAATACTTTGTACAATATTATTATTTTATTCTATAACTGAAAAATGTATGTAATTATAAATATCGTTTTCAAAAATATATTAAAAATAAACCATTTTAGATTCTTAGCTTAAAGATAATAAAAATTTTGTCTCTAAAAATTATTTTTATCGTTAAGTAACTAAAATGTAAGTCATGCCAAAATAGGAATATCATGTTGGTTTGAAATTCTTTCTTGAACGTACATTTCAAAGGATTTTGTTATTGAATATTTTAAACATTCATTTTGATGAATTAGACTGTGACATGGATTCACTATGATTGGTAATATTTTGATAAATGTACATATTGTTTTATGTATTCATTGTTAGATAAAAAACACTTTTAATTGTAATTTCTATGAACTAATATCCATAAAACATAATTAATACATTTAATGGAGAGTTTTTGGATTTGATTTTTTGCTCAACGAAGAATTTTTGATCACGAGACCAGGTTTTTTGATAAACAGACCAGGACCTGCAAAGTAGTTTTCGAACCACTACGAACATCTATACCCAAGGTGGGACTAGAATCTACGAACTGTTGAAGCAAAGTCAAGAACGCTAACTGTAAGGATACCAGCTCGGCCAGATTAATCACAACGAGATCCTGCCATTCTTTTTTATATTACATACAATGGATATACTAAACTAAATACAAACAATAGATTGTAAAAAAAAATTATTTCGCTTTTCAAAGTATTTATTTAATAAATTTCACTTGTATGCTTATTATATTGAACAATATAATTTTCCTAACAGAGTATATTTCTATAATATTAAGAGGACATTTGAATATGTGTTTACGACATTTTGGGGAAATATGAATGGTGAAAATGTGAGCAAAATAAATAATTTGGCCTAAAAGTAATTAAATTTATATCAAAGTAAAAGAGTACCACATGTTTGTTATAAAACTATAAAATAATTTTATAGTTTTACAACAGTATCTGCATATTGTAAATATGTCTAAAAATATCAGTGTCATACACTCTTAAAAATAATTAATATATATATATATATATATATATATATATATATATATATATATATATATATATATATATATATATATATATATATATATATATATATATATATATATATATATATATATATATATATATATATATATATATATATATATATATATATATATATATATATATATATATATATATATATATATTATATATATTATATATATAATATATATATATATATATATATATATATATATATATATATATATATATATATATATATATATATATATATATATATATATATATATATATATATATATATATATATATATATATAAGACAGTAATAAAATAAATGCTCTTTTTTACATTTATCATGCTAACACATAAAAAGCTAATAAAATATTTCGATAATGATATAACAACATGCCAGAATTAAAAATTACAAACAAAGAAAATATAGATTTTATTTTCAGTATTCTATCAAGTACTCGGCAATCGAATTTATCCCTACAAGCATCTTAGCGCAAATGAAGGACGTTCCCTCTTTGGCGATCGGATATACTTTCCGGAATCATATTCCCTTGACCGCTGTCCAGCTTCGGGGTGGTGGAAATTGCGGATCGCGGTGAAAGGGCTTCTGACCGCACTTGTCAACATCTGTTGCACGCTCGTTGGTAACACTTTAGTACAAGAGGGAAAAAAGAGTTGCCAAACAGCACAGAAAACTGCTGCCGTCGGTTCTTTTCAGAGGTGGAGGATGTTGGAGGGTATATTTACTCCTTTTTATCATTCTTCGCCTCCGGCCTTCTTGTTTCTTTTCTTCTTACACGCTGCTTCCATTTCCCACTTCTTTTTCTTCTTCTTTTTATCCATTTCCATACAAGAAAGATGTATTTTTCTTCGGAATATATTTGCCAGGTTGTTCGAAAATAATGTTCTACGTGGGGTGTGGAACGGTTAATATTTCCTCCTGGAGAACGTGACGAGATGAAGGTATTGTGAGACACATTTTGTTGATATTGCGAGACTTAATTTCATTCTGTGTTGTTGGCTTTTCAGTTATAAGACGAAAATTGTTTTATATTTATATAAAAATAAAAAAAATTGAGTATGAATTGGATTTATAAGAAAATACGTATTAGTAATCATTTTGTTCGATTTTTCAAATACAATAATATATTTGTGCTATTAAATATGGTTTTAATTCTTTTGCTTCGTTTGTGATACTCTCTCTTTTAATTTTTATTAATTTTCATATTTTTGATTAATTTGAGGATATACATTTCATTTGTGTGTTGCTCATTCTGTAAACTATTTAAAAAATAAATTCGAAGCACTTTATCTTTTCTTTAAATTTATTTTTGTTTTATTATTTTCTTAATTTAAACCTTAAGTTTTTATATTTAAATGAAAAATAATTATTTTCTTCTTATGCTATTTACTTATTCAATATTTTCATTTGTTTCTTTAAAAAATACAGACTTTACATGGCAAAATTACATAGCTTGCATTCATTATTAAAATAATTTTTACTTTACCTAAAATACATATACGGAATATTAATATGTGCTTTTATGTGTGTTTATAAATCACAGACCAAGTTTCTTTAAATAGATTTCTTATTTAAATGTTTCATATTTCAAAACTATATTATTCCTAACGAAAAGTAAAAGGGAATCCAATTCTATACTGTTAAATATATAGTTGTTTGAGAAAAATTAAGACAAGAAATAGCAGTCACAATGCAATATCATAGCAGAGTCTGAGTAAAACAACGGAATCGTATGAGTCTTTCTCTTTATTATGTACAACATTTGATTACCAATGATAAAAACATTTATCATTTATTGGTAAAAGCCCTAAAATTGCTTAAGGAATGTTAAATCAAGTTTAAAGTTATATTATCAATTCATTTGCTATTGCTTAAATGCTATTTGATATGGATAATAGATGACGTATTGGGTTATTCGGAAATTAATTTCGTTTTTCCCTACTGGATAAATTTTTTGCTAGTAAAAACCAACCATTTTGAAAGTGGGGAATCATGCTACTACCAGAAAGATGGCAAAAGTAGTTACACTAGAAATGACAATGATACAATTCAATTAAATATTTATTCGTTATAAGATTTTCATTTTTATAAAAAACGAAATGACTTTCCGAACAACCTAATACATTTGGCTCACATCTTGAAAACAAGCAAATCAAAGTGATTTACCTTCTTCAAATCTGATTTATAGAAGTTAGTTGTTATATTGACCCAAAACAACGCCCCATTTACTAAAAATTGCATTTTACACGATATCATGGTAGATTGTATTTAATATTACATTATCCTTATGTAGAGAACTAGCGTTATTTTAAAGTATATGGTAAATGCATTGAAATAAAATTAGATTAATAATGTCTATTATTTTAAAAATATAAAAGAATTGTAGCATGGGTACCTACTCTAAGGAAAAGTGTGGTAAAAGTATAGTAAGAAAACGAACTTTTTTTATTTTTACATAAAAATAAAGTCATTATTAAATAAATGTTAACTGTCACCTGAATCACTTTCACGGTGAAACATTTAATATTGTGAGTAATTTCAGAGTTATATCTTACCTCACTGATATTTTGTAAAGTTATCATAAGATAATTTCTTTTTAAACATATATATTTAAATTTATCCCTGTATAATGTATTGTGTACAATGTACCGAAAAGAATTAAAAGCAATTTTTATTAAGGAACGCAAAGAATGATGAAAAACTATTTTTCTAACTTATCATGAAAAATATGCTGAATATTTTTCTTATATATATATTTTATAAAGACTTAAAGTTGTTATTTCTTGCTATATTCTTCACAAAATTATTATTTATTAAGAAACACTAATGCAGCACATTTTTCTCATATAAATTCAAATTGGAGAATCACACTCTAAGCCATGTCATATGACTTAAAACATGTCATATAAACTTAAAATGTGATATAAGTGACAGTTTGGTATGAACATTATAAGGTTCAATCAATGCACTTACTAAAATGCTATTTTTTTAGAACTTGATATTAATTTCAACATTTAAGTTATTTTTCTTGTTACATTATAAATATATTATTGAATCATTTAATAAAATATATTAATTAAATGATTATAAAAATATAAATATATCTATACAAAAGCACTTATTGGAGTACTTAGTAGATTACTTAGTAGTAGATTGGACAATACTTAGTACATTTCTCTTAAAAGTATGCAACGATTTACCAAAATAAATCTGTTAAACATATTACAATCTATTTACTATGCTATTTACCATGGCCTTTATACAATTGCGTTTTTTGAAGAGGAATGTGCCTAGTTTGATTGGAACTGTTGTTGAATAATGTACACTGGATGTGAAATTTCTGTTCGCTGCATACACATCTAGAACCTGAGTGCTTAAAAGTTATTCTAGATTTCTCATTTGAGCTACTTGAATACCACATATGTTCTATGGAATGTCTACCTGGAAGAAAATTATATATGGATTTTAAAAAAAAGTACTTCAACAGTGCTTTAAGCTGGTCAAATTGTCTACAACAACGCGCGATAAATGTTAAATTAAATTTCATGCTACTGAAATGCACATAAACATATTTGCAACATTTTTAATATCAAACAAATTTTGAAATTTTCATTCATATTCTTAAAGGATTAAGGTAGTTATCCTTATATAGCATTTAATAAAAATATACTATATTTCATGATCAACACAAATTAACTCAAATCTATATACTTATTTTCTTAAATAAAACTATTTTGCAACTAAAACAAAAATGGATGATTCATTTTTGTACGGCTTCAAATATTGAAACTTTCAATTATATTTTGTAAAAGAAGTTAGAATAATTATCCATGTCTTGTCTAGAAAAGTTGGTTTACATAAACTGTAAACATGGTTACTGACATCAAATTATTTTAAAAACAAAATATTTAAGTTAGGATTATTTTTCATTTTAGAAATAATAAACAGTACTTTACGTGAACTGCCTGAAGTGGTTAATAGCAATAATCTCGTTTTAAAAATAAGATAATCCTTAAGGCAAAAAAACAAAAATTGATAAATTACTTGCTGAAGTTTTTAAAGTAGTTTATAAAATATTAGAATAATTTGTAATAGGTAATAAAATACGTTGCTCCTAAATTGTAAGCAATAAATAATAGTTATAAATTGTTTTACAATTTAAAAATCCATTTAAACTAGAATAAAATGGGTAATCTGTTGTCTAGAACTTTTTAAATTATTATGTTAACAGAATTATTTATATTAGTAAACAATAAATTATAAAATATGTAATGATTAATAAATACAAACTTCTCTCTTTTAAAAATAAAAAAATTATCTCTGAAACAATTTTGAAACATTAGTGAATTACTTTCTAGAGCTTTTATTATATTGAAACTTCATGGAGTATTATTCATATTTAGAGCATAATAAATACACTAATTGTACGCCCGTAAATTCAAACGGTTTTCAAATGTACAAATATCTTTTTCGATTGTAATAAAACTGGATATTTTTCTTACTCGCGTTTCAAAAATTTACATTTTCAATAGTTGAATGAAATTCCATGTTACTTAATTATTTTTATTAACGAATTTTATTAATGAATTGTATGTCATTAATAAAAAGTTACAAATTCTTTCTAAAGATGAAAGTAGCACCGTAACCTATAAGAACAATAGGAAATGGATATTATTTTTCAACGCATTAAGAAAGAAAAAAATATTCAATAATTTATCGAATAAATATTAAGAGCTAAAATATTATTAACGCAAAAGTAAACAAGTCTTTAAGAGGAAGAAACCATTTTTTTATACATTTCCTTTTGCTGTCTACTTCGCATTTGCAAGGAAGCTTTCACTTTATCGGTACATAATCGGTCGATAAGTTTAAACAAAAGAGAAGCTGACATAAATCTTAGTATTTTTTTCTTCTTTCCGGAGTACTTTAAGATAAAAGCCTTTTCAAAGTTTATTTGTGTCGGCTTCACCGGCTGATGAATCTATTATTGCTGTTGCGGATTCAACAGTGCATTAGTTAAGAATTTGACGAGGAACTAACTGGAAATCTTCAAGACTATTTGAGAAATTTCATTATGAAATGGTTCATGCAAAAGATGGATGGGAGGGGGGATTCACCGAGCTTGGGGAGGGAGGTGCAAAAAGCGTATGTGTCAATCATTGTAGATCACTGGCATTGTCTTCTGGTTACGGGTTTTTTTTTCTTTTTTTTTGGGGGGGGGGGCACTAGAGAATGATCCATCAGCTTCAACTATATGTATGTCCGACGGAATATTTGATGTTTTCCACGTCATATTTCAGTTGCCATCAGAAGATGAAAAATAATTTTTTTTAAGTCATGCATTTGTACATTATTTTAAGAATTCCAAAAGGAAAAGTACACATATTTGAAGTTATTAGAAAATAAAAAACATAGAGAAGTAGAGACTTGTAATTATTAAATAAAACATTTGCGCATAATATGATGTTTTTATTATTTTTTACGTTGCATATGTTTTAGAGTATTATATTAGACATAAATATAAAATATAAAAACAAATTTTGGAAAGTTTTAATTAGTTTACCATTTTGCTAAAATTAATAGCATTTATAAATGCGATTATAATATATTTAAGTAGAATTTTCATTGCTTGTCTTATAAATTAATAAATTTATTATAAAATTACAAACTGTTTGTTATTCTGAAAAATAGAATAGATAAGACTTAGGTAAGAAAAAATAAAAGTATAGATAGATTTAGATAAGAAAGAAATTATTAATGCAATATGTTTTTAAATATAAAATCTAAGTTGTAAAATTTAAATTGTATTGTAAAATATTATAAGTAATATTTTTCATTATTTAAGCGATTTATTTTATAAATAGAGAATTGGTAAAGAATTTGGTTTAACTGACAAAAATAATTAAACAAAAATAAAAAGTGATAAGTAGCAGTTAATACGAAGCTGATGAATGGCCGAAAGTGTTACGAATGTCTATACATGAAAGAAATTGTTTAAAAAAATGCAGGAATTCCCCTCCCTATAATAAGGTATATTGATTTTACGTTATAAAGAACAGCGCTGTACAGGCATTCTCGTAAAACGCGCTCACATGACCTCGTATGTACAAATGATTCACGTTTAACTTTTTCTCGTTAAAAGGGTGCTTAAATCGAATATTAAGAAAAAACTATGTTATAAATGAAATGTGTGCTTTTATAAACGTAACTAATAAAAGAGCTAATTTCAAACAAATCAAATATAATTCCAAAAACAGTTTTATTGCATGTTTATTCGCAGTTGGAAAACTATCTAAAATAACGTTCCACCAATATCTGTTTTAGCAGAATATTCAAAGGTCAGTAATATAATTTATTTTAATTTTATAAGAACAATATTTGCACAATGTGCAAATGTACGCGAAATCAGTTGTGAACTTTACAAATCATTATAAATTTAGCAATGCCGAAATATAACATGGGAATCAATGCGTTATTTGCGGGAAAACACGTGTTATACGAGGGACATGAAATGATGAAAAAAATGTTGCTGATTTTGTTAAAGGAAATTGTATACATATTTAATAATTAATACACATCAATATTCTGTTTTTATGTTTTTGACAGAAAACCAATCAACTGGTAATGAAATTTTAAACTAGAAAACATTTCATTATTTGTACTAATTGTAAAAATAATCAGTATGTTTTAATCATTTTAAGAAACGTAATATATGAATGCAGCAAATATACAGAAAAAAGTTTAAAATTCATGCACATATCCAAACATATTCAAAAATATATTCCATTGTCATTCAACTTTCAATTAGTGTGTTATAATTGGTGTCTTAATTATATATGTAATGAAATGGTGTTAGGGTAACAATATTTTACTACGACAATCTGTACTATAACCCATCTTCAATATAAAAGATGTATATGGCTTCAACGATTCATTTGACATTAATTATTTATAATAGTTTATTATTTCAAAGCAATTTATCTAAAACTAGAAGAACACCTAACAGTGGTTAACCACGATTATTTATGATAATGCTTACGAACTATAAGAGGTAATTTAAGAAATTTATGATACTAGTCACAAAATGTATGATAATATTCACGATATTTACGATAATCTTTATGAAATTTATTATAGTGCATCCTATATATATGCTAATCATCTTAACATTCAAGATATGTATTTATGAAATGCAAGCAACTGCTAACAAAAATTATATGATAATTCTCCCAAAATTTACTATAGTTATAGAATTTATGATAATATTTCTGAAATTTATGTCTATATAAACAATTATATTTTTATAATATAATTTAAATAGAACTGCTTATACATGACATTTTATATAAAAATACTGAGAGACAGGTTGTGAAAAATGCTTGCATAGTTTTGCTTGTATATTTCTGACAAGCATTGATAGAAATAAATTTGTCTAGCATATAAATAAAGATCAACACTAACATAAAAATAGACATAAGGAGGTCAGTGCATATATATATATATATATATATATATATATATATATATATATATATATATATATATATATATATATATATATATATATATATATATATATATATATATATATATATATATATATATATATATATATATATATATATATATATATATATATATATATATATATATATATATATATATATATATATATATATATATATATATATGCAATAAATAATGAAACGAGAGAAACTAAAACATCGCATGCCATAAACAAAAGGCCAGATAAAAAGAGAGTTTTATCAAAACACAGGGGTGACCATAAATAAAATCTTTTCAGTGCGGTCACGAACTTTCTGGAAATATTTCAGTTTTATTTCCCCTTTTTGACTGCAGTTCTCTCTTGAAGAGCAAAAAAATATAACTTTTAATGTTCATGCGAAAGGGAAGTTAAAAAGCGGAGTCGAAATGCTACTCCATTTAGGTGCGGTCACGTAAACCTTTCTTGAGGAAAATTCTTTCTCTATTTGCAAGGAGTTAAACGCTCTCCCACTGTTTCATAGAATTTCCCCTTCAAGAAGTTAAAATGAATCAGAGCTTCAGTTTAAAATTGAACCACGGGAAAAAGAAGCAAAAAGTCTTTCGTTACTTTTGATTTTCCCACGACTTGTTAACTAGTTTAAACTTCCCTTTCGAATTTTTTTTGTTCGTTGTTGATTTAATTCAGCCTTTTTTGTTTCTAAATTTTGGTGTTATTGCGTGGATTTATTTTAAGATTTCATCGTAAGAAAAAATTAATAGAAAAATGAATATTTAGGGTTTTGTTCTTGCTTAGCTTAAGTGTTAATTTTTGATTGAAACTTAAAAAAATATTTTCTTAAAAAATATATTATAAATTATTAAAATTATTAATATAATTTAAAAGCTCTAATTATCACGTAAAATATCCTTAAGAGATTCATCTGACGCATTTATTTATCGCTTTGCTGAGCTGGCAGCTGATTGTTTAGAGTTCTAGCCTGTGTTCGGGCAATTTATGGTTTCAAATCCCACTTTAGTTTTAGATGTATATAGTGATTTGATCTATGTATCAATTTTAATTTATAAGTACCCGTATAATTACTCCTCGTGTACAAATTAACCACTGAGTGGTAATTAAATCCTTTAACTGTTAAACACTGAACATTTAATTGTTAGCAAATTATAGTAACATGTAAATAAAGTGTATAAAATTTAATACAAAATTTTTTACAATATAAATATTATATATTTAAAGTTTTGTAAGCTTATCTAAAGTCACATGTAAGATTTACAAACATTTTTCGACTTACTTTTTTACAAATAATGTGCTTCCCTCCTGACAAAAATTGCTTTATGATTAACTGGACAGTTTAATGAATATGTTTCATTAAATTATTGGACAGAAATATTATTTTATTGCCTGTGCCCTGAGATGGAGAATTGGAACAGCGATAAATTTATAGGTTTTACTAAAGTAATGCAAAAGAAATGTAAACATAAACGAATGAACTGAACTGTATTGCCAAATTTTGAAACAAAACAGAGAAGCAAAGTAAAAATGAACATGATGATAACGGGAGTTATCTTTGGCGATGTTTTTTCCGCCAACGAAAAGAGATGGCTTAGGTATCGAATTGCTATCAATAACTCTAACAAATTAAGTATTGACTCATTTTAAATGAAAACAACCAAATAAAAATATGTAAAAAAATCACATTATTTTTATATCGTTTATCTTAACGACACTCAGGAACACTATAATGATATTAAAATTTGATTTCAAAAAACTTAAAATTTTTATTAATAAATAGAAATTTAATAAAATTTGAGGAAAAAAATAAAAGAATCTGTATGAAATGCTTAAAATATAATAATAAAATTACAAACATAACATCTACCAAATATATGTTTGAATTAAAATTCTATCCAATAACACCTATTTAAAAAATAAATGTTTAAAAATGGAATTCTATAAGCTATTAAAATGCAGAGAAAGAGTTATATTTCACATTTCAAATAACGATCGATTATATGATATTATTAGTAGTCAAATTTCACCAGATTTTATGACTTTATTTTCTAACTCACGCAACTAAAAATTAAAACATATGAAAAGGTAACAATTTATTTATTTTAGTCATTTTGCACCACAGGATGAAGTTAACATATAAATAATATAAAAGCAAGTCGAATGAGATATCGAATGCTTTTGAAAATTCCTTTTTATTACGAAGTTGTTACACAGTATATTTTAGAACCTATTTACTCGCATTTCAGTGTATTTTTTATCTATGCGTCATAAAGCAAGTCAAAATTAGCATGAATAAAGGAATATTTTGTCAAAAGTAAAATAGTATACTAATTAAAAGTGTAATTTTTATATTAAAAAAAAGAATTATACTTGAAAATGTAAAAAAGAGAATCTGATACCACATAATGTTTTACTTTACCCTCACCTTTTTATATTCATATATTTGACGAACTATAAAATGTAAGAAATTCATATATATTTGGTTATTTTGTTCTATGGTCAGAAATTTAATATTTATTACTTTTATTACCAGATATCAGTCGATATCATGAGAAAGAACTAATACTACTTAATGTATTTCAAAGTTCTTCATCAAATTTCATTGTTGATCGCTAACTGTCCTATAGGAGGCACTCTTCCATCAAACCACAAACTTAGATCATATTATGAAGCACATACCTCTATTGTTCTATGGTCCTTTGTTGCTAATCTTATCACTGTGTTAGGCATAAGCTTATCGATAAAACTTTTATTGGCGACAGTAAAATCATGGAAATTTTATTGCGTAGTATTTTCTTTGACATTACAGCATTGAAAGACTTTATAAGCAGAGCGAAATTGTGTAGATCATGATCAGGAAGTGGTTTTTTGTAATTCCTCATGACATCTGTCCGTCTTCAATATCTAATTGCGTGCTTCTTCTACGTATTATATCGCAATGCATCATATCACATGCATAAGAAACAAAGTGGAAGAGAACACTGACGGCTTAATTTTCAATTCACGATCCTATTATTCATTACTGATTTTCATTGCTTCAGCCTGTTCTAAAGATCATGTATAGATATACCAAATTTGTAACACAAACTTCTCAAATTTTGAGAGATTCCGACAGTCACCAATCCTATATAAGAATCACTAAATCTTTGGTTCCCCATCTTATGTAATGGTGACAGATAAAGACGTGTCACAGAATAGTAGATCACAATTTAAGATGGACATGTAAAAAACATTTGTTGTTAGTTGTATGCGTCTGTACTGATGATAAATGTAGAATTTTTTTCTGAAACCAACATATAATAACAAAACTATATAATTAATGGAAATCTAATGGCATAATTCAAAAATATAATTATAGATTTTATTTGAAAATTGAAAATATTATGTTCAAGGGGTTATTGATACAAAATGATAAAAATATATGTAAACTTATATTTACTCAAAAATAAAAACACACACAGGTATGCACGATTGTTAATTTTATTTAAAGTGACAATTAAATAAATTGCGGGTAATGTAACATCGTCTGTTAATTAAATTTTTCAATCAAAATAGTTTGCATTTAATTTTCACTTTAATCCTAATTAATATTTGTTGATTTTCTTACTATTACATCTTATATTTTTTCCACCATATTTTGCCATTATTTCAAATATTTTATACTTCTTAGGTTTTTCTGATATATATATATATATATATATATATATATATATATATATATATATATATATATATATATATATATATATATATATATATATATATATATATATATATATATATATATATATGAAATCTGAGAATCTCATTTTATCTAAGGGTTTCTAATCAAAAATAATTTTGTATAACAAATAAACCAAAATAATTGAAAATCTAAATATACAATCACACTTAGAATAATTAAGTTACATAAAGAAATCACAGAGAGAAACTCAATTTAAGAACATCAGAAAGCAATAGATGAATCTCTTTTTTTCTGGCCATTTTCCAAATCTTAAGAACATATAATCAAACTCAAAGAAAATAAAGAATTTAAATTATCAAAGATTGCGGAAAATCTTACTTCAGGCAAACAACAATGGTAGTCACGAAAAATTAATTAAAAGCTCTAGTCAGTTATTGTTAGCAACTAAAATTTTTTAAAGGTATTTAGATAACAAATTGAGAATAAAAAAGTCCAAACATTTAAAAACAATATAACTCTGGATCTTTGCTATGGTATATTTTCATCTGAAACTGAATACTTTGAGTTACTTTTAAAGCGAAGAGAATAAAGACAGTCTCTACTTCACCTGAAAACTCATTAAGAATTTGCGAATCGGGAAAAAATGGCTTTTTCTGCTAAAAAACACTTTTTCTAAATATAAATTAACAAGTGAATTCATTATACTGTACTTAATGAAAATAACACTTATTTTAGTTATCTAGAAAAATTCTGATTTTCTTGCATTAATATAGATCTATTAGTAGAAAAACAGAAGCAAGACTTTCAAGAAAAATATTAGTCGAAAATGGTTTTATCAAACATTTTTCACTTTCTGTTTAAATTTATATAAATATAATTCTATTTCTTTCAATCCTTCAAATTTTGGTCTGCATTTAATTGAAAATAGTGTCATGGTTGGGACGAATCTGATATAAGGAAACTGATTTATAAAAAGAAATCAGCGCTTCATTAAGAAAATTTACTACAAATTTTATTATAAATTTAAATTACAATTAAAGTTAATTTCAATTTGCTGTAAACTTTATTGTACCCCGTGCCAAACTCTGTTTTCTGTAAGAATCGAGTCATTTTATATTTTCCTCTTTTTAAAATTTTCATCGGTGAGTAATGTTTGGCGTTAATATTAGAAAAAAATGTGTATAACACAAACCACTTATTTTTTCTACATTTTAAAAATTTATTTTTAATATATAATATTTGCTAATATTTTCGATGTTTGTAATCTCTAAATCGAGGGTTGAATTGCTTTTCCAAATATACAAATGATCCTAAATGCATTAGAACACATTAAATGTGAACACAAACTTCAATATTTATTGATATAGTAACTAAAGTAAAGTTCAATTCATTTAAATTTTATTTACACATAGTAAGTCATTTCGTGGCTACAAAACTATTTTGTATAAACACACACAATAATAAATGTATGTATTTTTTCGAGGTTCCCCCCCAATTTTTCTATGTTCTCTCAATTCATTTTTCAGAGTTTTTCCTTAATTAGATAAGAGCATATTCTATTGGGAGTGGCTACTTGCTATATCTTGCGGTCTCGGTTTGCTTGTGCATTACACACAAGAACACATGAAGTTAAGTATATCTATCTATCTATCTATCTATCTATCTATCTATATATCTATATATATATATATATATATATATATATATATATATATATATATATATATATATATATATATATATATATATATAAATTCAGATGTACACTGAATTTTTTTTAAAATATCAAAAGTATTTAAATGATTTAAATTTCTTAAAAATTGCCAGAAAAATTAATTTAACAAAAATTTTAGTTTGTATAAATATGACAAAACAGCTCCTGAAAAATAATTATCATTTCATTTCTTTTTGGTTATCTTGTTGCCATTTCAAATATTTTCGGTCACATTCAGGTCTTACTTACAATATGTATTAGCACAGATATATGATCACTTATAAATATTTGATTCTAAATTCTTCTTAATAGATGTAATAAATTTTATTGTGTTTATTGTGACACTATGTTCAAAGCACGTATTCAGTACCACGAAATATGAAATTTACAATTTGCTTAAAATAAAATTTCAAAAAAAAAAACGTTTTTAAGACAGTTTTTTTTTTTTTTTTTTTTTTTTGTAAATTAATGTCTCCAAAAAAGTTACATATTTCCATGAAAAGCATGTCTGCCAGAGTGTCAAAATTTTATATTAATATCAGGCAGAATATATTCAGAACTAATGTTTAGAATTCAACTGCAGTTCAGTAAAAATATTAGCATGAGAGAAATCACGCAAAAATTTATCATTAAAATTTCATAAACTCTTAAAATTTTATTAACTTTTTATAGTCTACGAAAATGAAAAGGACATATCCCATTCCTTACAATCATAGAATAACATTTTCCTTTAATCCATTTGGTGAAAGTAGTTCTGTCTTAATGAATGTTGATGATAAATCACCTTATCATTCCACAAGTTGGTACTATTAATCGTAACTGTCACTTTCTTTGTATTAACTTAATCAACAAATGCAACTTTCATTTATTTTTGTTCTTCTACAATACCAGATGTGGACACACACACACACACACACACACACACACACACACACACACACACACACACACACACACACATACATACATATATATATATATATATATATATATATATATATATATATATATATATATATATATATATATATATATATATATATAGCTTTTTGAAATATAATTACTTCTGAAGAAATAACGTTACTTGTAAACGCTTAGGAGAATTAATGAGCACTGCAAAACAAAGAAACTTTTCTTTGTGAGTTAACGAACCTAAATCCTAAATTTCAAACATTTAAATCTGTTAAATATATGCAATGAAAGTGAAAAAGAACATGTTTTCATTTTTTTTCGTGTTTAGAAGTAGATAAATGTAATATGTTCATTTATAAGTAGCTTAAGAACTGCATAAAATATGAAAATAGGAATCGGTAAGGAATAATTGATTTATTATTATAGTTTTAATTTGCATTGTTTTTTAATTGTTTATATCTAAGTCAATAATTTTTTCTCGTTTTCATTACTTTTATATCATATTAATATAATTGTTTCACAGTAAATATTAAACTTACCAATAAGTCATTTTTAAGCGTGATTGTTCACTGTTAAAAATGAATTTATTTCTAATTTGAATGTAAATGATTAAGTAATTTGAATGTGAATGATAATATATTTTAAGTTTAGTTGCTGAATAATGCTTTTGTTATGATTTTATTTTTATTTTGAGTTTTTAGCTTGTAAAGCCTTAAAATATAATTAATTCATAATGTTTTATATAACTTAATTTATGGTACATACATAAATTTGGCATCGTTACAGTCCAAATTTCAATTACTGGTTTTTGAATATATTTATTTATGTAATTTATTTATTATGTATATAATTTAGTTGATATATATATGCACACATAAAATGGCATAGATGAGCTATATTTGTTACACTTTTTTAAATTAATTTTAAGAACTGTGAACATTGTATATTTTTCTAAAATAATTTATGTTAATTGAAAGACACACATACACAAAGCAATGCAGTTTGTCAAGAGTCTGTTATAGATACTGAAGAAAACATTTTTTTAAAAAAAATTGCGTTTTATCGCTGTATTTATGAGTAACTAATTTAAAATATATTCCTTTTTAAATAAGAAATGTGGAATTTTGATAAATTTCTGTAGACAGAGATTGCAAGTATACTAAATTATTAAATCTTCATTTTATGTCTGAACTATAAATTTCGTTACATTCCCAGCAGGAACTTTTGTACAGTATTTCTTAAATTATTTTTTAGAGGCGGCTCATATATATGTGTGTGTGTTTGAATGGGTGTGTGCGTGTTCATATTTTTAAAAAAAATAATTGCAAAAGAATAAAATAAAATCATGTTCTTTATTCTTTTGGAAACGGCAAATGTTTGATGAATATCTTTCAATTGATTGACTGAGTCCAATTACGATGTGTAATACTCCCTTTTTTTCGATATAGAATATGATTTTTTTGTAATTAAGCATAATAAACTTCTCAAGCAATGGGAAACACAATCATTTATTTCTGAAAAATATCTTTTTGAAATTCATTAAAAAAATTTATTATTTTTCAACTTACGTCAACTCATTGACAAAATTGAGTATAATTTGAATCAATGAATCAAGTTTTGTTTCGTTTGAGCAAATTTTTTTTGATTCTTTATTGTGTTTTAAAACCAATAAAATATATACAACGTTAGTCTATGTTAATTACAACACTGGCCATTAAAATTGCTACACCAAGAAGGAATGCAAATAACAGAACGATATTTATTGGACACATACATTACAGTGGAAAGAACAAGTGATTAGATTTACAGGAAATTAGGATGTATAGATCTTGAGAAATCAGTACCCAGAACAGCCACCTCTGGCTGCAATAACAGCATTTATCCGCCTAGGCATGGAGTCAAACAGAGACTGGTATGGCATGTACGAGGATCTCAGTCCATGCAGCTTCAACACTATGCCACAGTTCATCGACAGTAGTGGATGGTGAATGATGGAGTACCAATCGCTCGGCAACCATTGACCACACGTTCTCAATTGGTGACAGATCAGGAAAACGTGCTGGTCAGGGTAACAGTCAAACCTGTTCTGTATCAAGGAAGTTTAGAACAGTACGGGCAACATGCGGTCGTGCATTATCCTGTTGAAACAAAGCATTAGGGAGGCTTCGAAGATAGGGCAGAGACACGGGCTTTAACACATCGGAAATGTAACGGTTCCTGTTCAAAGTGCCGGTAATACGAACAAGAGGTGATCGAAACGTGTATCCAATGGCACCCCGTACCATCACTCCAGCAGATGGGCCAGTATGGCGATGTCCAATGCAAGCTGGCAATGCGCGTTTTCCACGATGCCTGCGAACATGGATGCAACCATCATGGTCCTGTATACAGAACCGAGATTCATCTGTAAAGATGACGTGATGCCATTCCCGCGTGCAGGTTCGTCGCTGATCTAACCATTGAAGGCGCTCCTGTCTGTGACGCAGCGTCAATGGTAGCCAAAGCCATGGTCGCCATGTAAACAACCCATGCTGCTGCAAACGTCGTCGAACTGTTCGAGCAGAAACTTTTTGCCTTGCAAATGACTCCATTTCTCGACTCAGGGTTCGTGACGTGCATGTACGATCCCTTGTGACCATGCGGATAAGATGTCTTTCTTCTCTGCTGTTAGTGATGGGGGTCGCTGAGATCCTGCATGACGTTCCATATGATTGTCCTGAACTCATCGATTCCATATTCTGCTAACAGTCATGGGGTCTCGACCGACGCGTAGCAGCAATATTCCGGTACGATTAACCGCAATCCCGGTAGGCTATAATCCTTCCTCGATCAAAGTCAGACACGTGCTGATAAGTATTTCTTATTCTTACACGAGGCATTACAACAACTTTCTTTGCCCGAAAACAACGTTGAAATGGAAATTGAGTATGAGAGAACTGCTGTCTAATCTCTGGTTTTATACACATTGTAGATGTCGCTACTGTCGCCTGCTTTGTATGAATGCGCTGAAAATCTAATTATTTGCATATCACAGCAAGTTCTACCTGTCATGCAAATTTCACGTGTGTGGTGTGCCGCTTTCCTGGTGTAGCAATTTTAATGGGCAGTAGTGTACATATTAAGGAAAAATGTTCTATTGAACATTTTCCCATCTGATTACTATATTTCGCGTTTTGAATGTATTATTCTCCATTTAGTATTTGATTATTATTCTTCATTTGGCTTTTGACTAATTTTACAAATTTATTATTATTTTCCATTTGGTTTTTGTTTAATAAAAAATACTACTAATTAATTAATTATATATATATATATATATATATGTATACACACACTTTTTTTTAACATCACTACAGGTAAGTAATGAAGATGATAAAATAAAGAAAAACTTGACTGTGCATTATAATCATAATGAATATTTAGAAGAACCAAATTTGAATCGAATACCACCCGTAAACTATTATATTGATAGCATATTAAGATACCTAAGAAAGTTTAAATATTTGTTGTTGTTGTTACAAATGACACTTGGACAAGCCAAGCTCGCTATGCCTTGGCTATGCGAATTTAAGTTAATTGGGAGCGTCTTTCGTTTTAATCAGAGCATCATGAAGGTGAAGGTACGACTTTTCTCTATACACATGCCATAGGTACCCGTTTATAGGGTAGGCAACCATTCACACCTCATTCATACAGAGACAGGATAGACAGAGAGAGAAAGTACATCCATGCCCGAACCATGATTCGAACCCAGGACCTCCTTATCCGCAGTCAGGCACGCTGACCACTAGACAATTTGGGCGGCTTAAATATTTTTACCATGATTTAACACTTTGTCAGATTTAAATTTTTCTATCTTAATGTTGTCGACGGAAGCATGATTCATTCATCTTAGTTGGATTTGACAATAGATCTCTTCTAAAAATATCTATTCTAAATTATTAGTTTAAAACACAATGTCTTTGAAATAATAGGTTCTGGGTTCAATGTAAACTACTGTATTAAACATTGGATTATAAATTTTGAACTCCTGATTATTACAAGTGTACATTTCAGGATTGTTGCTTGGAAATTTTCCGGATTCCCTCTGTTGTAATACCTGAATAGTGATTGCTATCTATGAAAATTAGATACAAAATTTCACTTCGGGAAGAAAAAATAACAGAGGACGGAAAACCTGGTATATATATTGTATATATGTTCCAGCAAATCTCTTGACTAGATGAATAGTAGCTTATGTTTATTTTCAATTTCTCACTTGAAAGTAAATTGATTATTTCGTCCACGCGGACCTAATGGCGTCAAATGCAAGTATTTGATTTTCCCTAAAAAGAAAGTGAATTTTCAAATGTTTACAAATTTTTTCAGCAGTTAAGTTCTGTGAGAAGCATATTTAAAATATTTTTCAGATATATCTATTGTTGAGTTACGAACATAACGATGATTTCTAAGAAATATAATCCTTTGGTTGTTTAGTCGAATATTTTAATCCGGGAAACTTTGAACAATTTTATGAAGCATAAGAAATTTATTCTGCAGTGCATTGAATGCAAAAAATGAATGTTCTTTAAAATTATAAGCTTCACTATTTTATATACATTTTATAAATGACTGTGAATTCAGCTATGGTTGGTGACAATGACAAAACTCTTATCATTTGTATAATTCTTCGCCAAATTTATTTAGAGTAAATTTCTTGAAATTGGCAAAATATTTTTCATATCGTATTTCCGATCGTTATAATATAATATATTTCTTTGTATCATGTGAAGAGAATATGAATAACAAATCTATTTTAATCTGTTATAGTATTAATTTAATCATAGCATTGTTTGTGAATAAAATTATTGTTTTAAGTATCTGCTACCTATCAGAAAATATTTCTAACTAAACTTAAGCACACACAAATACTCATACAATTTATATTTAAATTATGAAATATATATAAAGTAGTCTTCGAAATTTTAAAATATATTAGTTCTTAATGACGAAATACATTTATTTTCGAAAGAAATCCCTACATATTTGACTACAACTCTATTCCATCTTCCAAAACAGAAGCTTCATTTAGTAACCTGAACAATCTCAGCAATCATAATATGTATTTATGTATTATTCCATCTGGATATTCATCCTTTCTGCATAGCACGCACCTTCCTCTGAAACAAAATCGAGCTGGAAAGATGAACTGCAAATTGCGAAAGCTCATCTTCAGAACTTGGCGAATATAAAACCAATACTGAAATAACACCGGGATCCTGAAATGGCGAGAAAACTTGTAATGATTAATGGTAACATCAGCAACGTTCTTGGCCTAAAAACAACGGCAGGCTGTTTGGTTTCTATACCCGAGCCAGGAACACGGAGTTTACCCTAGCGTGTGAAATTTTGGAGCGAAGTCCAGCTGGTGGAAATTTATTAAAATAATTCTGACAAGAAGTAAATTTTCTCGTAGGTAGGAAGAAAATCTCTCTGATAGTTCAAAACCCATTACGATGAATAATCGTTAGGAGACTTACTAGTTTCTTTTTCAGGACTTTTAATAATAACCCCGCTTATTACATTGAATCTTTAACCATGATTGGATAACAGTAAAAAGGTTTGTATCCCTGAAAAAAAATTTCAAGAAGATTTTATTTCAATTTTTCAATAATAATCTACCATGAGAACATTTTTGTTTACGCTTTTAAACAATGAACCATTAAGAAGTTGTTGCTTTAAGTCAGCGTTTCAATTAACTGCCATAAGGTTCTAAGAACTAAGTAATTTTAATGATAGTTATTTGATTAAATATAAGTATCATTAAAATTACTCAGTTATTAGTAAGTAATTATTTCTTACTAAATAACAATTGTTATTTAGTAAAAAAGATGCTGATAATAATTTAGAAAATTAACATCGAGTATTTAATAACTGCTATACTTTTAAATGAATATATCTTATGCTAAATGAGTATCAATGTTGTATCAGGATTCAAACTTTTCCAAGTTATTGTATACAGTAATTTTTTCTTTGTAAGATAAGTATTTGCTTTTTTGATATTTTTCTTTCTGACTGAAAAAGAAACTATATGCTCTAGTCAAGACATTTAATTTCTTTATGTGTTTGCCCTAGATTTTAGCAAACTAGAATCATTTGTTAACTGTTACAAAAATGACATTCTCCATATGTATGTGAATAACACTGTCTATTGAAAATTACGTAGAAACAGCTTTCGCATTATTCTGTTATAAGTATAGAAATAATTTATTGGATATTGAATAATCTAATTTCTATGGTCTTATGAATGCTAGAACTGTATGGTCTTTTAAAGGATCAACAGAATATTTTATTTAGAATAATAAAATTACGAATTGAGGGTGAAAAATTCGAAAAATGTGTTAGTTACGCAAGATTATGAGTGAATTAAAATTATTTTGAATTGATTGTTTTTAAAATGAGAAAATATTTAACAATGAAATATTTGTTATATTTTTAGCATGATTAGACCTTCAAAAATAGAATTCTTGCTCTGTTATGAATTCTTATATTAATAAAATTATGAGAATGTTATCTATAGTTTGCATGGTGCTCGAGTGAAATATTACCTCATTTTTTTGCATACTAAATCCAAAATGATCGGGGCTTACACTTTAAATTGGATTCCAAAATACTACACTCATCCTAATTTAATCTTGGGTTCGAACCCATGAATTGTTCAATTAAAGATTAAATTGCTAAGCATTTGCCTGGTACCGAAGAATAAATGTAAGATTTAATAGTGTTGAAAATTAGGATTATATATTAACTACATTGTATTTGGAACCAAAAACATTATATTTAACATACTCTGTAAAATAATTAATTCTTTAATAATCGGAAAGCTACTTTCGATCTCCTGTGGAATGATTATAAAATTATTTTTACTTTAACTCAATAAATATTTGAGATTTAGTAGCAGCACTTTTCGAACAATCAGGTTTTCAGGAGATCGTTAATATAAATAATTTGGATACCTTAAAGGATACAGACACAAATTATTTTATTTGACGGTCAAAATACAGAAAAAGATTTCTGATAACCCAAATTTTAATGAAATTTCAGAGAACAGATTTGAAAAATATAGCAGAAAGTTTTGAATAATTAGCAATTTCCATCCAGATTATTGATTGAGGTTTCAACATTTTGTAATTGCTTGATGATGCAGAATCTATATTTTGGAACTTCAGATGTAATTGTACAATCCATTTATAAGGGTGCATAATTTGTATGAATACGTATAAATGCTGACACTTAACTTACAATATCCTAAATTCAAATTGAAATGAATTCAGTAAAATCAGGCAATATTCGCTATCTAATATGAATTATAACATTTTCGACAAATACGTACTTCCATTATAGGGGCTAATTTTTAATAATTTGAATTGAATCGTACAATTTTTAATATAAAACAATGAATTACATTATAAAGTACAATTGACAAAATACCCATTATATGAAATTTCAATTTTTGTGATGTGGAATTTATTTTAATTTGGGATAGTTTAGAAAATGCTTACAATTTAGTAGCATTTAAGTGTTTTTGAATCTTTCAGAGCAATTTTCATCACTTTGACCCTGGTTTTTTTGTATTTATTTTCTTTATAGCTTAGAGACTTTGTTGATTTTTGCCTTTAGCTCTACTTAGTCAATTAGAACTCTTCTTAGTCACTAAATACAGAAATCAAATCACTTAGTTTTTGCCTTTACACCATTGGTACTGTAGTTGTCTGTGGGAAGTTTTTGATTCTTGCTTGCAGTCTTAGAAATAAGGGAATTATTACCCACTTTCTCAAAGAGTACCTTCGTTCTATGACTTCCTCTGAGTGTTTTAAGACCTATGTGATCTGCTGCAAGTGCTCTATTGAGCAGGCTTCTCCTGACCATATTTTATCATGTCTGCATTTGTCTAGGCAGGATCTTTATGATAGGGCACTGCTGATTTTGGACTTTTTTAGGGTGAACTATTTCTTGAGCTTGATACAGCTCAACTATACTTGGAGGATGTACATCATCATCATCATATTGAAACTTTTGAGTTACTTTTTGGAGTCTTAAGCCTTTATCAAAAATTAAATCACATCTTAGTATCTGAATATTAATCTAAGCCAACTTAGACAAAAAATTTTATTTTAATTTGCTGTTTATAAGAAGTAACAAACCAATACTCATTAAACCAGACTATTTCATAAAAATTCATAATTCTGTCATTTATTTGATACAAAATGACCTAACATATTAACTAAATGACAATTTTAGAAATGTTCTCTTCGGAAAAACAATTTTATTTTACCTTAAAAATATTTATTCGAAATTTTTAATATATTTTGTATAAATTAAAAGATTTTTTTTCAATTTATTACTTTTAATGAACTATTAAATAACTTTTAATAAATTATTAAAACTTTTGAAAGCGAATAATTTTATCTCGTATATAAATTTCAAAATTTAAAAATATATGAGTTTTTATTTTAAATTTAAAACGAATCATCCTAATGTATATTTTTTCATGAAAAAGAAAAGTATTTTTGCCATTAATAACATTTAACATTTCAAAATTCCCATAATGATATTAGTGAATTTAAAAACGATCTTTTTGATCACAAATTATTTAAAATAATTTAATTATGTAATACTAATATACAAAATTAATACGCATTATATAATACTTATTATTTTTTAATTAATTTTCAAAACTTTTGTTTAAGGCCTTTTTTATGTGAAATATGTATGATAAAATCTTGCGTATAGAAATAAACTCAGTTAATGACAAGTTAAGTATAAAAATAATTTTGTATTCAAAGTTTTAATCATTTTATTAGATAAAGTATTGCTTAATTCAAAAGCTTTTGTGCATTTGTCTTCGGGGAAATACTAAGTTTTTTTTATTTTTCTAATCCTACTTAATTCTTATGCTTTGTTTCCCTTTCGCATGTAATCCGCTTATTAAATTTATAGCATTTTTATGTGCACCAAATCCTTCAGTACGTGAAACAACTCTACTCGATCGTAATGACATCAGATTTATTTCAATCCAATTTTGGCAACACGACACATAACTTACTTATTGTATCCGAAGTAAAATAGGAATAAAAATATTAATACTACACCGACTGGAGTTTAAAGTTAATATTCCCGGGATAAAAAAGTCCAATTTCGGATACTTGTCAAACGTTAAATTCTTCGGCTCAATGTTTCAAAATTTAGCTTGAGACAAAGAGGTATGCGAAAAAAAAGTGTGCATGTTTTTAGGAAATTCCGCTGTTGAGGACACAAATCATGTTTGCTTGGCTCATATTATTCCCCATGTGTTTCAAGTTTTCCCTTTTAACACGAAGTTGCTTTTCGCACTTCTAATCAGATGTGCGCCGTATATTTCAAAAGTACAGCATGCTTTTGCAGTCTCGAGAGGGAAGTTTATAAAGCAAAGGGGAAAAAAGACATAGCATCTTCCCTTTGCCGTTTATTTTTCCCTTTTTTATATCGAAAAGTCGGAATTTCTTTCAAAGTCCCTGAAGATAGGGACAGCATCGATGTCTCCGTAATAAGCTCAGACAAGTTGATATTTTCTAGGTTTTTTTGTATTGCCATCGCTTCTTTTTTTTTTTCTAAACTGTCGTCTGCACCTTTATCGATGGATCAAAGGGAATTTCCCTTTTTATCGATTTTAATTTTTACTTTTGTATCATTTTTTTATTCAGTTTCTCTTCTGCCTATATTTCGTGTTTATTTTACTATTCGAAAGCTTTCATTTGTAGCTTTTTTTTGTACCCGATTCTGAGATCCTAGAAAGTATATTTCGGATTTATTTATCTTCTCCGAGGAGGAATAACAATAAAAATAGTCCCGGAAATATTTTTTTTAGAATTTCGCTTTAAAAGAATAGATTCTCGTATTAAAGAAAATTGGAAAAATAAAATGTATTTACCAATGGCGCAAGATTTCGATAACTTATTTATTTTTTTATAACTTCATATATTTTTTACTTTCATTTAGAAAAATATATTTGCTAAAATAATTTTTTGAAAGAAACTAATCTTTTAGCAAAGTTTTTTTTTCATACATATATTTAAGATATAATGATAAAACTGGCTTTTAGTTAGACCTTAAATGATTTATGTCATTAAAATTGATCAATAGATATAAATAAGCAGTACAGATAAAAATGGCCCATTTTTCTTACATTGTAATGCTATTCTTTCAATCAGAAATTCATTCCTGTATGCATAAATTAAATGGCAAAATCAGTGATATTTTACATGCGAAGATTAATAAAATTATTAAATATCCGTGTTATATCACACATTACAATTATTATATCACACATATGTCATATAAGCTTCTCTCTTTCTACTTTTTACAAAAAACATACAATTTCAAGTAATATTAGTCACCATAGACTTCTTGATTTTTTCTGTTTTTTACATTTTTACATTCATACTTTTATTTAACACTTTAAATTTAATTTTTCATTTCTAACTTAGATAATACACTTATTAACCTTAAAGTGGTTATTTCTTTTGTTCCAGTTACATGATGTCTACATTACTGTATTATAATTCTGTTTGGTTTAAAATATCCATGGTATCAGATTATGTTTCACCTACTTCACATCGTATTGAGATGGTGTTGTAAATAAATCTTGTTGATGAATTTGCTGTCTATCTTCAAATCGCATTCTTCGAGCGGCAGCAAACAAAGTGAAATTCACCATCAAATATCTGAGAATATTGTCGAATTTCATTTTTTTAATAAGACAACTTCTTCAAAGCATCGGCTTGAGAACCCCCTTTTATTTTGATTAAAACCATTAATACGTGGACAATACATCAGAAGAAAAAGCGAAAGGAAAAAGACAAGACAAAATATCCGCATTATATTTAGTTTAAATCAGCAAGAATGACTTAATTTTTATTTAAAATTTAATTAGTATTATTTAAATTAAAAATTGAAATATTTTTAAACTATTTTAAATATTATATATTTTATATATCATGAAAAGTTATACTTACAGTGTTATAAAGTGACTTTGCGAAATGCAGATGAGTTCACATCAATTGGAAGTGATTTTAGAATCCTACAAAATTTTCACTATGCTTGCCTTTAAACTTTATATAATTCTGCTCTATAGTTTTTGTCATATCCCCTAATAGATTCTTTGTTTCATTAGAGAGATTAAAATTAATTTAAATATACATATTGAATAGTATATAATTAATGTTTTTAAATTTCACGCATTCTCTCTTTATTAAGTTAAATGCATTTAAAAAATTTCATATACTTTGAATTTTTATATATTTTATTATATATATGTATATATATATATATATATATATATATATATATATATATATATATATATATATATATATATATATATATATATATATATATATATATATATATATATATATATATATATATATATATATATATATGTATGTATATATATATATAATATATATATATATATATATATATATATATATATATATATATATATATATATATATATATATATATATATATATATATATATATATATGTTGTAACAGATCCATAATAACTATACTGACGATAGATGGCGTTACTGGCCAATACAAAATATTCTATATACAATAGAATTAGAAGAGAGAGTAGAGGACTGTGAGGAATGGAAGCCGAACCATCCGGTTCGTAAATATTTCCGTGTTTATAGTGTGCAGGTACTATGTAACCTTATTATTAACCAAATGCTTTCTTTGTAACTATTATTTTATTTTTATCATGTGTAATGTCGTAATAAATATAATATTTTTTTCCTGCATAAATCTAACTCCATTTTCTTACGTCCCCTACAAAATACCCTCTGACCCCGAAGACGTCCCGACCAGGGGTCAGCAGGAGTTTTCCTGGAATGGTTTTGTTCTTGAGCATGAGCTATGGCAGGAGTGGGAGTTTTAGGACAGTTAATTTTTGTTGGCCTACCTCTTCTGCGCAAAGCTTTGATAGGGGAAGTTTTCTTTCCTTGAAAAGGAGTCAATGCCGAAGTGTGGTATACTCCTATTGGTATGTTTGGAGAATCTGTGTTTGCCACAGAATACGATACAGGAGATTTTTGAGTAACGATGATAAATGATCTATCGCGACGAGGCGAAAATTTCGCAGCAACACCAGCATTTTTATTACTTAAATTTTGTTTGCTAACCAAAACAAAATCTCCTGATTTATATGTAGGAGCTGGTCTCCTTCTCTGATCCGCAAAAACCTTGCTTTTATTTTGCTGTTCAATAAAGATCTCTTTGGCTTCAGATGTAAATCTTTCAAGCCTTTTTAGATACGGGGTCATTTCAACGACGAAGTTATCGTTTTCGATGATACCACGAAAGTCGTTGGTAACATCATCAATTGTGCGGAGCTCTCGTCCAAAATTGAGAAAAGCTGCAGTTTTTCCAGTTGAATTGCACTTTGAAGTGTTCAGTGCGAATCGAATTGCAGGGAGTTTCTCGGACCAGCTATCATGCCGATTTTTGACTAATATGGCAAGACGAAGTTTCAAATCACGGTTCTTCCTTTCGACTGGATTCGCTTGAGGGTGGTAAACTGGGGTTAAGGATTGATGAATTTTCATGAGATAACATAGTTGCTGCATCACTGCAGAAACAAATTGTGGTCCATTATCGCTAATAATCCTGCGTGGTATTCCATATCTCATGAAGATTTCTTCTACAAGAGTGACAGCACACTCTTTAGCTGTTGCATTTTCTAAGGCAAATAGCTCAATCCACTTCGTAGTAACATCTTCTAGTATAAATATCCATTTTTTCCCATGACTAATTGGAAGAGGGCCGAACAAAATCAATGGATAACGTCTCAAACCTTTGGGATGGTACTGGAGTCTGCAGCAGACCAGCAGGGTTTTGGTTGGAGGGCTTGTATCGCATACATTCTATACAATCTTTTACATAATTGGTGATGTATTTCCGCATGCCAGTCCAGTAGTACCTTCTAGAAATTCTATCAAAAGTGCCTTCAGCACCGTAATGACCTGCGGTGGGATCATCGTGATGAATTTTAAGAATCTGCTCTCTTGCATCTTCTGGAATGACAAGCTGAGCCTCATCAGACCTTGAATCAGGTGCATATTTGTACAGGACACCTCTGTTCATCAAAAACCCTTTTTCCATCCAGTTTCTGTATTATTCAGTTAAGTCGACTTCTTCCAAGGTATTTATTATTTTCTTCAGATTTTCATCTTGAAGTTGGCTGTCTCTGATTTCTTTAGGACTTTTGGTAAGAAAATCTACTGAAACAACAGTGGGTTGGTTAACAGTCACAGAACATATCTCGCATGGGTTATCTCCTTGGTGACAAGGTGGGCGAGATAACATGTCAGCTACCACGTTGCTTTTACCAGGAACGTACTCGATACGGAGGTTGAACTCTTGGAGTTGAAGAATTTTATATATATATATATATATATATATATATATATATATATATATATATATATATATATATATATATATATATATATATATATATATATATATATATATATATATATATACATCTTTGAAATATCCTTATAAATAAATTTTAACTTATATCTATAGAATTGTACACAATTTAAATAGTCTTTGGTTTTCTATTGAATTAACTCTGAAAAGCCTATTTTGTTTCCTCAAAACTACATTTTAAGAATGAAGAATTATACAAATGAGTCATGAAATTTAAAAATGATTCTTTTCACATAAACACTATGACATGATACACCACTAAGACGATCTAGACCGTGAATTACTGATTTGCAGATAATTCTGATGTACAAGCTACCAGCTTGTGTATAAAATCAAATATTTGAAAAAAACTTCAGAAAGATTTCAAAATTGTATAATTAATGCATTTTTTAATTAAAAGACCAATAATATGCAGTAGTTAAATTATTCAGTGATTAATGGGAGATTTAATAAAATTCAGGATAAAATAGGCATTATTTTTTAAAATAAATGACTTATACACTAAGCAAATATAAAAAAAGCATGGATGTTTTTATAAAACTAATGATAAAATGCAACCAATGAATTAAAAAATAATGAAATGTAAATTTATAAAACTAATGCAACTAATGAATTGAAAATCAATGTTTTATAGAATTCGAGCACTATATAATTCAGATTTTACTAATGGTAAAATTCAATCATGTGGTAAAAAAATAAAAATATGTAAGACTTTTTTTCTCAACATTAAAAATCTGCATTTAAAAAACATTGTAAATAACTTGCCAGAGGAATAAAAGATTGCATATAAAATGTTTCATAAGTTTTTTAGCAAATCGAATAACTCCTAAGTTTAACTATGTTTTAAAATGTTTGATTTCTATATTTTTAATCAAGACTATTAAACTTACAATATAGGCTATACAAAAGTTTCATGCATCTTGTATTGAAATTTGTCTATTGAGGCATAGGATGATTTGATTTAGATTGGTTCGTTTCTAACTTAACTTTCTTTTATGCGCATAAGGGCTAATAAATATGAGACCTAAAGTTAAAAGAAGATTCCCCATTATGACAAACTACTTTGTCAAATGTAGATCTCGAACCAATGAGCTGGTGAACTGCAGACCATAGCTCTGTAAATTTGGCTACCAGATCAGTAAATGAGATAATCAAAGATTTAGATTGATTATTTTTAAATCTGTATATGAAATTCTGAAACATTATAATTACTAACATTTTTATTATGATCTTTCATGCAGAGTTATTATCTTGTTTATCAGTTTCCCCAACGATAAACAACCATGTGTATTTAACAGCAAGTGTAAAAAATAACAAATTTTGCAAAGTTTTATTTTAAAATTAAACAATGATTTTATTGTAGGGTTTATGCAGTAACCACTATTTCAATATAGATTTAGTATCAAAATATATTTGACTCATAAGGAAATAAATATTAAATTATAAAGGAATAAATTGTATATTTAATATTTTAATTTAGTTATCATATTAACAATTATAAACTTTAATAGTTACGAAGTTTCATAAATTTAAATTAACTTAACTATATGTACAACAAAGCAGTTATTCAATTAACAGAAGAAAGATTAAATGTAAATTATATAAGAATAATTAAATTAATAAATATATTTCGCATTCTTGCCATTTGAAAAAAAAACATAGAGAAAGTCTGCAAATGTCATTTGAAAAATCTGTTCATTGAAATGTGAAAAATAATATCAACAAATTCTATTGAAGTGATCGAAAAGTAAATTAGTTTTAAAATACTAAATCTTATAAGTAAACGATTATAAATTAAAAACTATAAAAAAATCATTGTACAAAAAAGAAAGATGAGAACGAATTAATGATTTCTTTGAGTGTGAGAAAAATATGAAAGATGCTTTTCTTTGAGATTAAAATTTTTTATTCATTTAAATAAAGTAATTTAACTAATAAAATGTATTAATTAAATAAACCTTAATTTTTTTCAGTTAACAAAGTATACTTTAAAATTCATTTAAGAAACTGTAGTAAATATGATATGCATTTTATTATTAATAACAAATCTTAGAGTACATCTTCTTCAAAGGATTTCTCTTTAAATTTTAATTCTTTTAAATATTTTTCTCAAATAATTATAAATAGAAATCTCAGATTGGTAACAAATAAAAAGAGAACAAAATTTACTTCGATATTTTTTATTGTGAGAAATTATAAATAAATGTTTCCTTAATAAACAAGTTGATGAAATGGTTTTTCTAAGTTGTTCAAGAGTCCATACATGACCTATTATTCATAAATTGTTCAATAAATCTTCAAGATTAAACCACATGCATTACAGTACTAATCAATGTCTCAACACATTTCTACTCATAAATATGTTATCGTAATTCTTCTATACATAAATACCACATACCACATGGCTTTTAAACTTTCTTTCAAATTATTTTATCTTACTTTAAGTACTTCACACACACACACACACACACACACACACACACACACATATACACACATATATATATATATATATATATATATATATATATATATATATATATATATATATATATATATATATATATATATGCATTAAAGTGAATAAGCATTAAATTGAATGGTATTTCAAATGTTAATATTAAAAATATAAAAAACAAATATATAAAAATAAAGGTTTCCTCGGAAAAAACTCTGAACTTTCAAGATAAAAAAATTTCTCTAAAAACATATAAATAAAAAAAACTAGAAAAAAGTAAAGTAAAAATAGTACATAGATGAAGTCAATGGTTATATATTGTTATAGTACAGATTAATGTTTGTAACTATGAAGGTATACTCCAAATGTGAATTCAATGGAACTTAAATGTTGAATACCGAGCCAATGAAACACTGAATGCTTTTGCGTTTGCAATGGCTGTTTAATACTGGAAAATTATTTTAATGTTGTTAAAATTAAAATCAATTGGAAATCGTTAATGGAATTAAATGTAGTTATATAGATTTACTATTGCCTACTTAAGACTAACTTTCGATTCATAGAAAGTTGTTAGGTTAGATTTCGTGAATAAATATTTCATTTCGGAATTTTCATGTGTATTTGTCAGGATGAACGTTGCAGGTTAACATTCCCAACTCGTATATGCACATGGCAGTTTTCCAGTTTCCTTTCTTTCACTGTGTAAACGTAGTAAGTGCAATATATTTCTGCTATAAGCATCCGTTTCACTGCGCCACATAAGTAAATTTATTAAATTTAAAACATTAATGTCATCAGGACATAGGCCTTCTTTCCAGAAGGGTGGGTTTTGATTCCTAATGCCGCCAAAGACCCACCGAGTACATGCGATACACGTGCTCTTTAAATTTGTGGAATCGAAGGTCCTGTGGTCAGCATCTGATCAGGTAAAGTGTATGTAATGATCTGGAGAAAATTTAATCCCCTCCAGATTAATGTCAAAATTGAGGGAGTGGATCCTATAGTGGTGCCATCTAACGGAGGAGTTTAGAGAAAAGATATAATTTCGTGGTGCTGTGTGGTCAAACGAAAAACGCACCCTAATGACTTACTTCGTAAAGTCAAGAATATAAAAGCTGGGCTTTTCCAAGCGTCATAAGTAACAAATACAACAACAGTAATATTAAAAGTTGTTAGTAATATTGTTAATAGGATACATCTTTTAGTTTGGTGTGCCGGAAGAAGTTCATTACTTATTTAAACACATTAAATACAAATATTTATTAACAAAAAACAGATTACTACATAAAACATTTACTCAGGATGCTTAAAACGTTTGCTATCATGAAGAATTTGTTCATTCGTCAAAATATTTTTTTTTAACTTTCGCTTAGCTTTTTTTAGTTTATTTTCACGATTTCAAATACATACTTTGTAAAATATTTTTCGAGCATTTATGGTTTTATTTATTTATTATTTTAGAAAATATTATACTATTATGTAGTAAGCATTATTATTATATCCAACTAGCCAAATAAAAGTTAAATTAATGAAGCTTTTGTTTAAAGGTTAAACTACTTATTTAATGACAGCGTGTATTATAGCTTAATACCCAAGCAAAGTTTTTTTAACGGAAGATGAAAATAGAAATGATGTACTTATAATTTTAATTCTATACATTAAAATAAATATGCAGATAATATCACCACATTTATAAATATATATATATATATATATATATATATATATATATATATATATATATGTGTGTGTGTGTGTGTGTGTGTGTGTGTGTGTGTGTGTGTGTGTGTGTGCGTGCGTGTGTGTGTGTGTATTTGATAACAATCTATTGGTCAATTATCATTTCACCAGGATTTATAAAGTAATTTTTAAAAAGTTTCAAATTTATTAATATTAATGTAATCTTTAATGTATTCAATATTTAATCAAGTGAAGCTGAAAACTAACGTTATATGATTAAAGGAAAATTTTAAACACTTTGTATATACCACCAAATAAATATAATTTCATCTCAAAGTGCAATTTCCATTTATTCTAGTAAACTGAAATTCCAAAATTTTACCATTACAAGGATTGTAAATAACGTTTTGGTAACTCAATCCTAATATGACGTTGTCTTTCGGTTAAGTAATTCGAATTTCAACCTTTGAAACTGTTGATTATAAAGATGTAGGCTGATGTGTCCGCAAAACTGACTAATCCTTGAAATTCAGTTTAATTAAAAGTTCTTAGCAGAATTTTACATAATGTATTTTGAGGAACGAAAGGCTGAGTTCTGAACCGATGCCAATGGAATCTTTAAATATTCTCATTACAGTTTAGCCTTAAAAATTAGCATTCGATGAATAACTCGGTAACTCCTTTTCGCTGCATCGAGATAATTTGTTTTTGATCAAGGCAGGAAATTAATAACATCTACTTGAATAATGAAATCTAATACCGAAGCTCTGTAATTAAGGAACGAATTATTTGCATTTTTGGTGATGAATTAATAATAAAACAATTATTACTTTACCACCAAAAGGATTTATCTAATCAAATGCTGTAAAAGTCTGAATTTGTAATTTATATTAATTTGCTCACTTTTCTGTTACTATTTTTTGCTTGTGTGTGTGTGTGAGCGTTAACTAATATATAAATTTATGCAAATGTATATATGTAGTATATTTATTTAGTATTTGTAAAGTTTACAAGTAGGTACATTTTAATGAAACGACTTTATCGATGTTTTATAGTATTTTTTGCTCAAAAGTGTTAAATAAAGATATTTTAGGGTAGGTACTAGGTATAGTGTTATAATTTTACACATGTTGTTCTTTTATATAAATCGCAAAATTATGCAAAGTAAAAATATTAAAAAAATAGCTATCATCTATATAAAATATCTTTGAAAATAGACATAAGGAACAATTTATAAATTTCTGAAAACGAAAACGATAATGACAATAGAAAAAATAATCAATATTGCTTTCTCTCTTTAATACGCTTTTATTGTTAAATATCATAATCATGTTACTTTGATCATCCATTGTTTTCTGAAATTTATCTGATGAAATTGTATTTAAAATTAAAATTAAAATTTTAACTTATATTTACCATGGGTCTGATAGAATATGCTTATATCATTACTTTAATTTAAGCGCATAAGATACAGTTGCAACATAACGTGTTTAGTTAAATTGCAAACCACTACAAACAGCAAAGTCTCTCGTGAGAATGGAACACATGGAATATGGAACTGAAGAGCACAGGGTTGACCATTCAACGCTGTGGTCTTCCGCTGTAAGTTTTATGGAAGTGTTTCTTAATACACATAGTTTCAGAAATCAATTTATCTTTACTTCCACTTTAGTCATCTTTAACTACTGCAACAGAATTAAGTTAAGATAATTTAGAAATAGCTTTCATAAACAGATCAAATTGTAACAGGAATTTATTATGAGCTCATAATGTTTTTTTATAATTCTAGTGCCACAAGAAAAAATATACGAATATAAAGCCAAATATTATTATTTTTATTACGTTGGTATAAATTATGATTCATTTTACGCGTTTATTTCTAATAAGTATTATATATATATATATATATATATATATATATATATATATATATATATATATATATATATATATATATATATATATATATATATATATATATATATATATATATATATATATATATATTATATTTTATTAAATATTAGCTCATGAATTTAATTTACGATGATTATTAACGTATAATGTAAATAATAATTAATTAAAATGTTATATTTTGATTTTTCATTTGATTTCGTAGCTTATACTTTTAAATTAAGCACTTTAAATATCAAAATACTTATACAAAGCTATAGAGTAAAATATGATTTTGTTCTGCAAAATGTTTTGAATCAATGTATACATTTTGCAGTAAATAAAATACCTATTTTGATTTGTTATATATATATATATATATATATATATATATATATATATATATATAATATATATATATATTTATATATAAATATATATATATATATATATATATATATATATATATATATATATATATATATATATATATATATATATATATATATATATATATATATATATATATATATATATATATATATATATATATATATATATATATATATATATATATGTATGTATTACAAATATGTCGTATGTTTATTTATATGTTAGGTGTCAGATATTTGATAGCTGTCAGTTGTCAAAAGTATTGTGTAAGCTATGTTTGATATTTTAAATTTATTTCTCAATCGGTAACCTGAATTATTTTTTATCAAACTTTTATTTATATTATGAGATATATTTATTATTATACAAAAGATGATTTATCGAATTACTTTTGAGACTTTAAATATAGCGGTAACAACTAATCAAACGAAAATATGTATTTTCCAATAGCATGAAGGCTTCTGATGTTCTCACTTCATATCAATCGCGTCTCAAATATTACGACCCGGGGCGGCGCCTATCATGAAAGCCCAGCCCTTTTGTCAGGGCTTTTAACGTGAAAGTAAATGCCCTAAGTTCCGTGGCTCTGTCTAAACAACACATGTAATGGAACACGACCCCACTGATACAGAACACTCAAATTAGATTCGAAACCTTTCATCACACAAAACAAAGCATATATTTGCCCTCAAGATAATCTGTATTAGCCTCATATAGTGATTGATCAGTGATGGTATGTAACGAGATTTGCCGATGGCAATCTCTAGGATGAAAGTCAAGTGAAATGGATATATTACAAGATATGTTATAGATAATATAAGCAAGATAAAGTATTTAGGCTAAGTGGATGTTTTAAATTCTGTTCCGTACAATTTATGAAGCAGATAATTTTAGAAATATAGAGGATCAATGAACTTTAAATAGCATTGGTTCCTATGAAAAAGAATATGAAATTTTAGACTATTTCCTGATTATCATATTAATCGTGCCTTTATTTTATGTTCAAGATTACATATTTATTTATAAAGGAAATTATACAATTATTATAATGAAAATTTGCATTTCACTAAGTAAATTTAAAATTTTATTCAAAGCAAATGCAGCTGATATTCAAATATGCTGTTTATCTTTTTATTTAAAAATGAAGCAGAATCTTTGAATTTATGCATTGGTTCGTCACATTTCTCTAATAAAATTTTGAGATAAGCTCAAGGAATGAGAATTATTTCTAGATGGGTATTTTACAAATTTTCATTAAGTATATGAAATAATAAACGAAAACATTATTTAATTATGACAATCTTATATGTGTTTCTGTATTAATATAAACTGAATTAAATCTCTACGATTTGAATCAAATTTAAAACATATGAAATCAAAAATATTTTAGAACCTGGATTAGACAAGAATTTGTGATTGCTTTTGTTACAATGGCTGTCATTCGCATTTAAATCATGATTTAATTTTAAAACATCACCACATTATCTGGATTTTGCATCCATGTCATTCATTAAGTTCTTAGATATTTTCTAATTATTTTTTTCATTTATCCAAATATTCTTATCGTTAATTTTTATCTAATGAAGTTTTGATTTACCAGAATTAATTTTCCCCACTTCTCTCAAAACTCAAATTGCATAAATATAATTTAAATATGTAATATTCTAAAATTTGATAAATAACTTATAAATGTTTTATACAAAACATAACAAACGAGCTCATGAAAAATGCTCATTCCTAATAATAAAACTAGGCTTATTCAGATACATTGTAAGCATTATCTTACCCAGGTCGCAATAATTGTTTTTTTAATTTTTCAGAAATGTCATTTAGCAATTGGTCTTTTCTTTGCATGGGTTTGTAATAATTTCTGCTATTTGGAGGCAATTTATCGTATATATATCTATATATTACGATGGATATATATATATTGTACGGAGCTTCACGGGTTCGTGTCGATTGAGAGTTGAATAAAGCAACCACTTAATGAACACAAGACTTTTATTCGTAAAAACTTCACTAGATATACGAAATTCCCGCTGTAACAATCACAATTATACAGCTACATTTCATCGGATATAATAAGAAACAGCTTCCAATCACAGGTCTCAAATAACTCAGACAGAGAACAACTAGCAGTCACAACTAATCGTCTTCTCTCACTGACTGTCTTCACAAAACTGACTCTTCCATGTCGGGCTGCGGTATTTATACCTGACTTGGCGGAGAAATCTACCAGTTTCGCCAAGGTTCTGGAAGCTTCTAGGCTATCTCGAAAAATATTGGTCCTAGAGCTTAGGTGATGGATGTTTCCAGAAGTATCGATTTCTCGCCAAGTCGCCAAGAATCTCTCCAACCGTCGCCATGTCGTCACGAATCTCGCCAACTCTCGCCAAATCATTAGGAAATCCGCTTTTAAACTACAACACGTAAATATCACAATTTTTGCCCAAAATGTGAGAATTTCCGATCTGTCTGAGATATTTTAAGACAAATACAATCATTATTTATAAATTTGTAACATTGCCCCCCTCTCAAGGACTGCACGTCCCGGGCAGTACAATCCCCTGATAGGAGGCCAAATTTAAAATAAAAGAATTTACATTTTGCTTACCTAGATGCTTTTTCTTTCATAAGCACTTTGTTTTCACCTAAACATTCTGCTAAATAACAGGTTATATTTGATAAATTTTATATACACGGTGAACCATTTATGTTGACTTTTTAAATAATTAGACTTTAATAAATTGTAGATTTAGACATTTAATGAACTGTTGTTCTAAAATTTATTAATTAAATAAGCTCTATATTTTAATTAATATTTTTATAAGAAGAAGAATACTATAAAATTGTAAAACTATGATCATTAAATAATAAGGACACAGTTGCCAAAATAATTGAATTGTTAATTCTATGTTCTTGGATTAAATTGTAAAGAATCATTAGTCAAAGTAAAGCTATTTGTTATAAGTAAGTTCATAACAAATATTTATATCTTTCGTTTCTGAATGTCTTCCTATTCTTCTTATATGTTAAGTATTTTAACTACTCCATAAAGTCGATTTCTACTGAAAATTTCAAATATGATTGAAATAGTTTCGAAACCTTATATTGGTTTGAACAGATTCATAAGTAATATTAATTTCCCTTTTTCTTATACGAGTCAGCAAAATTGCAGAATTTAAACATATTAAGAATTGCTTTATGGTATTTTAGCTATTTTTATTACCATCTATAATAAATGTCTGAAATATTTAAAATTCATAAAGTTCATTCCATTAGAAAACGGAACAAATTGCTCAAACTACTAAATGTACTTTTATAATTCATTTTTATTAATGAAAACAATAATTTAACTATCGAGACAAAATTCAATGAAATTACACAGTATGTTATTTTCATTAGATTTTTATATAAACTATTACTTTCATATGGAAATAATACAATATATTACTATTGAAATGTAAATAAATTTCTAAAATCGTTACTTTTATACAATATGTTTACTAAACTTGAGTTTTTGTTTAAGTAAAGAATTAATATAAAATTTTACAAAGAATCAGTTAACAGCAGTGGTTGCCCAATACTTAACTTTATAAAATTGAATAAACGCATATATGATTGCATTTTAATTCCATTCATTTCCTCAAATTGTATTTTATTCATTTTTGAATATAAAAATCAATGAGGCATGAATAGGATTCAACTCGAGTACAATGCATCTACATTTTTTAAAAGTATATTTTTCTGTTTAATATTTTATGAAAATGCTCTTTTATTTCTTCTGCGATACGAATCATTAACTTCAGATTAAAATTTAGGAATTTAACTAAACTTTAATAATTATACAGATAATTTTATTTATTCGTCGCTGGTATCTCTCCCTAAAGGGCATTTACTTTGTATCATTAGTGGATATAACTTTCCCGTTAATTCCAAATCGATGATGATTCGACTAATCGTATTTCATCTAAATAAACGTTTTAGAAATTGTTATTTGCTACATTTATAATTTTTCAAAGTAAAAATATTTCTAATTTCACCATTTTTCATGAATCTGAAATCATTTAAGCGTATTATTAAATATTATTTATTTAACAGTTAATTTCATTTGTTTTAAATGTTAGCGGTATTTTCCAAAATGAATGTCCGCTTATGGTAAATATATGATAAATTTTATTTATGTTAGGAAATTTTGGTATGAAGTATTGAGTCATTTTGATTCATTAAGGTTTGATGTGCGGAATTTAAATTCAATGTACAGAAATAAATAAAATTTTAGTGCAGGTAGTTATGATTTAAAATTTGAAGTTATGCTCACGTCCAAAAATAATCATGAAGAGAAAAAAATTGCAGTAAATTCAAAATCTAATAAAGTAAAAGTTCCTACTTATTTTGAATATTGTTAATTTTTGTTCATCTTCAATTAAATAATTTTGCATTTATTTATTTCATTGCGCATGAAAGCTAATATGATAGGAATTCTATCCAAATGAATCTTGAAATAAAAGCAGTATCTTAGGCACTAGATTAGAGATAAGAATCAATCAATAAAATGATGAAATAAAGAGTAATGACATATATTGAATGAAATTAAAAAGCTGTGATATCATATAATAAATTCCACTTTATTGAAGGAGTGAAAAAATTGGAATATCTATTTTATAAGAATATTGTTCTTGAATGCCGTTTTATGCACAAATATTTGATACTTTAAAATATTTATTTAAATGATTATATTCCCTTATTTTCTTATTAATTGCTTTTTAGAGATTAAACCGAAAACACCATAAAATCTGATCAGTTTAGTCCAAATGTTAAAGACTCACTAGGAACTATAAGTTGTGAATTTTTTATCTTTTAGAATCAAAGCTCTTATTGTAATCATTAAATACTCAGTAATGCAGAGTTACACCTTTACTTAAAAATTTAATTGAGCATTTTTTTAGTTTATTAGAAATTAACAGTATTTTTTTCATTAATTTTTTTGTGATTCTGAGACAATATTGCTGGTATCACAGAACAAATTTAATTCAATTAAATAGTTAAAATCTGAAAACTGATAATTATTTCAATGTTGTCTTGTTTGATAAAGTTTGTGCACTGAATTTAGGAACTATAGTTAATTTAATTATTAGAGAATGTATTATACCCTAACACAGGGCTTCCCAACGTGTGGTCCGTGGACCCCTTAAGGGTACGCCGATTCTTTCTAAGGGGTCCGTAGCCACGGTTCCCAAGTGTTGACCCGCTGGTTGTTTAGTGGCTGTGGAGGTGGCCTCTTTGCACAACATGTGTAAAATTATAACTCTGGGGGTCGCGGCTTACGGCGCTCGATGTGTAGAAACCTTTTGAGCATTATCTTCGGAAATGGCGCGAGCTCAGCTGACCAATCTGAGTGTTCATTGCCTCGTATGCACTCCTCGCTTTGTGTGAAGTGTGCTGTCTCACACAATTTCTCGTTTTTCTTGAGACATCATTCAGTGTTAAACTTCCTTCGTGAGTGCAACATTTGCTTTTTGCACAGTTTATTACTTCGTTCGTAGACCGGTGGCTGAAGTCGGGATCATTGAAGAAGATAGTAGTTTCTCCACCGTCTTCACAGCAAGGAAAGCTCCCGGTTGAAATTAATAATGAAGGAGGACTGCCAAATGAAGAAGTCACATAAAGCGCCACAGCCGAATTTTTTATGAGAAAGCTCTGCAAGTTCTCGATTAGCTGCAGTACCCTGCGGAAGTGGAATAACTAAAAAGTGTTAGTACAACGAAAGCTAATTAAAAATGGGCTTTATTGCGCGCGAGTCCTTCCGAACAGTTCGATAATTCCAGTTAAATTAAGTCGTCATTTTGAGGGTAATCACCCGGACCTCCATACTAAAGAGATTGATTTTTTCAAGACGAAGAGCACTGAATTAGTTGCTTCTCAACACTGCATGAAAACTCATCCAAAATCAATTAATGAAAACTCATTAAAAGCTTCTTTCTTGGTAAATTATCGAGTGGCAAAGACTGGCAAAGCTCATACTATTGTGGAAATCCTCATAAAACCATGTGTTAGCGATATTGTTTTTTGTATGTTAGACGAAAAAGCAGTAAAACTTTTATCTTCAGTGCCACTATCAAACAATACTATCAAGAAACGGATAGTTGATATATCAAATGATGTGAAAGAATCTCTGATTTTTCGGAACCAACACAATTCATTTTCTCTCCAAATTCATCTATTTAGATGAATCTGCTGACGTTACGAGATTAGCGATTTTATTGGCTTTTGCTCGTTATGCATACTCGGGATGCTTTGAAGAGGACCTTTTATTGTGCAAACCACTTCCTGACCATACAACAAATGCTGAAATATTCCGTTTGGTGGATGATGTTTTAAGAACAAGCGAAATTCCATGGCCTAATTACATCGATGTGCAAAAGGTGGTGCAAAAGCTATGACAGGTTCAATGGTCAGATCGGTAACAAAAATAAAAAAAAGCTCAAAGGATTGGTAGTCATTGTATTCGCCACAGACGTTCTTTATCAATGAGAAAAATATCTGTATCCTTCAAGAAAGTTTTAGATGAATCTGTCGGAATTATTAAATATATGAAATCACAGCCTTTGGAGTTAAGACTTTTCAAAATACGGTGTGAAGATATGGAAACTCTTCATCATTCTTTGCTTTAGCACACAGAAGTAAGGTGGCTCTCACGTGGAAATGCCCTCTCTCGATTATATGAATCACGTTTAGAAGTCTTTGCTTTACTTTTAGACTGCCATAATACCAAATTAGTAGAGATTATTTATAACGAAAACTGGTATTATATATTTGCTTATTTGGCAGATATTTTTCTCAAATTGAGCAAAATGAATATTTCACTGCAAGGGAAAACTATAAGAACGATCACTACAAACGACAAAGTTCGAACGTTAAAGAGGAAAATCAATTTTTGTTCAAAGAGTGTGGAGGAGGTCAAGGGTTTCCCTCTTTTCAATGATTTTTGAAAGACATGACATTGTAGCTTGGGAAAATTTGTTTCATGAAATCCTTGAACATCTTCAAAGCTTGACGTCATCGATGGGACATTATTTTCCAACAGCTCAAGAAGAGAAACTGCAGGAATACGAATGGGTGGTCAACCCATTCGCTGTATCCAAAAAGCCGAACATACTTGAATGAATACGAGTTCTTGATATAAATTGCCACAGACCCAACCTTGAAATCTACTTTCGATAGTGATGGTTACTTACACTTTTCGATACGATTGGAAAACAAAAAATTCTACACCCTTGTTGAAAAAGCAAAGCAGGTTCTACTTCCATTTTGCCTCAACATGCATGCGTGAATCCGGATTCTCGATCTATGCCGGCACCAAAACTATGTACCGAAGCTGTCTAGATGGTGAACCTGACGTCCATCTCCAGTTGTCAAGTACCAAGCCAGACTTTTTTGAAATTGTGTCATCAGAAAACCTCTTAACCTTCACATTAAAATTCCATTATTATTTTTACAGACTCATCTCTTGTAAAGAACACATTGCGTTTCGTTGATGAGCAGTAAATGTTCCTGAACTATAACTTTTGTAGGTATTTGTTTGTATTTTTTATAAATTAATTGAATTATGTTTGTATTGATATTTTTGTTCTGAAAATTAAAATGCTATCCAACGAATGTTGCCTTTCTTTGCAATATATTCCCCTATACTCATTTAGAAATCCCCACACTGCTTTGTGTGTTGAAAGATGTGAGTAAATCCAACACCAAGTATCTGAATATAGTGTGGGAATTCCAACTTATGGAAACGTAGTTGGTTTAAAGTTTTTTTTTTGCATCTCTATTCATCATTAAATCAAACTCTTGATTCGTCATGGGGTTACTGAAAAAGAATGGCACTTGCATTATGAAGTTTATAATTCTGATGAACTTCGAGCCGAATTTTACTAGTTACTGTGCGCTTGACTGACAGGGGTCCGCTGTGAATTTTTGTCTAAAAAGGTGTCCAACAGTTGAAACTGTCGGGAAGCCCTGCCCTAACACATAATAATTTATAATTTTTAATATTAATATTACTGTATTAGCTTCTTTCTTCTCTCTTATTGGCTGTCAAGATTCTGAGCATTATTGTCATGGTACCAGCTCAATTTTATTCAAATATTAAAAAAAACATGTAATAAATAATTCAAACACAACAAATACACTCATCTAATATTTATCATTTTTGAATAATACATCATGCAGAATTCTACGGTTATGTAGAATTCTGTTAAATTATTAAGAAAGTTTGATCTTACTTTTATTTATAATGAAACCAGAGATATTGGACTTTTTATTAAGATGTCTCCAGATTCAAGATTCCTTAAGTCATAGAGGTAGTTTTCTTTGACAAAGAGCAGACAGAAAATAGCAAAAAAATGATTACTCTCCTTTATATATAAGGACACAATTCGCTCAAAATCAAATATCATTCGAAATTTAATAAAATAAAATCCTTTTCAATGTTTTAACAGTTATACTATTAGAAATTGATAAAGATTTTTGCCTGTATATTTTTTCCTAATTTAATATTTTTTATTCGATAAGATAAGCTACTATGAATATTTAAAAAACAAATATTATAAATTTTATCACTTTACGGCAATTTATTTTTTATACAACACTAAAATTATATTATTTGTAGTTAGCAAAAAAGTTATCTTAATTGTATATAAGAACCACTATTTTGATCCATATTTAAATTAAAAAATAAATATTTTAGTTGCCCTTTTTTAAAACTTAAATACCACATTATGAAAGTTTTGGGTGATGTGAGAAAAATTTGGTTTATTTATTTTTGTTCACAATATAGATGCCATAACATCAAGATTTTCTATACATATTCACCTTAGAATAATATAACAAAATATAGAATAATAGATTAAAAGGAACTATTTTTTAATATTATTGATTTTTGAAAAAACAAGCAAGCAATGATGTAAATATGTCATACATCAACAAAAATAACTATTATAATGTCATATGATAATTTCGTAAGTTAAATAAATAATAAAATGTGCAATATCAAATATAAATAGAAATTCAAATATATTAATTAAAAGCAAATCTTAGTATGAGATTTTCAAATTGTAATTATTTAATAAAATGCTGTTATCAGGAATTTTCCTGTAAATAACTTTAAAAAATAACAATGTTTTTTGATGAATTGTGAAATTGTTTTATTATAATTATTTAAATTATATTATTATAAATTTTATATGCATAATTTTGCATTCTTCTTGATTTGATCACAGAATCTAAGCCTTTATTTCCTTTATTATTACGAAATATAAAAGTGAGTTTTTTTAAACAAAAATAATTGCATTTTCATGTATTGTATTTTGAAAACCAAAATTTTTATGTATAGAGGTATAAAATTAAATATTTTTTACATTTTGGGGCATAAAAACAATTGTTTTTGTATATTAAGATGTAGAAATAATTTACATAATTTTTAAGTATGTCTCTCTCTCTCATCACACAAATGTACTTTTATCTTATACCTTTTATATTATACCATACATTTTGTGATTACATTTGTAAAAATAAATACTGTAAAATTAATTTTAAATTTATTATAATCGTAAATTATTATGGTATAATATATTAAAATTATGAATATTTGACGGTATATTTTCTAATAATTTATATTTAAATTTAACAATTCAGATTCATGTTTGTATCATTTTAGTCAGATTTTTTTCAACATTTAGGAACATTTTTATGTGTATTGGAAAACATATATTGGAATGTAAATTTCTGAAAACAAAGAAAATTCACTTTTTTACATTCGAACCCTAATCTTCTCCCCTCAAAACTGCGAAATTCCTTACCGGAGGTAAAATATCCCCAAAACAATGACGTCAGCATAACAAAACTTATTGCAAATTCCCTACGCGTAACAGTAATCCAATCCCTTACTCACGTAGAAAAAAAAATCGGAATCCCCTTACAACAACCATGGCGATTCGGAAACTACTCGCATAGATCAAAGTGGGAAACATGATTTTTTGCCAGGGATAAAAAATAAAAAAAAGAAACTGGATTTTTATTATTTTTTTTGTATGAAATCCCCACGATTCACTCACAAGTTGTCATAGACGGAATCGGATCTTTTCACCTAAGATTTTTTTTCCTGACACCTCCTTTTCTTTTATGGAGAAAACGTACTTAACAAAGGCAGAATAACCATTATTTTTCCTGCTTTTTAGGCTCTTCTCTTATGCGAGGGAAGGCCGAAAATGCGTTTCCCCCCTCCCATTTCTGACTGCATTTGCATTTCATCATTTGCGATAAATTTGCAGCAGATTTATAGCAGCTTCTTGCAGAGCGCTATTTGGAAGAAGGTGTAATGTTTTTCTCCCTTCAAAAAAACATTATTTTTATTAGAAAGACCTCAGATTTTTTCAATATATATATATGAAGCAGGTATGTTAAAGAATAAGTGTTTTTACAAGAATATTTTTCTTAAGTATACCTAGCATTTTTATATTTTATCATTTTATACATGTTTGTTGACATGGTAAAGTTATTTCTAGCAATTATTTTAACTTCCATTATACTTCTTACCATCAAAATTGCAGATAGGAGGATTGTTTAATTTATTTTTTTATTAAGTGTATGAAATATTTTTCTCATGGATTTATTTGAATGAATACTGAGAAACGCAGTTTGCATGAAGTAAAGAAACAGTTTATTTTATATAAAAATGTTTTTATAAAGTCGAAGAAAATGAATTTTAGTTTATTGCATTGTCAAAAAGTAAGTACAAAGATTCAAAAATATGGTTCAAGTTTTTATATTTCTTAGTTGCTAAATAAAATGTTTTCAAAAAATTCGTTTTATCAAAAATACAATTTTCGTAAAGCAAATTAAATTTGTTTTACAGGAATTTAGGATACATTTAAATAAAATAGTTATTATTTCAAAATAATTATTTCATTTTAAAAAAATTAATATAAATTAAAATAATAGAAATATAGCTTAAAAAATCATTAATAATACTAAAAAGCCATATTAAAGAATTAGTTTCATAGCAACTGTTTAAAATTATTTTGCTCATGAAATTCGATAGAGAATTACAAAATATTTCGATCAGAAAATAAAATTTAAGATTCCGAAACATGACTAAAATAAATATGTATAATTATTGTGCACCAGAATTTGAATTAGTAATTTATTTTACCTATATTTTCTTTTCTTGAAGACATACTTTCTGTAAACTTCTTGCAAGGTGTAATAAAAATTGTATAAAGCTGAAAAAATAAGAAAATTATTTGAAAAACCAAACAAATAAAATAAACATCTTTTTATTTCATTATTAAAAGAATACAACAAGCCAAAAGATATTTTCTGCATATAAATTGCATAGATCAATAGTTTATTTAATTTAATTTTTATTCACTTATATCTATATTTTAATTATATATGTTTCAATTTATAAATAATGGATATATTTTTGTTAGATAGCTTTTTTGATAAGTTCAAGAAAATAATATTTAAAATAAAAATAAATTTTGTCTTATTCCATTGTCAAAAATTATATTTGATTATAGAAACCAAGAACACGACATAAATTAGTAATATATCAACAGAAGAATTTTAAAACTTATTTTATTTAATTTTTTTACTGGATAGAAGAATTATTTTGAGAAAATCATATTAGTAAGCACTAAGCCTAAAGTAAATAAGTAATTAGTTTTACACAAACAATTTGACAAATTTAAATGAAACATTAAAGTTAATATCTTATGATAAATTATAACGTGTGATAATCAGATAAAAATAAATCTAGTATTTTCATGAAATATTAGATCGAAAAGACGCAGAATGAAGTAGTTAGTGTACAAAAATGAAATTCATTTTATGAGAAAATAATATTAAATATTAATCCCAAATTTTATTTCATTTCTATATTGTTAAAAATTTATGCTGACATATATAATTAGGAAATATAATAAAAACAATTATGCATCTCAAGTAAAATTTTGGAGCAATGTCTTAATTCATTAAAATTTATACTCATTGGTAGAAATATTCTCCTTAAAATTGCTTTAACAAGTGAATAACATAGATTGCATGAAATATAAAACAGTGAAGTACGCTTAACTTATTCTTATATTTACTCATTATTTTATATATTTTAAAGAAAGTTAAATTTATTTTAAAACAAATCCTACACACTCTGCTTTACAATTTTAGGAATAAACTTTTTGTCAATTTATGTCATTCCAATATATATATATATATATATATATATATATATATATATATATATATATATATATATATATATATATATATATATATATATATATATATATATATATATATATATATATATATATATAGATTAGATTACTATTAAAGAACCAAAAAAGATATATATTACACAAACATAAAAATATAATAATATTAAATAAGTTACTAATACCTTAAACTGATATATATTTTTCAAATTTTTCATTTGTATATATCATAAAAGAATTTGTGTTTAATTTTATAATATATTATTGTAATATACCCTTTTCCAAAGTTTTGCTTAAATAATTTTATTATTTGTTAAATGAATTTTTAATTCACTTTGAACTTTCCAAATGTCCAAATGATTATTACCAGGTAAAAACATTTACATTAATTTTGTTTACCTTATCTTTTTGGATATTGTTGTTAGTTTTCAAAATAAATGACATTAGATAAAAGTATATAATGTATTTTCTGTCACCAAAACGAAATAATTGATAATTCATAGAATTATAAAAATTAGTTACAGCAAGGAAGTTCTGATTTAAACTTGGAGACAAGATACAACATTTTTAACTCGCAAAAGTTTGCAAATTATAAAACATATTTTAAGTTCTAATCCAGTTATAAACTGAAAAGAAAATCATTAAAATACTGCAATGAAACGAAAGCAGAATTTTTAACCTTTTTTTTCTATGTGAGTAAAAATTTAAAAAAAATTACTTCTGACAAAATTTTTACTATAATCATGAGAGTCTGGAAATCTGCTCTTTAACGGATGAAAATCTGAGCATTGCAAAATAATTTAATTATAAACGTTTCAAAACGAGCTTTTGTATCATAAAAATGAAGTTCCAATTATGTAGTATATTAAAAACTATTCGAATGAAATATAATATGCTTGAAAACAGATTTTACTACCTAGTTGTGAAACATGTATGCCGATACCACTTTTATCAATTTTTAATGCATTTCAGATTGGGGACGTATTGGAAAAAATGAAATCACATTTGTTACATTTTTTACAGTTGGAAATACTTCGTTAAGAAAAGTATTGTGAAAAAGAAGAACTAATTAGATGTTGTAAATATTTTTGTCTAATTCCAGTGGTTACGCATAAAATATTATTTTCAAAGAGAAAAAAGCTATAAAATTCTGTTTTTGAAGTGCGAAGAATTTCGGTGAAGAATGTTACATCAGTTGCATTGATTTTCACTTAGCATAACCATCCCTACAAAAATACTAAAAAGGTTTAATGCAATTTAATTGTAAACGCTATACCAAGATTATGAAGATTTTATTTATATAAATATACATGTTCGACAAATTTGCTGTAGCTGTTTTTTATAATGAAAATACTTAAATTATATTTAAATAAGTTTGTTTAAGTTTTAATTTATTCCCAATTTCGTTAGCTTAACTCTAAATAACGTTGTCCAAGATCTCAACTTATCATGCGATATACAAAGTGTCAATAAGAATTTGGATACAGTCTGATGTTTATTAATTCCCAAAATATTGAGAAATATACGCAAATGAATGATAGCTATCAATAGAATTACTCATAAGTTTTCGTTTGTAAAGTAATCTGTCAAAGAATATTCCATTTACTTTTTGGAATATCATTCCGTTAGTAAATATCATCCGTCAGTGTTATTAAATTTTACGTTTTTCTCATTTTTTGTAATTGTCACTTGCACCCCTTTATTAAAAGTGTGTTTTTCTCCTTTTTTCTTAACAAAGGTTAGAATGCAATATTATGTCTACTTTTGATGAATTCCCTTAGCATTTTGTTATATCATAAATTGAAGAAAGTCACTATACTTATTTGAATGGCATCGTCCGTAATTCATCGAATGACTATTTCTCAGGAAGATGGATTGGGAGAACTGGCCGAAATCCTTGGCCATTCAAACCACCTGATATAACACCATTGGATTTTTTTTTCTTTTCGGGATTCGTAAAGAACATCATTTACTAGTAGAGAGTCGAATGTTGATACTTCAAGGCCAGGATTTCTACCGAAATGTTTTCCCGAAGATGGTTAAAGTCTTGATATTCTCCATGATATGAACGGCTCTCAAATGAAAGTCTGTTGGTAGAAACCAAATAAAATCTGTTAGGTTATTTAACTACCATTGTTATCATTTTAAACTTAACTTCACCATTTTATGAATTATTCAAACTGTGTCAAATATTTTATAGACATTCTGAATATTTAATGCTAGAATACATATTGGATATTCTGATTATATATTATATAATCTTTCATGAAAACATATAGTTAAAAAAAATAGAGTAAAGTTATACTTTTCAATATAAATATATATAATTAAACACTATTAAAAATAAATTACACCAGAAATAATAATATAATTTTTTATAAAGTTCATGTTTATAAAATATGGTAATAAATTTCTCAAATTGCTTCGAATGGATGAATAAACTGAAAACATTATTCGCATATTGCAATGTAGCTAAGTTTTTGATGTATATAACGTTAACATAAATAAAACTGTCAATTTATCATCCCTTTGTGAATAGCTCAAAATAGTTGTTAGACTTTTTTGTAAGATGATTGTTTCAAGGTGTTATAGGTATTATACAATGCTGTCATAAAATATAAATCTCAAAAATCAAACAATCTTGCGCTAGGAAGAAGAAATGCAAAAGTTATCGCAAATTCTTCAATGTTGACAAAGAATAAAGCTAGTCATTTTACTTAAATAAAACAGTGTTATGAAGCAATATATTGATATTACTTAACGTACAAAGTTTCAACTTTATATTGTGGGAAGACGTTTGACCACTTTGTTGAAGTTTTGTTGATGTAAAATTATATGTATTTGTATCACACATACGAATACATTTTTATGATTTCTATACCATCTTAATACAATAAAATTAACTAAGTAACATGCCCATTTAAGCTTAAGTTTTGGATTTTTCGTTTGAACCTGTAACAGATATTATGGGCATAGTTAATTATCGAAATTGAATATTACCCGTTTCTGGTAAAAAGTCATTTTTATACATTTACTTAAAATTTTACAAATGAAGCTTACTTTCCGTTGTTTGGATACAAATGAATGCTTAAAATATTTCTTAAAGTTTAACACGTGGAAAATATGCATATACTACTGTAGTATATATATATATATATATATATATATATATATATATATATATATATATATATATATATATATATATATATATATATATATATATGTGTGTATGTGTGTGTGTGTGTGTGTGTGTGTTAATTTGTAACTTTTTGCTTATGATATTTTTCAGAATTTTATATATACTACATAAGACGTGCTTCTTAATTACATGTTTTTAAGCCACAGATGTTCACATAAAGTTTTATGTAAAATTGTCGCTAATAGTTTTAAACTCTGTCCTACTTTTGATGCTCATGCACAAATTTCAGTGGTATAATCAAAAGAATATTCTAATAGAACTTTCTAGAAAACTAATGTTTTTAATGAAAGTATATTTTAATATGCTAAAATAGTTTAGTGTACTTAAAATATTTTAACACAGATAAAATTATATCACTAATTTTGTAAATAAGATGGGATAAATCTTGCTCAATTTAAATTCATAAATAGCATACAAAACGAGATCTTTGTTTTAAAATATCTATACATATATTTACACTTTTTCATGTATTTATGAGAAATGAATCTATAATATACTTAAAAGAAGTAAAAAAATGCAAATCATTTTCAAGAAATAATGATCTATGAGTTAAAAGTGACGTCATCATCATTAAGTTATTATTCCGTTTTCTGAATTTGACTTCATTTAAAATCCCCAACAAATCATCATTACGTTAATCACAAAAATAATTATATAAATTAATTGTGTTCATTTCATAATCGATTTCATTAGTACTTATCAGTGAATAATCTCAGTTTATAAACTTTCGCTGCTTATAACGTTTTGTAGATAATCTCCCTTAATTATCTGTGACAAAATGTTTAAATTATGCAGTAGTACGTCGGATAAATATTTACTAATGCAAACATTTAAAAGGAAAACATTTCTACGTATTAAAGATTTCGGAATTTGGGATGAATATTCCGCGAAAATATATATCACTAAACTAAGTATAATTTTCATATTTTTTGTGATATTTTTATATTATTTAAAAATGTTGTAAGCAAGATAATAAATTGGGTTATACGGAATTTCTCTCTGCTTAGAGATATATTTAAAAAGTTTAAAACCATAAATTAAAATAACACTAAATTCAATTTTTGAACTTTAGATTTAAAACAGAAAAAAGATTTTCTGATTATTAAAATTATACAATTAATTATTTTGTCCGGTTTCATATTCTTTTGTTTTATTCGATTTATCACTAAATTTAATTGTTTTATTTTTCTTAGAAAACACAGTTTATTTTTACAATAATCTCTTTTAGTTGCCGTTAAAAACTAAATTGCTGAAAAGAAACTGCAATTTATTGATTTAAATTTTTGTATTTTGCTGAGTAATTTTGTTAACTCTTTGTTAAATTTGGTCTTGTGAAGGATTTTCTTTTCGTTAAACTGTTTTGGTTTTAAAAAATATTTTTTATTTTATGATCAATTTGTATATGATAGATGATAAATGTTTCTTAACTCTGAATTGGATACAAAATTGATATTTATTATTGAGCACTAAATTTAAACAAAATGACAAAAGCGCACAAAACTCAAAGTATATTTTATTTAATTTTAATTGCTTTACTCATGAGTTGCAAATTGTCTTTTAGCGTTAGTGGTTTTACTTGATTTGCTAAATTGTATGAGAATATTTTGTAGTAACTGGAATGTACTTATAAAGGAATGATCTGAAGTTCGGTATTAATCCTCGATTGAGACTGATGTTTTATATTTGCTTTCTGATAAGAGATTATTGTTAAGTTGATGACTTGTAGTTTTACAGAATTTTTCGTTTATAACACATTAATGTTGAAAAGTATCCATAAAATCATCTATGAGTAGACAATATGCGCCAAATACTTAAGGCAAAACATTTCAACTATAAATTACTATTATTTGTTGTCATATTTTTGAAGATAGATATATATTAAAGATTTAAACCTAATTTTGACAATAGTTGTCACGTTTACAATATAAATTAGTATTCTCATAATTGAACATTCACATTGTGCATAGTCTAATAGGCTATGGTTTTCATAAAGCACTTTAATATTCAAACCATCCTTTTGGGAGCTAGATATTAAAGTGCTTTTAAAGATATTAAATAATTTTTAATAATAGCTTATGTATTTCAAGGCACTGTTTCCGACAGAGAAAGTATAGATGACCAAAAATTACATCCAACTGTTCCTGAGTTTTTCGGATTGAATTCGAGACATTTCCCTAAGTAAAATGTTTCCAATCCATAGTCAATCATGGAATGGAATACTTCTCTACAGTGTAGTGGAAGGTCTAACTACTGATGTCTTTTACAAGAAATATTAAAGTCAACTGAGTAAATTAAATTCGAGAGGAATTTTCATAGATAGTTGGACGTACTGACGTGTCACAAAAGTAGAAATATAGAAAGTTCTCAGGATTCACCTCATTGATGCATGTACAAATATCCATCTACCGTTGTTTAATAATGGCTAAAATTGATTCAGATATTTTCTCCTTGTAGAATGTAAGGAGAAAAGTCATAAGGCTACGTTAAGTCACACAACAATCTTTGTACATGAGGTCAAATTTAAGGGATATACAGTTTAAAGAGGATATTAAATTACACAATTATTCATGATTGAGGAGTTATGCGGTGAGATGAACTTTCGAGAGTTCTAAGTAATCAGCTACCAGCTCAAAACTCACTTGTATGTAATCAGTTAAAAAGACATGTTTCAGATAGAGTCAACCTTCCACTTTTACATAAGGATAGCTTAAAGGAGCATTGATAGATTTCCAATAAAATTTTCAATTACACTTACAGATGTGATGACAAGTGTTTTAAAATATATATCTATATTACGTTTGTTGCAGTTTTCTTAATTATTTTTCAAACTATTTATTTTATTTCCCTATGAACTATTCAAAACAAACTTAAAAATCAAAATTTGTTTTTCCTTATTTCCTTGCCTTTAAATGTTTAAAGTGTAATCTCTGTAGAAACTGAGAAATTGAAAATTCCAAAACGTAGAAATGATCAGCACCTAAACATAATTGACAATCGTTGGAGCTTGAAATTGCAAAATCTTTCAACCAGTAGTTAAGCCGTTTTCTCTTTCGATGCCAATAAATACTTCAAAGTGTGTAACAATTTTATCCGCTCTGCGAAATGAGAGATTTCTTTGTTCTTAAGGGAGAATTACTATCCATTTTCATTTACAAAAGGGGCTAAATTTTATTCTACTTGGTTTTCATAATCTCCTATGTTCTTATTTTATCAATTTTTTAAAGTCATAGAGTGATCCTTCTTATTATCATGGTGAATACTGCTATCAGATGTTATATTTTTGCCCTGGAATCTACTGACTGGCTTGAAGCATTATTTTTGAACTCTAATTCTGCAAGCAAGTTTTCTTCCTGATTTAATCATTGAATTAAATTAGATAAAAATCCTTCTGTTACTATTCATACGAATTTTAAGCAGTATGTGTGTAAAATGTCTGGGGGAAATGGTGTATAATATATCGTAACGATGTATTTAAAATTAATTAAATAACCATTAGATAGATAAAACTTTAATAGTTGTTGCTAACGTGCTCTTTCAAAATTTTACCTTTTGTTGAATTGAAAATACTAGATAGTAATTGATTCAATTCAAATACATGCACACATAAGGAATAAAGAAATACGTAAGTAAAGGTAAAATTTCTGGAATTAAACACCTCATTTGATGTTTTAATTTGTTTTATATGTGATCTTTCACTTTAAGTTCCAAGCAAAATTAAGTAAATCGCTAATAAATTTAAAACCATACATAATAGCTTTATTTTTCTAAATCACAATTTTTTCTTCAAAGAAATTCTTTAGAAGTTAAAGTCCTCAAAACCTGATGGACTTAGTGATTTTGTATTTTTTATGCTATTTTTAGAATTATTCTAGAAAATACTTCTTTCAATATTCAAGGCACATTCTGAAGAAACTGCCAGCTCTTCTCGATATAAATGCAAATCACCAATTTGCCATCTTCAAAGAAGTCTTATGGTGAAGGATTAAACCCAAATGAAGATTTTTGGTATTTCAAAACAAAGTAAATCTTGATTTGAAGAATTTTAAGTAAATCTCATTTCTAAAATTAACTTTGACTTACGCATTTTACTTCGTCGTATTCTGTCTATTAACAAATCGCTTATGAGGGGGAATTCGTGAGCTTACGCAAAATTTAAAAATGTTGCTCAGAATAGCAGGCAAAATTGCAGCGCAATCCTTTCCTCGTTGCTATCAAGCAACATTCATTTCTCCCAAAATGGTCCAAAGGACGTCCTAATCCTTTTTCTTCTCGAACTTTTCTACTCTTTACGTTTCCTCAGGACTTTAAAAGGATTATTTGAATCTTTGTGCCTCCACAGTTCGCTGCCTCCTCTCATGGACTTCCTCCTTCAATCCCATTTAGATGTCAGAACACAGAACCAGTTTCGCATTAACAGCAGTGATTCCTTTTGAAATACATAAAGCATTCCGGTCCTTTGATCCTATAAATGCCTTTGTTGTTTTGAGCTTGTCTCTGTGCTTCATAATGGCATCATATTAATTAGAATATCTGTGAAAAAATTCTTTTACAATCATAATTCTTAACACTGGAATGGGAAGAGTATATAATATTAATCTTCTTCCATGTATATATTTATCTATATTTTGTAAGATCATGTCAGATAATTTTTACATGTCAATTCAAATTAAGTTAGCCCTTAATTTAAATAAGGAATATCTTAGTATGCTCTTATTGTACGTAAATTTTCCCTTTACAGTTAAAATAAAAGAATATATAGTTAGATTAAGAAAAAGCAAGTAATATTATTTTTAACATGTGTATTTGAGTCTATTGTTTTTAACTTATGTGTCTTTTCTAATGGGATTAGAATAACAATGAAAGGATTATTTCTCAATCATAATTTCATGACTAGAAACAGAAAATATGTAATTGGTTAATTTCTCTCCATGCAATTTTTTTCATATTTTACTGGATCATGTCATCAAATAAAGTTTAATATGTGATGGTTATATTTTATCACAACATATGGTTTTATTACACATAAATATTCCCTGTAAATGCTTATTAAAAGAAGAATAAAATGGCATATTTTGATAAAGAAAAAGTGTAATATTTTTCTTATTTTCATCATATATAAACAAACAGTAATTCACCTGTCTGTAATCTTCATAATGGGATCGTATTAATAAGAAAATGTAGAGGATACTTTTGCAGTTGTAATTTTTATTTGTAAAACTGGAAGATTATAATTTGCGATCTTCCTGCTAACATATATTTAGATATATTTTGTGAATAAAATAAATATTTTTAGCATGTCAATTCTAATCAATTTTACACACATATGAATATTTTAATATCTTATTCATTCTGTGAATATGTTAAATGAATGTATTTTTTGCAAAATATAAATATTCAGTTTTATAATTTATTAGAATAAAAGACTACCTAGCTAAATTATAAGATAAAATAAACACATTTTAGCATTATAAGCATATTTGTGATGCTTCGTCTCTTTATACTCATATGGGATCATGTTAGAATAATTATGAAATTAATCTCTCTGTCCTTTTGAAAATCATAATGCTTTATTACTAGAAACTGAAGACATTTTGATTAATCTTTCAGCATATATATTTCTTCTTCTTTTGCTATATGATGTCAACTATATTAACATATTTATAGATATAGAAGTACAGTATATTTTACTTTATTTTCTATCTCTGTAGATGCTTTTATAATACATACATTAATATTTCCTTACAAACTTACTGAATAAAATGTTTATAAATTGAATTTTACTAAAGTGATTATTTAACATTTATTTAGATTCATATTTAGTTGAAAACGACAATGATTCATAAAATGTATTAACTAAATGTGATGTTAAATATTCCACTATAAAACACCCCAGGAGTAGAGTGAATTAATTTAGATTTAATAACTAAACAAGGGACATATATCAATTAATGTTCTGTGTCCCATTTTATGAATGCAAGTGAAAGACTAGAAATGTAAAATCACGAGAGAATTGTAATTAATTTCAACATCTGAGTGGGAAGTTTCCTAGGCAGACAGATATATGTTAATAATTAACTCTCAATGTAATGAATTGACCTTGTAATACGCAGAGTTGAATCAACAAACCATAACTTTAATTGTTCAGGGTCACCAATGAAATGAAATAACACAAAAACTGTATTTATTTGATACTGCAATTAATGTAGAAATATTTCTTCGGAAGATATCATTTTTCAGACAAACTAAAGGATTTTAGTGTCATTGTACTGATAATTAGAAAAGTTTTTTTTTCTTGAGAAATATGTTTTATAATAATAAATTAATGCTTCATAAAATTTGTATTCATTCTTTGAAGCTAAAATTTATGTGTCGGAAAAAACCTGGTTAAATATAATACTTATTACCTGGTTAAAACATATACCTGGTTAAAAATTATACTTACAATATTATAAAAATATTCTAAGTTGAATTAATATTAAAATTATTTTAATAATAATAATTATATAGGAAATATGTATAAGCAGCACTTTTACTATCTCTTTTTTTTCTGTCCAATACCGTCTGTAGATTTTTGCCGCATTAAGCGTTTTAATACTAGAAGAAGAGCAGTTTATAGTATTTTGAATAATTTAGTAATCAGTGAGTCAGCGTAATGCCTAAAGTAGTCCTTGCAAATTACAGCCACAGACTAAGCAAAAAACCCCAGAGAAAACCCACCATTATCAGAGATATCATTTAATTTGAAGTATATTGCGATCAAAGCCTCTTTTGTCTAACGCAGTGGCCATTAATGAACACAATGAAGTTTTGCATACGCCTGATACAAAACCCTCTACTTTCTGTCAACAAAATGAAGAATTTTCACTAAAATTACATTACAACACTTCGCTCTATTTCAGCCCCTAGACTTAACTACAAATATTTATACAAATCTAATTTTATTGAATCAAATTTGTGCGATATTTTATTAAGTTACCATTATTATCATGCTTTTATATATCCATATATATATATATATATATATATATATATATATATATATATATATATATATATATTGTACCGAGCTCCACGGGTTCGTGTTAATTGAGAGTTGAATAAAGCAACCACTTAATGAACACAAGACTTTTATTCGTAAAAAACTTCACTAGATTAACGAAATTCCCGCTGTAACAATCACAATTATACAGCTACAATTCGTCAGATATAATAAGAAACAGCTTCCAATCACAGGTCTCAAATACCTCAGACAGAGAACAACTAGCAGTCACAATTAATCGTCTTCACTCACTGACAGTCTTCACAAAACTGACTATTCCATGTCGGGCTGCGGTATTTATACCTGACTTGGTGGAGAAATCTACCAATTTCGCCAAGGTTCTGGAAGCTTCTAGGCTATCTCGAAAAATATTGGTCCTAGAGCTTAGGTGATGGATGTTTCCAGAAGTATCGATTTCTCGCCAATTCCCCAAGAATCTCGCCAACTGTCGCCAAATTATTAGGAAATCCGCTTTTAAACTACAACACGTCTAAATACCGCAATTTTTTCCCAAAAATGTGAGAATTTCCGATCTGTCTGAGATATTTTAAGACAAATACAATCATCATTTATAAATTTGTAACATCGCCCCCTCTCAAGGACTGCACGTCCCGGGCAGTACAATCCCCTGATAGGAGGCCAAATTTAATATAAGAGAATTTACATTTTAAGAGGATACAGAACACATTACATACACAAGCAACTAAAAATACAAATACAAGAAAATAGAAAAGATTAAAATTATCTATACTATTTACAAAAAGAGACCATGGTCTACTAATTTTTACTTCACATTAAGATAAGGAGCTAATCTATCATAATGTACTACCTTTGGTTTTGAAGAAGATGATTTCCTTATACGAACCACGACGTCGTTCAGTCTTTTTAGGATTGTGTAGGGACCTTTCCAGTTGGCTTGCAACTTTGGAGAAATTCCTTTACGTCGAATCGGGTTCCACAACCAAACTTTGTCACCTACTTGAAATTCATGTCCTGTAACTCTTGTGTCATACCTTGTCTTCATTCTTTCGGTCGTCAGGTTGATTCGGTCTCGAGCGAAATTATGGACATCTTCAAGACGTGCCTGAAGGTCTCGAAGGTATTCCTCTGGCGATGAAGATGTATCCGGTGGACGACCAAACTGAAAATCACAAGGGAGACGAAGTTCGCGACCAAAGAGCATCTGTGAAGGAGTATATCCGGTAGTCTCATGGACAGCACTGCGATATGCAAGCAGAAACAGCGGTAGCTTCAAATCCCAATCTTGCTGATTTCTGGAAACCATAAGTTGAGAGATTATTCAAGATGGTTCTGTTAAACCTCTCTACCATGCCGTCCGATTGTGGGTGTAGTGGCGTGGTCTGCGTTTTGTCTATTCCGAGAATTTGACACATTCCTTTAAACACAACAGAGGTGAAATTTGTCCCCTCATCAGAATGAATTTGCAAGGGTGTGCCGAATCTGGAAACCCATTGCTGCACTAGAACCTCGGCTACTGTAGTCGCCTCTTGATCGGGGATTGCAAACGCTTCAGGCCACTTAGTAAAGTAGTCCATGACAACTAGTATGTATTTGTTGCCATTTGAAGATCGTGGTAAAGGACCCAAAATGTCTAATGCTATTCGCTCAAAAGGTGCTCCTACATTGTACCGCTGCAACCTTCCTCGGCTACGTTTCTTTGGTCCCTTACGTGCCGCACAGTCATCACAAGATTGACACCATTTCGCTACATCTTGTCTAGTTTTGCTCCAATAGAAGTGTTCTCGAACCTTCTGTTGAATTTTCATTACTCCAAAGTGGCCTCCAGTTGAGCTACTATGCAATTCTTTCAAAACATCTAAAATTCTTGATTTTGGAAGAACAAGCTGCCATTTGAAATTACGTCCATCATCGGACTCCCATTTCCTGTATAACACGCCATTTCTTATATGGAGTGAGTCCCAAAGAGCCCAATATTGTTTAGTAGCAGGACTGTAGGTGGAGATATCCTGCCAACTTGGTCTCATACTGGAAGATTCTTTCAATTCAAAAATTGGATTTATATCTGGATCTTCTTTTTGGGATTCTCTAAGTCCTTTATCACTCCATGGGTCTGGTTTCGATGGCGGTGAAACAGTAACTTGGCGTACCGAAGGATTTACTAATTGATAGTTCTTCTCCACTCTACAACAATATCGGCAGCTTTCATTACACGGTTTCCTTGTTAATGCATCAGTATTTCCATGAAGAGTTTCTTTAAGATGACGTATTTCCATTTTAGAAATTCCACCATCTTTTGGTTTCGGACAGTATCTACGGACGTGTCCGACTCCACCGCAAGTCCAACACTGAATTTTCGTGTTTCTGCCACCTTTACTCAATTCTAAGCTACGCAATTTTCGCCGCAGATCTTCAATTTGCTTTCTTAGATCATAGTCCGTATCAGTAGCAGAGACGGCTCTGATTGAGTGCTGGTCTTTACGCACGGCCTGCTGGGCAGCCTCTATCTTATGTGCGTAGACTAGGGCAGATCCGATATCTTTGACATCGGTGAGTCTAAGTGTTTTCTGTATCTCTGGATCCCGCACACTATCGATGAAGTGATGGAAAGCCAAATCTTGACGTATCTCAGCTGGGCATTCCGAAAATGCTAGATGGGAAAGTTGCTGAATATCGGCAGCCAATTCTTACAGACTTTCACCCGCTTTTTGATAGCGGGACTTTAACTGTAGTCTGCTATATTCTTTAGTGCACTTTTCTCCAAACCGCAGCTCAAGCGCACTTGATAGGGCTTGGAAATCGTGCCTCTGCTCTTCCGGAAGCGTCTCGAGGATGTCAGCTGCGTCTCCTCTTAAAGAAGCCGCCAGGTGAAAAGCTTGGGCTCGGGGATTCCATCCATTAGCTTCCGCTACCATCATAAACTGGGTCTTGTATACTTGCCAGGATGATTTCCCATCAAATGTTGCGAGTTTAATATTGGCTAGGGAAGGCACAAATGCCACGTTGGGTTCCTCATGTTTGTTTGACATTTGCTTCTCCAAGCTTTCAATCTTCTTATTCATATTGTCTAATGCTTCTTCAACGTTTTCTTCTATCTCCAGAACTTTAGTTTCAACTGAAGTTACCTTATCTTCCATTGCATTCATCTTCTCCTGAATGATGTTGGAGAATTCTTCTTTAACACTTACAATGTCCTTCTTAAGTTCCTTTTTAAGCTCCTCCTGTTCAGCTTTCATCTCCTCCTGTCCAGATTTTATCTCTTTCATCATCTCGGTTTTAATCTCTTCTTGTCCAGCTTTCATCTCTGCTTGTCCAGCTTTCATCTCAGCCATCTGCTCCGCTAATTTATCGAGAAGACTTTTCATTAAATCCTAATCCATTTTTCTTGTGACACGCTGCATCAACTCTTCAACCCCGATTCTGACACCAGTTGTACCACGGGTTCGTGTTAATTGAGAATTGAATAAAGCAACCACTTAATGAACAGAAGACTTTTATTCGTAAAAACCTTCACTAGATGAATGAAATTCCCGCTGTAACAATCACAATTATACAGCTACAATTCGTTAGATATAATAAGAAACAGCTTCCCATCACAGGTCTCAAATACCTCAGACAGAGAACAACTAGCAGTCACAACTAATCGTCTTCACTCACTGACTGTCTTCACAAAACTGACTCTTCCATGTCGGGCTGCGGAATTTATACCTGACTTGGCGGAGAAATCTACCAGTTTCGCCAAGGTTCTGGAAGCTTCTAGGCTATCTCGAAAAATATTTGTCCTAGAGCTTAGGTGATGGATGTTTCCAGAGGTATCGATTTCTTGCCAAGTCACCAAGAATCTCTCCAACCGTCGCCAAGTCGCCAAAAATCTATGCCAGCTTTCGTCAAGTCGTGCCATATGTGTGTGTGTGTGTGTGTGTGTGTGTGTGTGTGTGTGTGTGTGTGTGTGTGTGTGTGTGTGTGTGTGTGTGTGTGTGTGTGTGTGTGTGTGTGTGTGTGTGTGTGTATAAACATAAGCATGAGATGTTGATAAATTATATCGTAAAAGTATGAATTTGATTATGACTCATATTTTTTGAATTGGTTATACTTACAAGGAAAAGAATGCAAGTTATCAAAATTAATTCAATAATTTTTCACAAAAATGTGTTATTAAAAACGCTTAAATTTGACACTTATAAGCACAACTTTATTTATAATCTCATAAAATAATTACATTTGAGGTCAAATGTGAATAATTATAAAAAAGAAAACATGCTTTAATTTTTACATCATTTTGAGGTACAAAATTTTAAATTTTTACGCCAAAGATTATTGAATACATAATTGCTTTCTCAAATTCCAGCAAACAAAAGTATGATTTCTCCTTTTTAACTTATTTTAATAGGAATGTATTTTTATATAATAAATGTATATATTTTGATATTTTTATTATTATCCAATATATTTAATTAAATACATACCAGAAGATTCTGCTTTTTGAAGGGAATTTAAAAGATAGCTTAAAGTGGAAAGAGCTGTCTTCTTCTGTTTTGACTTATATATAAGAACAAAGATCAACGATCAATTTCTCCGTAACTTTATAAGGCGTTCAAGTGACGAACTCAACATCTGAACTAATGGGAGCAAAAAATTTGAAATACCCACTCACTAGCTATGCTCTCGGTAAATTTAGAATTACATTTGTTTGCAGTGTTAACTAAAATATTTCTCTCAAGTATTCTTATAAATCATATCTTCTATTAGGGAATAATATTTTTCTTACATTAATTCTCCTAATTTCAATCTCATAAGGAAAAAGGAAAGCCTAAGAAACATGAATCTCTTGAGTTAAGTATTGCTATTTTGTGTAATCATTGTAGTTATCCATCGGTGACCATTGATAAATAAAGTATAACAAATTATATATACGTCCACATAAAAGTAAAATTTTTTTAATTACTATTCAGGTCATTGTTTTATCAAACATAGTAATGCAATAACAGTATTCACATGTTATTCATAAATATTTCATCATTGAATAAATAATATTTTCCTCACAATAAATATCCGGTAAGCTCAAATTATTGTTCAAAAATAAAATCAGGCAAACTATCTTAAAGTTATTACAATCTTTTTCCTAAATTACATTATTTGGTTATGTATTTTCTTTAATAAATAAATTGCAGCTTTTATAGAATATAACATGAATAATATAAATCCAAATATATAAATTTTATACATTATAGTTAATGTGTTATCATTTCATTATTAATTGTTGTCTATAAGAAGTTTATACATGTTAACATTATTTCTGTATCTTTGACAAGCATTTTACCACATTTCACAGATATAATTTTTTGCTTAAAATATATATATATATATATATATATATATATATATATATATATATATATATATATATATATATATATATATATATATATATATATATATATATATATATATATATATATATATATATATATATATATATATATATATATATATATATATATATATATATATATATATATATATATATATATATATATATATATATATATATATATATATATATATATATATATAATATATATATATGTATATATATATATATATATATATATATATATATATATATATATATATATATATATTCGTTAAATTCAAGAGGAATTTTAAGGTACTATTTAGAAAAATAACATTTAATTTTATTATTGTGTTTTTATTAAAAAATAATCATATTCATACTATGCACTTTTTATTTTATTACACGAAAAATGTATTTACATATGGCGAAAGATAAATTCAAAATTTTAGAATTATATACCATCTTTATTTTAATTAAGTTATGATTCAATGTAACAAGGTTCTTGCAAAAATTATTTACTATTCTTATATATTAGATATTTTGCAATCAAGAAATATAAATTTCACTAGATATATTTTAAGCAATCATAAAAAAATATTAAATAAATTAAAAATACAAAAAATTAGAAGCGTTAATATGTTATTGGAATTATATATCCTTAAGCAATACCTCGTGGACCAGAATCCCTTTCTACTTTCAGAGAATTCTTATATTTGGGAAAAGAAAAATAAGAAAAGTTATCTCACCACTAGTATAGAAGAAAGAAGAAGAAAGCTATATCGAACGGCGAAAAAGCATTTTCAAAAGTCGTATACGTTTCTCGTGTACTTTGTCATTTCTATGCTCTGTACTCTGTAACTCAGATTTTTCTTTCCACTCATTACCTAAAAAACGACACAGCACACAACAGAACAATCTACTTGTACTAGTAACTCTCTCATTTCCAAAACGGGGGATGCAGGAAAAGGAATTCTATACTTTCCAGAGAAAGAGGGGTAGCAAGTGATGATGGATGAAGTGTCCAGAGATGCCATCTATTCTTCCATTCATTCTTCTTCCAAATTTTTATTTATTTATTTCTTTTTTTCAACTTGAATAGGTGTGAAAAAAGAAGCTACAAATCTAAGATTCATCGAGTAAGAGTTTTATAATGGTTATGCCTCAAAAATCCGAAATGGCAATTGCAGCTTTTGACGATTGTGAAAATGCGAGAGATTTTAATTTGAATAAATTATTGAAATTTGTGTCTAATTTATTTAAAAGTGCCTGTCAAATGATTTTAATCATTTATTTCATTTTTTTTAAGTTTTACTTTGTTATCTTCTGCTGAAAAAGTAAGAATGATTGATACTGTTCCATGTCGCCAGAGCAAATCTCAACGAAACGTCACTTCTAGTGACAAGTAAATGTTAATTATAATTAATAAATTAAGGTATCAGTATTTAATTTATATTTAAAACGTATTCAAGATTTTAAAAATCATTTAAAATAAAAAAAGATTTTGAATGTCATAAAAACTGTTAACATTTGAAAAAGCCTGATGTCTGAATGGTTTAATTGAGGTCAACCACGGTTGTCTTTTGAAACAGCTTGATGTTAAAATGATGCAATTGAGGTCAATCATGGTTGTCATCTGCACCTAAGAAGTTGCTTTTATGATGAGAAAAGAAGCCAATTTTCAATACCATATTTGAGGTTTTCAAAAGTATCCGCATTGCCACTTTCTGATGTCTTTTTCCATGATTTTTTCAAAAAATTTTTAACACAAAAGGATGTATTTAAAAATGTAACAATTTTTAAATCTTTTTTTTAAATTTTTAAATCTGTGTTCACCATATAAAAGACATGCTTTTTGGTTTGATTTGTAATTCTATGGTAACATTTTGCAAACGATTTCTAATTTAGCTGAGATATACATTTTAAACTGGAATCCAAACCAATACAAACACCTCTGAAAAAGGGAATTGAATCCACAAACCATAAACTACAAAGTCTACCAAAGTGCTGGTAATACCTAGGTCCACGCTTTTTTGAGTGATAGTTTGAAATTTTACCGTAGTTATTGTTAAATAGCAGGAGATAGATGTTGCGTTTCTTCCATTTCTTAGAACAAGTATCAAGTTAGTGCCGGTAAATTTTCCAGTTTTATGTCTTCGCCACACATGAGCATAATCCGTAAATTATGAACAGTTCCCTAGAAACGAAAATCCCCATTGGATAATTTAAGAAGTATGGAAACAGAATATATCCGTTAATCAAAACACTATAGTCTCAAAATAAGATATTATCGTTTACACTAATTTCCCAAATATGATTTCTGAGTTTTGAAGCAAAATTAAGTTTAGTTTAGACTTACATAAATAAAATACATTTAAATGCATTTCCCAAAACATATTTTGGGAGATTATTCTGATTGTATATCACGAAAATGAGTGGTTAAGCGTTTTCATAAAGTTATCAAAATTGCAAGACAAAGGAACATTCGAGCCTGTGTTTTCTCGAAATTATAATGTTCTATGCACATTTTTAAAAATTATGGTATTGTCTTCGAAAATAGGCTTGAACTGAAACAAATAGCTTGTCACGTGAGTAGTTTTAATAGTATTATCTCGGCCCTTGTAACCAAAATGCGTGAACCTGATAATCATGATGGTGTTCGCAAAGGGTAACTGGTTTAGTACTATCAGTTTTATTAAAAAAAATGGGTGATTAATTTCAAAGTAAATAGATTTTATTACAAACAACGATTAACTGTTTAATTAAGTATCTATAATTCCATTCTTAAGAAAGCAGTTTTAGTGCTTAAAAAGTTGGGAATCTGAAGTCACTTTTGTCACTTGAGCTTGTCTGTGTGAAAATTCTGGCCATGGGAAACTTATGAAACACCATGTAAAGATTAAGTTTAATAAGGTAATGCTAATTGCAGAATTTTATGTAAATACTTGTATTCGTTTTTGTGGGAGATTGAATTGTTCACAGAAAATATAACGGATTGCAAGTAAATAAATTTTTCAGGCATGTTTATTTTCGAAGAATGAGGTGACTTTGTGACCTGCACTCTCTCTTTAATTGTTTATTCTACCGATTCCTTCCAATATTTTGTTGAAACTAGGATATCAAGCAAGATTCACAATATGATGTATTTTTGATTTTCTTGAAATTTCATGATGCATTACTGTAAATCATCGCCCAATAATTTTTTTTCTGATAATGATTCAGCAGAATTTATTTCTAAAAATGATGCTATGCTCAACAAACCAAGTTTTTTCCCACAATTCCAAGCTAGACAATCTAAGTAAGAATATTTATGGAGTTAACTGATCAGGATGACCACCTTTGCCAAATAGTTGTTTTTTATGGCTGATTTTAGTGACAAAATCAAGCATCTAGACATATACATGTTTATGGAATTTTCCATAGAAATACTAATTTGCAGTTACTACTATTAAGCTATTTTTAACTGTCCGGCACGTAATAAGTTACGCTTATCACAAGCGATTACAGAGCTCTCACCTTAACATATCAGATTTAATAAACATATATGTTTCTCTGAAATTGTTAACTGTTGATTGAAATTGGGGATCTGATTAAAATTAAAAATTGATTTTTAAGCTTCAATTAAAAATATAATTATTTCTGAAGTTATACACCAAAGATATTTCGTATGTGTTAAACAAATTCATCAGAGTATTAATTAATTGCAAACTAATAGAAAGTTAATTTTAATTCAAGAAAGCAAGAACTAATTAGAAAGAATTCAATTTCATATCTCAATAGTAAAATTTTCTAGAAGTCTGAAAAATTTATTACATATATTTAATTGTAAAAATGTATCTTTAAATTTGATTCATAAAAATTTAAACTAAGCCGAATTGTATAAGAAATCTCAGCTCTTTCTCTGAATTACATGAATCATAAACTGAGTAGAAAAAGGGCTTAAATGTTTTCAACACATAGATCCTATTATTTTATTAAATACTTATATTAATTTGTTTTAATCATGGATTTTATAATTTCAAGCAGTTTCAATCCTTGTAAATCAAGGAAATAGAATGATGCTACGGTTTAACTAAACTGGAAATTGTATTATGTACTGAGATTTGAACATAACATGAAAAATCCCTTATTACTTTATAACAAACAGTAAATACTAACTAACCATTTACCGGCCTCCATGGCCTTTTTTGAGATTGATAGATCTTACCGAAGTTGTAGATCATTTTACCCTATAACATAGCCCAAGGTGCATTTCTTGGAAGTAGGTCTAATTTGCAACAATGAATCCAGCACACCTTCATTGTTGCTGGTCACTTTATCACGACTCTATGACAGGGCTGCATTGGAGATCTATAGAAATTTTTAGGTAATATCTTTGGTCAAATTTTGCACTTTAAGACATTAAAAACTCCTATAATGTCTTTTTTGTATTTTTACTTATTGCATCTTTACCTTTCTTTTGTATTTCTTTGACATTTTAAAAAAAAGAAACTTTATAACGAACATGGGTTTCTTAATCTAAAGAAATTATTCCATAAATGCGGAAATTTAGTTCAATTGCAACTAAAGTCAACTGATAGGAGTAGACATTAAATATTACGTAACAAACTGAAGTTTTTAAGCTGTAGTTCTTCATATGGCTGATGATCTATAACTTCCTTGATGAAAAAAGCTGATTATAATGTGCATTAGTTAAACGAGGTAAGTGTGATCGGTCCTGTACTGAGCAATTACTGGTTTCTTAAAAGAATAATTCACAATCCTTAATATCTTCCTCAGTCGAACTCAGAAACTTACTTGAAAGATGCTCGATATCTTATAAATTACATTGTTAAGCAGCTTATGCAAAAAGAAATTCAGAAAAAAAACATTCGTCGTACTTTAAATTGGCAATCTTTACTACCTTTATACAGACCTTGCAAGTTGCACCAAAGTCACTTGTGATGTGCAATTGCAATGCATTGCTAATACCTTGAACATTTCATTACTCAAAATGCATCAAGTAAATTTCATATATTTTATTGTTTTAGGTATGTTGTATTTTGGTTAGGCCGTATATGTTCAGAAACAAATATGTTGTATATGTTCCGTATATGTTGTATATGTTCAGAAACAAAAAATTAGTAATCGATACTAAAACATAATACTCTTTCACACATTTTAAAATATAAAATTTGTTTTGACTTTTTTATTATAAACTGAAGAAAATTAAAATTACTATTTCAAGCTCACGAAGCATTATAAATCCAAAAAAAGAAAGTAAATTCTCTCTCACATTTTTAGACTGAAGCTTAAAATAAACTTTGTGAGTTAAGTTTAAAAAAAAAATAAAACATTGGTAGAGTATTTCATTATGTGCCGTTTTTATAGCATCAAACTTTTCACCTTTTTTCTCCTTTATCATAGAAAAAAGTATATTGAAAATGATTGGAGGAAAACGTATTAACTTAGCATGAAGTAAATAAAACAGAGAAAAAATATTACTCCATCAGCCGAAAGATCGTCTGTTGCATGTGCTAGATTCTCACCATGGCCACTGAAAAAAATGCAGCAAAAAATCGTCTGCGTATTGGTAACAGGTTAGATATAGAATGGGAAGTGAACAAAAACGGTGGATATGAGTTGCAATAGGCGCCAAAGAAAATTAATTCACGCAAGGCGGTGAACAAGAAACGGAGCTTTATAAATTGCAGGTAGTATCTTTTGTTTCATGAGAGTGCAGAATCAATAGCCAACAACTTCCCCCTCAGAAAGATTTGGTGAAAATGAGTTTTGGGGAGGTTGCACCTCGCTACTACATTTTGATGTGTGTTTCAAAATGTTCTTAAACAATTTTTTTTAATGTTTTCCTTTGTGAAATTATGAGATTAGGAGTTTTTAAGCTTGAACGCACAGCAAAAACTATTGAAGTGAAGTAATAATTTTAAATCTTGTTTCATATGAAAACTTAATCTCTTCTTCGTAGAACGGGGAGTAAATTTTAATCCTTCTGCTGCTTCAATCGAATGAGTTTCGTCACATTGAATATAGGACAAGAATGTGACCAAACATAGTTATTCTCCATAAATACATCATTAAAATTTGAAATGCTACTTAAGACAGTTAAGGTATAAGCATTTAGATATTTAACAGATAAAATTTTTAGAAATCAAAATTTATTATATAAACTACAAAGCATAAATAACATTACTTTAAGAGTACGTATTTGAAATTAAAATCAATAAACGTGCACTTAATTTTTTACTTACTCCTTTTCTGTGGCTCACATGAAAAAATCTTACTTTTACTTTATTATATTTGAGCTATAATGTGGAAATATATTCAAAAATAAACTACTGGTGATTGAAACAAAAAATATTATTTTTCTTTCAGTATTTGTAGGCAATTCATATCTAACAAATAAATACAACCTATGCATTCAGGATCGAGTTAAAGTTTAGGTAACGCTTAGATAAAAGGAGTAGGCAACACATATCCAACAATTAAATACAATCTATCGAGTTAAATTTTCAAGTACAAGAAATATCTAGAATTATGCAGTTAAGTGAGAAATTCTCTTTAAAAATATTCACTTCCTTATTGGCTATTATAGCACTAAATTGAATTTGTAACTACCATTTTTGTGTACTTCATTGATGTTTATTAGCTGAAAAGTATGTTTATACCTATTTGCTGAATTTTGTCTTGACTGAAGATATAACGAAAGACCTATCAGAATTCCAAAGAAGAAAGTTGCTAGGAGCATTTTGGATAGGTAGATCGGTAACCACAGTGGTACAAATGTTGTGAGTATCAAAAAAATTTTTTGACAACATACAAGATCATGGATATGCAATATTGATTGACAGAAATATGAGAGGAAAATAAAACTCACTGCAGAAAATTGGTGGTGATTAAGAAACATTGTGACCTCCAAAATGAAGACCATGATGGTCGAGAGTATTATCATATAACATATCGGAGGTCATAAAAGCGTATAATGATCATGACAAAACGGTATGTGCAAAACAGAATTGTAGAATAAAAATCAATACTCATTGAGTGTGCAAGCAGATATTAGGTGAGACCTTCAGAAGGAAGACAATGGGGGCAAAATTACTTCTAAGCTTAATGAACATATACATAACTCAGTATCGGCAGACAAGTTTCTAAAATAATTGGATAAGCAAAATATAAGAGCTGAGGTTAAAGAACTTCTTGCGAAAAAAGTAAATCACAAACTGTGAGTATGATGTTGCCAGCACCATGAGTTTTGGATTTCAAATCAATGCAAATATTTTTTCGATGAATTTAGATTCCTTTTCCATTACACACCATACAGTGGTTTTATGTACAGTGGAACACTTTAGAACTTTACAACCTAAGCCATCTCCTTCCATGAGTGGAGCATGAGGTTGTTCACTTATTGTTTGGAGCGTTGTTTTTGGTTATTTTGTAAGCAAACATGGGTAATTACTAGTACTGACTTGATCAATTTTTACCAACTGCATTTTTATGCACAAGTATAGATCCTGTCTTGAAATAATTTCTTATTATTCCTGTCATTTGCCTTATTATTGTTATTTAAATCTCAATTGCATTTATTTAAGATGATAATTTACTGATTCAATGTAATTAAACGGTTCAATCAAGGTTTCAGAAAAATAAGGACTCAGTTTCTCACTTTTTGTGTTCTACTGAATCATTGGAATTAAGAATCATTAAACCCTGTGCTCTCTTTTGAAAAAAATATTCTTTCAGTTAGTTTGATCATTTTTCATCCACCTGCATCTCTTGGGATTTAAAGCAATTTCTGCGTGAGAAATGATACAACAAAGGATTTATCACCATACGTAATATTTGTATATAAATATTTGAACTAGGATTCAAATCTCTTAATTCTCGCATCATATGAAGTAGAACATAGTTTTGTATGGGTTATTTCACACACACACACACACACACACACACACACACACACACACACACACATATATGGGTTGATAACATATTTAAGCGTTAAGAGTTCAAAATCTTTCGACTGGCGAGGCATGTTTCTGGTTAGAATGTGTTTGTGTAAAGAAGACTTCCAGATCAGGTGTGACCACATTACCTGACCGTGATGAGATCGATCAATTACGAGGAGCTTAGTGATGGGAGAGTATTCCAAACCCATCAACCGTAAAATAAAGTCCGAAGCTCTTCTGTGAAAGAAAAATATGTACCATGACGTACATATACATATTTTCCTTTTATCCATTACCTTTCGGTTATTACCTTTTGTATATAATTTCCTTCCACACAATAATAGAATAGAAAGTTGATTGTTATAACCACCCAAAATATTCTGCAGGTCTATAACTCAGAGTTTAGTACTAAAATGTAAAATAGAATTCACCAAATTTTTAAACTCTAATGGTATTTCTATTTTGTCTTTTTGTGAGCTCTATTTTATATATTTATACAATAATATTCTATACCTAGCTGGATCTGAAATAACTCAAAAAATGAACAGGATCACTTGAAAAAAAGATTCGATGTCTTTGAAGTCACCATAAGCATGTTTCTATTCTTTCTTACTTCCTATTCTGATTTTTCCTTCTAGTTTTACTTAAAATAGAATTTAAGAATTAAAATTCTTCTATTTCAGAATGTTTTCAGTTACACATCACTACATTACATGTCAAGATACATTAAAATTTGCCTGGACACTCAAGAAATAAAATGTATCTGGACTATCACACTTTTCTGTTTTTTCACTTACTGTATATTTTTAAGTGCAATATTTTAAAATATATATACTTAAATTTTACACGGTAAAAATATCTGAAACTTTTATTATATCATCTTACTATACGTAGTCGCAATATTTTTCTAAATATGATAAAAATTATTTCATTTTAATATTAATGTTTAAGAATAAGAACTAGTATACAATAAAATGTGATGACCAATAATGTCTAATTTAAGAATATAATTTCTTAAATTTTATACATAATTATGATTTCTTGATTACAAAATTGAATTATGTTGAAAATGGTGTTTAATCATACATAGCTTAAGATTCTAATTTTTGACATTACATTTATAAAATACTTGATAGATGAGGTAAAAACTTCATAGGTGAGGATTAATGAAATGACATACTCTTAAATATAATTATATATTTATGAGAATTATGGTATGTATTTTGTAAAAGACCGTAAAATCGTAATTCATGACATCATCTTAAGCCCTTAAATTCATAAATTAGTATAACTACATACATTTCTTCATAATAAATTCTACTGTAATCGTCAAATTAAATAAATAAAGCTTCACTTATCTAAATTATGCCTAAAGTATAAAAAAAGAAACGCTATAATTATTTTTTATTTTCATAGAAGACAGATAATTAATAATTTTCTTATTGAGATGATTCTTATCGAAATGTTTTCATTCATTCTATAGAAGATTGAGTGAAAACATTTTGCAGTTTTTAGAAATAATCACATTACATGTTTAAACAAACAACTTCTCTACCATTAATATAATTAATTATTCATAGAAATGTTTTAAAATCCTTATATTGAAAATACATGCATTTTTTATTTCTATGATGCATGTGCTCTCATGAGAATTTTCCAATATAAATACCCTTTAAATGTGTTTATATATATATATATATATATATATATATATATATATATATATATATATATATATATATATATATATATATATATATATATTATATATATATATTATATATATATATATATATATATATATATATATATATATATATATATATATATATATATATATGTATATGTATGTATATATATTGCCATGTTCTAATTATTCGTTAAAACGTTAATGAAAATGATTAAAGTTAAAAATTAGTTTAGGTAAATGTAGTAGACAGAGTAAATTTGATTGGATTTAATGATTTTAATAAATATGGAGTTATTGTTCAATGTAATTTGCATTAAGCAGAAGATATTGAGAATCTATTCTAAAATTGTTACAGTTGCATAAATTTCTGCAATCATTTTACTCGATAGAAATTCTCCGAAAATCATAGAATTTCATAAAGAAAATGTGATTTTATAATTTATTTTTTTACGTTAAACTAAATAAAAGTTATATAATTACCTGTATTTGTTTTTGTATTGCACATTTCACAATATTAATGCATTTTATTGAAGAAAATATTCAATAAAATCTGTTTTGTTGGGATTTTACTGTAACATTCCCTACTTAAACTTCCACTGTATCTCCATGAAATAATAGAAATGGAAGCAATCATTTTTTCCTATTTGTTAAAATACAGCAAAGTGAAAAACCACTTATGTTCTATGAGTGAATGCTCGATATTTGAAATACGGCTGACGCAGATGTCAACGGCCGACGCAGATGTCAGCGTCATTAGTTTTTGATAAAAGATCTTTCAATGGAACTCGGATCACAAATGCTCGGTATATTTGCGCTGATCAAGGGTTCTTTTTCAAGTCTCAGTTTTGGAAGTGACAGAAATCTAGATATTTTACTTTGAATCTCTTTGTAATCTGTTGTTTGGTTTGCTTGAAACTCATCAGCAACTATTGCACACAATTGTGAATAATACCGAGATCTATATAGTTTAAAGTGAATTCCAATCCATTACAAATCTATAAATTTCTCGACTCTTGATGTCAAGATTCAATAAGCATGTTGTTGTGACGAAACCAATCAATAAAATGACAAAATTTATGACGGTATTGTGGAAGCAATATTATTCATTTAAAAGCACACACACAATACACACACACATACATATATATATATATATATATATATATATATATATATATATATATATATATATATATATATATATATATATATATATATATATATATACATCGGAACATGCATTAAAGTTGCTCATTGGTCAAACAGGATTTTCTGATTAGTTAAAATTGTAACATTGGTATCAACATTCCCTTCTGCAAATAATAAATATTTTTAAGATAATGTTTTAATGTCAATAGATATATCCGTGAAACTTCAAATTATATTATTCTTCCATTTTATTAATAATATTTGAATGAGGAAAATTGAGAAATGTTCTTCAAAATTTGAATTTCTAAATGATCAATTTTTTTCAGATTTAAAATCTCTTATGTCCTTTAAATTTGTTATTTTTAACATATTATACTAATTTATAATCTGTATACAAATTATTATCTTAGATTTCTTGTTGGTGTTACATATTTTTAAAGTTTAACTCTTTCAAGTACATTGTATATTCCTTAGATAGTTCAAGTTCTTAATGATTTATTTGGTCATAAATCTTCCATCAAAATTACACCAAACACAAATGAAAGAAAAGAAAGATAAGTGAAAAATAAATAATAAACATTGGAGTATATAAAAACTTTATTTTTAATTAAATATAATGAAAAATTCTATAGATTAAAAAATATCATAGAATAAATATATCAACTGACAACCGAATGTTTTGCGTTCTGACCTTTACTTCAACATTCCACTCATTAGATTCCCACTTCAGCTGTGTACAAGTTTTTTATGATTATGAATACATTTTAAATTGTAGCTCGTTCTGGTCAAATTTAGCTTTTGTACGAAAAGGAACCGTTGAGTAACAAACTGAAAAGTCAAAGATATTCATTGCAGTTATATGTTCACATAAATTAATTAATAAAATACACATTATTATTTTATGTGAACATATGGCATATGAATAATTAATAAAATATATACAATGTTAACATAAATTAATTTATAAAATTCAACTATTTTCTGTTTTTCGTTATTAAATACAGGCACTATACGCATACTAAATATAAACAAAACTTGTCAATCATTGGAAATTTTAAATTAGTTTAATAAGTATTTGAAGCAAAATATTTCTATTTTTTTATATAATACCACAATATAGAATATCGCAAATAATTTTATGAAAATTTCTTACATTAAACTTTAACTAAATTTTTTATTATGTAATATATTCTTAATAAAAGTACATTAAAATATTTATTAAAAATTATATAAGCATATAAAAATTCCAAATAATTTGAAATAATTTTGTTATTTATTAAAATTAAGATTTCTTTCATTTTATATATTTTTTTTGAATATGTTGAATTAAATTTTTAAATTGCTATTTGAAATCAAAAAAAAAATTCGCTTATAAGCATGAACAATAATAAAATATTTAAAATTTAAATAGCCTCTTGCTGATTTAAACTAACAACAAATTGAATGATTTATGATGTTGTTTTCATTTTGCTTTATTTGCTGTTCTGTTGTCTGTGTTTTAATGACTTGAATGAATTTAAAATGGCTTCTCAAACCAATTTTTTGCTTCCTATATAAGAAATCGTTTTATTAACGGAAAGAACTTCGACGTATTCTCAAACATTCGATGGTGAACTTCGCCTTGTTTGCTTCCACTCGAAGAATGCGATTTGAAAGCTGGCATCGAATTTGTCAACAAATCGGATTTACAACGCCGTCTGAATACAGTATGACATAAATGAAATTTTATCTGACATCATGGATATTTTAAAACCAATGAGAATTGTAATAATGTGATGCAATTATGGTCTCGACTGGAATGGAAGAAACAACCACTTTATGGTAAAAAAAATTTTCTACTCTTAGACTTTTCAGTGGTTATGATAGCAAAAATTCTGATCAATTTAAATGGCAATATTCAAAAACAATTTTTTTTTTTACTTTTCCCCTGGAAATATAATGAAATTGTCGAAATATCATAAAATACAGATTTCTTGCTCTAGTAAACCATAAAAACGTCATACTGCGGAAAATTCATGAACTATTTAAAAACAAATTACTATATATTTTTACAATAAGCGCTGTTACTTGTATAACATCCATAAGACAGTTTTGAAAAATATATAACATCGAAGAAATTTCCACTACGCAGACGTATTTCTTTCTATGAGGAAAAAAATAAATCAAGTTTTCCAAACGTAAAACAGAAACAAATCCCTGGCGCGTACTCCTTACATAATCTCATGATGCTATCTGTGGCAATAAAATATTACATACAAAAAGCAGTGTTCAAATGTAATCTTAGAACAACTTGATAAGTTGCTCTATTGTTCGGCAGATGTGGTCTACCTCCCTTTAATATAAAACGTACGCCAAACATTTATCCATACTATTTTTGTTCTTAGCATTTTTTATCATCTGGTGTTCTTCTTAAAACACCTCAAGTAGAAAACCTATTTCGACAGAGTTCAAACCTTTAAACGTAACAGAAAAAAATAAACAAGAGTACCAAACATTTGTCTGTAAAGGATGATCGAATCGTCTGCCAAGTAGAAAAAAGGAGGAGAAAAAATCGTTTGCTACTAAAAAAATACGTATGAAAAAGCATTGGCGCAGATGTTATTCAAATGGTTGCCACTGCGAAAAACTAAAAGTTTAAGGCGTGTTTTATAAGGTTGAATTTACATCCGTTCTAAAAACAAGTACTTTTCTAACAAATCGTGGAATAAAAAGGGAAAAACTAGAGGAGCGCATAAGCTGTTTTCGAAAAGTTCGGAAGGGTGTGTCGTCTGTAAAATTGCTTCTCGGCAAAGTCTACTGGTGTAAGAATGCAACAGCTTACAAAAAGTGATAAAAAAAGAATATTCCGGATATTTATTTGGCCATATTTCAAAATACGGAACGATCACAGGATTTTCACAGTTAGAGACGATAAAAAGAATTTTTTAAGGAAGCGTTCTATCGTCTTCACTCTTAAAACGAATTTAACAAGGTATTCAAGAGAAACACATTTGAACGAAGATTATGCTTTCTCTGCTGATTCCGCTTGAATGGTTCTCCCCTTTTTTACCTTTGAAGTCTTTTTCAAAAAATTTAGTACTTTAATTCCCGTGATATTTTCACAATTGTGTCAAAAGATCTGGGATCTTTATTTTCTTAGAATAAAGTATATTTAAAATCTCTCCCCCCATCAAATAAAAAACATGAGATTTGCTTAAAGTATATTTTTGCAATTTACAGCATTCTAGGGAAAAATATATATATATATATATATATATATATATATATATATATATATATATATATATATATATATATATATATATATATATATATATATATATATATATATACATATATACATATATATATAATACTCTAGTATTTAAAAATGATTAATACATTAATTTATAAAATGAATATAATTTTTTATAATGATAATATCGAGATTTTATATAACGAATCAATTTTCTTATAACGAATACTTATAAAAGATGCTCTTTCCCCGATTAATATAGTTTGGAAATGTCGTCTGCGTGTGTAATTAAATATAGAATTTTTATTTTTTATTTTTATATGAAGATGCTAGAGAATAAAATTAAGGTGACCGCTCTGACTTATAAACACAGAAAGACAGATTCAGCCCTATTTCTTAGGAACCCAGATAATTTGATTACAATAACACAGGTGAACAGTTTTATTGAGAAATATAAGCACCGCATTTTTTTATTTCCTTTTTAGTCTATTCATTCGTTTCCCAATAATGTATTTATTTTTTTTCTAAAATATTTGAAACCCTATATTGCCCTTCGTAAACTATAAAAGTTAGTTTTATTTTAAATAATACATTACACAACACAAATGTCTGAACATACCAAGTTTATTTATAATTCTTTTGGACTCGCGTATCGAAACTGGTTGTTAGAAGAAACTTTTAATTTTTTATCAGTTGATTGATAGTGCATAATAATAGGTAAGAACTATAATAGTAAATTAGAATAATTGTAATAAAAATAATAATAGTGTTGAATAAGAATAATAGTAAGAACTTACTATTAAAAAAAGTAGTTGGGGTCATATTATTTCTTTCACCACCATATTTCCAACAAGTGCATGATTATAATTGCAGTAAATTCATATAAACGAGCAGGGAAATGTTAAAATTTGTTTACATTACTGCATTTGTTCACAAATGTAATCTATATTTCATTATAAGTTCAGATATGATTAATCATTTTTAATCATTTATAAATTCCCTAAATTTGTAACGTTTGAATCCGTGGATCACTTACTAAATTTTTATGTAATTAATTTATTATAATTATCCAAATTGTTTTTCGAAAATGTTTTTTTTGTGTACAAAATTCAATTATTGACTTAAATTTTCAATACACATTTTTTTACGATAAAATTAACCTTGATGTAAGAAATCTTTATTCAATGCTCTAGTTTTTAGGTTCAATTCCAAAAATTGATGAACAAAGGAAAATATCGCTGAGCTTTTAGTTTCTGTATACCCATTTACTAAGGAGAGAACTGGGGAATTTACCGGGTTTTATATCTTGCATCATGGGAATGCGGCTTACTATGAAAAATGATCCCAGAACTTAATACGTACTTATTATTGAACCTTTGGCTATTGATTTGTTCATTAAGAGGTGTCGAAATATACACTTTACTGAGTCTACCTCTATTTAATGCCATAATTACGTTTTTGAAGGTAATATGTCTCGGGTTCAATTCCATTCCCTCTTTTTTAGAACATTTAGAGATGGATATCAAGGTTCTGATTATAGCTAATATATCTAAAAATGAGAGAGGGTCGTAAAAATTTTCAAAGGTTTTCTCCCTTTCATATATGAATGCATTGCGCTGTCTTTAAAAATTCCATCGTGAGTGATAGAAATGCTTTAGCAAAGAAAGATGCTACTGACGCATGATTTAAGCGCTTAAAGAGATAACTTTTTATTCTAGAACATAATAAATATATTTTCAATTTGTTTCCTTCTGCTCATACACTTCCATAAATATTTTTATTCATTAAATCAATAAAATATCAATCATTTCTTTTCGTCAAAATTCAGAAATCTTACACAGTCAAAAATACATATTCGAAGGATATAAAGAATTTCCATACCTAAAATCTAGATATCTTTATATGCTATTGAAAACAAATGTCATTTCATTTTTTTAACTGTTGGTTTAGTTATATCATTTTGATTTTGAATTGATATCTAACCTCATTATTCAATTGACAAATAATTGATTTAAATTTGTTAAATTTGTTTATTTTTTCTGAAGTACATAAATAACTTGGTTTTATAACTGTGGCAAAGCAAAAACCTAAGTCAATGAATTTTATGCAAAAAAACAAAGAAAATTTCGAGTTAAGCTTTTTTAATTAAAGAATTTACATTATGATTTATATAACAAAAATATACGATTTTAATTTCTCATTTTAAAATTGATTCATGCCTCAATGTATCTTATTAAGCAAAGTAATGGTTCACTTGCTTATATTTTTTACAAAATGAAATAGTAAAAATATTAAAAAGGAATATTTCTGAACACACTTCATGGACTTTAATAATTACTTCTCCCAAATTTGGCTTAGGATCAAGTCATAATGAATGCATGTTTCTGAGTTTCCTTGATTTATCATATTTTATCTTGTCATAAATCAACTGCTGACAACATGGACTTTCATTAAAATATGCTCGATTTTAAATTTGAATGCTAACGAGGTCTAAAAGATAATTGACCAAATACAGAACTTGCTAATTTTTTGTTAATTTTGTAATTAACTAAGCATGTGATAAGAAATAGTAAAAACACATTTTAAAAATTACTTTCAATAAAAAATGCTCATATGATTTTATCCGGATTTTTTTAAATTACAGTTATATAAAGTATATATTTATTACTGTAACTGTTACATATATTCTTATAATAAAACGCTTCTATTATAACTTTTGTGTTATTATTTGGGCTAACTAGTGTGATTCGTAAATTTTATTAATTGTATTAACGCATAATACAATTGAAGGCAACTTTAAAATAACTTTATATTTATGAATAATCTCTTAATAGAATCTTATCTTAAAATCTCTTACTACACACACACATACACACACACACAGACACACACACACACACACACACACACACACACACACACACACTATATATATATATATATATATATATATATATATATATATATATATATATATATATATATATATATATATATATATATATATATATATATATATATATATATATATCCATGTATATATATATAAACGTTTTAAAGAACCCAAAGTCTAAAGAAAAACAACTGGAAATAAAATTTGTTTTCAATAAAAATATGCATGGCTTTTGCGAAAGTAAATACCTAATTATAGTTAAAATCACTTTAAATAATAATGTACTTATGATAAATAGAGGCTTTCACAAGAATATATTTATCAACTGTAATAAATGATTTCAAACTATGAAATGCAATTTCTTCTTTTTGCTTCTATTTATATAAATATATTCTTGTGAAAACATATTTATGATAAGGATATTATTATTTAAAGTGATTTTAACAATAATTAGGTATTTATTTTTGCAAAAGCTATGCATATTTTAATTGAAAACAAATTTTATTTCCAGTTATTTTTCTCAGGGTTCTTTAAGGCATTTATGATTCTTATGACTGATATTCATATGAAAAAGCAGTTATCTTATATGTAATAATGCATTGTTATTTGTAGCTGTGTGTGTGCATTTCAGAATCATTTATCAACTATATAAGTGAATTATAAGTATATTGTGCTTAAACATTCTTTAAAATAAATTTTCATGTAAGAATACATTCGGAATTTCATTAAAAGTTCTTTATATAATCATAGCTTCAAACTCTTTATTGCATATATTCATAGAAGAAATTATTTTCTTTAAAAGAAAATGGAGGATTTTTTTTCAACCTTTAATTTTTAGTATCATTTGGTACTTTTACTATGCAGTTATTAATTTGTACAACTTATAAAACAGCTTTAAAATTTATTTTCGAGTAAGAATATATTTGTAATCTCATTAAAATTATTTCTTTGATTACAGTTTCACACTGTGTTTATTATTACTCATATTTATATAAATATGTAACTCATGTTTATGATAAAAAAGGATTTTTATTTCTATCACTCAATATTTAGAGAATTTCTGAGTTTGCGCATGATAAGGTAATAAATTAAAATATTGCTTACGTTCTAATATAGAGTTTTTGGAATATTCAGAATTTAATGTAACGTATTTTTTTAATCACAGATGTTGTGTTATTATATACCATTATTATATAGCTTTTACAATTAATATTTTAAATTTAAATAATGTATTATTTTTTTAACATTGCGTTGTATATTTATTTATTTTTTCTACCCAGATTCAAACCTGAAAAATAAAAGCAGAAGATGGCTTTGTGTGTGTGTTTTTGTAATTAAAAATTTCTTTTAATTCAATCATAAAATTACAAATCTATTTACACGCATGCACACACACACACACAAATTCAGTTACTTATATTATTTCAAATATTTAAAATTTACTAACAACATGGTTAAGCACTCACGTGGAGTTCATAATTTACACTCCATATCATAATCATACTTTAAATTCATGTATATAGAGTGCTACCACACTAAAAAAACTACTGGCTGGTAAAATAAATTTTAACAAAATCATGAACTTATATGAGAAAAGTTCTGATTCTAGACCGGCCTATTTTGAGGGCTTCGAAAACATGTCTGTTCATTCATTCAGCATGGCTTTCTTCATCTGGACTCGTATTACAGAAGTATACTTCTTCTCCCGTCTAAAATCTCCTGAGATTTTATTACTTCAAATTGGTAATTTAACTGTTTATAGATTAAAATAGAACGTAAGACTTGAATAACCAACATAGTCTTTTTTAGAGGCAATGTGCTTCAGCCTTTTCTGGTAACTCCTTCTGCCCACGTGCATGTGTCTTCAGCTTCCTTTCCTCGCTCTCTCCCTGAAAAACCGGTTTCTATCAAGTTCTACTTTAGGGCTCTCCACTTCGTCAATAGGGGAAATGGGGAATTGAATTTTAAAAAACTGATTTCCAGCCAGGAAAAAAAATGGGCAGTTTAATTAATTTATATATCATCCAGACAGTGAATTCAACACAGATGCGATAATTTTATTACTCCCATTACATATATTTATATATTAAAGCATTTCCGTGTAAATTAATAAATCACTGTTATTCGCAAAAAAAAAAATAGTAATTTGAATGACATTTAAAGTTAAGAGAGGAGTAAATAATATTGCTATGTTTAAGATTTTAGGTTGTCATTTTACGAATGTTGCTTCTAAAAAGAAGCAATTACTTGCATTTTTGCACAGGGTCAAATGCTACATTAAGTGCAAATATTCTGATTCTTGAAACATTTCAGCCAGCTAAATATGTTCATTCCTGGTAAGAAATTATTATTTCAATGAATAGTGGTAAACTTTAAAGTCTCAATGAAGGCAAATATATTATTAAAAAGCAAATATATTATTATATTATTAAAAGAATTAATATAAATATATTATTAAGAGAAAATATATTATTATAAAGGCAAACTTATATTATAGTGAGGACCAATGTATTAAGATTACGAATAAATCATTTGATGGTTTAATTTGCTATTTTCCTGCATAAAAATGTTCCCCGTTCTTTTGCTGTCAAAAAAGCTATCGATTTTTTTTTTTTGTCTTCGCATGAATACATTAATTATTACCAATGCAGTTAAGTAAAGGCTAATATATCTGTGTTATACAATATGATAATTCATTAATCGATTTGACTTACTTCATATGTATGTATGTATAAATATTCTGATTAACATATACTTTATATTACCTTAGTATCATATTTAAAAAAAAATTCACGCAGAAAACATATGGAATTTATAGAATGATACCATAATAAAAGTGATTTAGTTTGAAGAATTTTTTACAATATTTACATTAATATATTTTAGCCACAGAGTTATCTAAAATAGATTAAGAATTCGAAAAATAGTTTTAAATAACAAAAACTTAGAGAAACTTTCTTAGTTTGGCATGTTTTCTTCGTTTCATATATAAATTTAAAAATTGCAAATGAAGTTCAAAACAATATAATCATTATATATTTCTTCTAAAAATCATGACTTATTCTTAAATATTAAACATTTTTCCAATGTAAACGCTTATAAATTACAAAAAATAATTTTAGATATGGGATAAGAAAAAGAACAGATTTCAAGAATCGGAATAGAAGAAAAACTGAATCATAAAAAATGGAATAACAGAAAAAGAGATATTCCATATAGCAATCATTGTTTCGTTATCATTCTAAGGGAAAATGTTTTGCACTTGATATATCACATAATAAAAGTTATTATGTGAGAATTAGGATAAAGAACGCTAAAATAAAACAAACTAGCATGAAAAATGGAAACTTCATATAAAATGATACTGAAACATTTATTTTTATTTCAGAAAATGTACTTTGCACGATCAATAAACATGTACATGTGTTTAATGTCAGTTTTTTTTTCAATGAATACAACGTGGGAGTATTCTGGCTTAAAAGTGATTCTTTTTTTTTTTAGATATATTTTATCATTTGCTTGTGGAAATATATCTGAGAGAAATATTTTATTGCCGCATTACTGCCGAAAACACACACAAAAACTATTTTGAACTTATACATTTGAAATATATTAAATTATATATCAATATCTATCCATGTATATATATATATATATATATATATATATATATATATATATATATATATATATATATATATATATATATATATATATATATATATAAATGATTGGTTAGTTCAAAATATAGGTTATTGCAATATTTCAACGACTGCCAATTTTTGTCAAGAGAAATAATTAAACACAGCCTGAAGATTCCTATTTTGAAAATACCGTCAAATGATGCTGTTGATATTGAGTTGGCATTGTACTCTCCATACCACATTAAATCAAGGATGGGACATTGAAACATGCAAACTTTATAACTGTAAAGCTCGAATGCCTTGGGTGAGATTTCAAACTCATGTATTTTCTGTCATGAAAATGACTCTTACCCCAACAAGCTGCAACTATATTCCAATTTTCCATAAAACTGTTTTTAAGTGCTTCTGTGATAATGAGTCCACTCTATACTGTTAAATATGTATAGAGATCCACTTAATATTTATAAATAAACTATTATTTAAATTTTTTAGCTCATTTGACTTTTTGAAACATTATAAAGCAATGTACCAAATATAATATTCAATTCTTAATTATCAAAATATTTCCTAACAATAACGACATATAAATATTTAGGGGGGAAAAATCATGGTTTATGTTTTATTGTTGTTGAGAATTGTATTTAGTTTCTTTAGTTAAGAATATCATATTTATGTGAATGGATTATCTTATGCCTCATGTGAAAGCTGGTTCATTATGTTTAATATATGGGTACATATACACTATTCGATAGTTATTAAAAAATGACATTTTTTTAATTTAACGTGTACTTTAGAAAGAAAATATTTCTGATTTCATCCATTTTTTATACTACATTAATTACTTTGATTCATTCTAAATATACATTATGTACTTAAGAAGAAAATTAGTTCTAATATAATTCCAAAAGTTTTGTTGAAATGTTTTTGCATTTCTTTGTGAATTTTCTTTGCGGCATGTGAATTTAGTCTTTTAACGGTGGGAGTTCATCGTTGAAGACAAAGCAGGATAGATGCTCTAAAATCTTACTTTGCGTTCACTTATTTGGCTATTATCTGAGAGATATTAAGATATTAATAAACTAGATAGGTGGCAAACTCAAAAGCGCTTGCTCTGAATGGAACTTTCAAACTCATCCTTTTAGTTGGACACTAATTAATGAATATGCCACGGAATGAAAACATTAACTTTTTTCATGCATAATGATACCTTTTAAACTGCATCTAAAAGAAGTATATTTTCACTCTTTAAACACGGTTTTTTTATATTTTTAAAAATTTTGCTTAAACATACGCCATGTCAATACATTTTTATAATCATCCTGAAAATATTTTAAATATTCTGCTCAGAAAGATTCTATTCTGCTTTTTGGAACGGGTTTTATCTTTTACAGTTTATATTTTTTAAACAAACTTATCTCCCAAATTTAATTTTCACCATAAATGCTTTCAAACCCAAATACCAAGCAGTAATTAATTACAAGAAAAATTAAAAACTTCCCGCATTAATTTTTATTGGTTTCTGAACATCAAAAAATGAAATTTTGAACTAATTTCTAATATATCTTCCAAGGCAAAAAAAAAAAAAAATCCAGAGAATTTATCGGAAAGCTCTCTCGCTGTCTTCAATTCGCGGGGTCAAATTAATCATCCGTCGAGAGGAAGTGTCAAAAGTACATTTTCTGGAATGAAAATACTTCTGGCGCTCTAAAATTTGTTCCAAGACATAGCCTTGGGGGATCTTGTCAGCTGACCACAAATTTTCCACAAGATAAACAGATTTGATTCCACAGAGTGTTGTTTATCCCTTGAGACAAAAATAGGAATTTGTGACGAAGCGTCTTGAAAAATAGAAATTTTATCATGGCATGATACCAATTTTCATCATGACATTGAAGAACAATCATTAAAAATGTTTGTGTTTTCGATAATTAAACTAGAATGAACAAAAGTATTGATTTTAGATATAATGTATTTTTCTTTGACCATCATTTAAAACTGAAAAAAATTAATAAATATATGAAATGACTTTTTTAAACAATTTGACAAAGTTTGGTTTATTATAATTAGTTTTAACCAATAGACCCCTATTGGTTAAAACTAATCATAATATACCAAACATGATAATTTCTAAAATATGCTTACCAAGAATAGTTAGAACTTTGATCCCATTAATATTAAAAATAAAAAGTATAAAATTCATAAATTTTCGTAAATAAATGCAGCTTTAATACAAATATAATTTAAGGATTTCTAATAATAGATTTATATAAGAAATCTTTCGAAGTTAACCAATTTCTTCTTTTTGTAAAACTTTATCAATACGTTGTGATGTTAAATATTTTTTATTTTTATGAATTATGGGAAAATATTTTTGCTTAAAAATATGTGAAGGATTCTTTTCAATTAACTAAGAAAATAAAGACTCGCCAAATTATTGATTTCTCCAGCAAATAAAAGAAATTGAAAGTTTCATTTAAAACCGAAAAACACAGCAAAAATGCAAGATAATGTTATCGCATGTTTGTAGATCATAACACTACAACCGACAAAGTTTGATACTGAGCTTGCTTAGATTAGCTCGTTTAGAAACTACATGATCTAGCAGGAATATTATACAAAGTTTTTGATTTAAGTGATTTTGATGGAATGAAGTAGATTCTGATGGCTAGAAAACTTCGCTTTAGTATCTATAAAACTGCTCAACTTGTGAGGTTTTACCAAATTGGCATGATGATTGTCTGTACCAAATGGATACTTTATAAATACATTATGAGCAATTGCAGACAACTCAGAATCCATGAATCATTAACAGTTGTGGTCATCGATGAAAAACACGTTAGACAAAATCTATGGCAAAGTGTGCAGACACCGCTTTTATTCGTGTGCTCTTGAAACTAAATCCCTTTTAACCTTAAGTTTATTCAGTGATCCACCGATTTTTTGTTACTCTCTGAGTTAATTTTAGAAAGCGGGACAGCTTAATCATCACTAATTATTTGTTCCCATTTAGAAACGTACTCCCGAAATCACTATTATTCTTTAGTTTTACATTGGTACTTACAATGACAATTTTCGAATAGCTGAAGAATTGTGAGTTTTTTAAGGCATTAATTTCTGAGTCTTTGAACCACCATAGTCAACCCCACCACCACCAGAAAATATCTAAAATCAAAAGATGTCTATGACACATTTAGGATCACGGAGTGAGGCATCCCATTCTTCAAAATAAGTGATATATTGAACCATTCTCCTTGGATAACGTGTATTTCACATAATTAATGGGAGTTTATTATCAAACTTTGAATGTGATCTTGGTATTTTACTTCATTACTGTATATAATAGTATTTTCGAATAATACATTATTATTTTTGAATTTAGTGTCACATACAATCTTTTCGTCAGGTAAAAGATTTTAATCACAATTTATGAAAAATATTATACAGAATTAAATGAAAAGTTTAAGGAGAGAAATGTGAGCATTTTATAAACAGTAATTGGCACAGTCAATTGTATATATTATTGTAAAGTAATCACAATATATTTGTTAGTTGTGATTATAGGCCGTGATATGATTTTTACAGATTATAAAATGTTACTGTGAACAAAGGATATATATCATTGCAAACAAAAATTGTATCAACACCCTTACCTATAATAATTTTTATGAAAGAGATTAAATGCTTAGAGACAAAATTTTTTCTAATGATTCTGAGAATAAATTACTTATTCTCTTAATGATTTTAACATTGATGAAATGAAAATTAAACATTTTATATTCATGAAATATGAATTTAAAAGCTCACCAAATTCATTAATACTTGGTCATAGAACTGTCAAATTTCTGAAAAAACTGAAACTTTAGAAAACTTTCTCTGAAATACAAAGCATATAAATTTCAATATAAATGAATAACAATCGATGAGTGATTTCTATTTCGGCTCACAGTAGCATAGTGATTACACAGCGCTCTTCGAATCATAATATCATGGGTTTAAGCCCATTCACTGTTGAAAACAACAGATGGATACTGTATTTGTATTTTCGGTATGCACGTCTGTCGTGGTGAGTACTTGGAATTTTTCATGGATTCTCCTCTTGTCACACTTAAATGCTGCCTATTGTCAATGAAAAATCCTCGTGTAAGCAATTCTTCTTCTTCTTCTTAAAATTGGGTTTGTATGTCATTAGGCACCTCTGCTTTTATCAGCATTTTGTACCATTAACTCCAAACCCAATGTTTCCTATTTCCAGTTGCTCGAGTCACCCACTTTACTAATAAAGTCCGATAGCCCTTTAATGGAGTCTAGGTGTAACTCTCTAGTATGGATGAAGCCTAAAGAAGCTAATCTAGGGAGGGCAAGAGCCTCACATTCGTAAATGACATGATCTGCCATTTCCTCTTGCATATGACATTTCCAGCAGATAAGGTCTTGCTGAAACAGTCCCATCTGGTCAGAAAGTCAGTCATGCTAGGAATAGCTTGCTGACTTTCACCAGAAGAAGATGGTTTGGAGGTCATTTCTACCTCAAGTAAAGGATTCATTGCTGCCCCTTTACAAGATTGCCTCTGAGTTCCCTTGTCTTTTTCAGCAAGGTCTACTTTAGAGGCTTCACCTGCAAATGCAGAAAGGTTTGTTACTTCTTGTGTCTTTTCAGCCACAAGATAACAATTAAAAAGCTCAGGTAATATAAGTCCACCCAGCATTGCGTGTAAGCAATTTATGTTGAGCATATTAAAGTGCTTTATAATCACCTTCGCCATTATGCTACCATCTACGACGTGTTAATTGTATTTATTCTTATAAAAAAATTATAATTTAATTGGAAAAAATTACATTATAATTATTACAATTTCACTGTTAACTAATTTAAAATTTATACTGAAGTATAATTTATAAAAGAACGGATCTTTTAATGATAGCTATATGTAAACCAAATATATCATTCTTTAACTTTATTTGCTTGGCATATATTAATAAATTAAAATTTAGACATAATTTAAAATCACTTCATTTGAGAGAGTAATACTGTTAAACGATTTGAAACTTTTATGGTAATTACTATTTTAAAAATCTTTGCTACATGAAAAATTAAATATTAAAAAATTTTAATTGAATCGATTTCAAACAAGGTAACATAAATGCAAAAGTGAATATGAATTATATCAGATGGTATAGGAAAGAACATAGCTTTCCAGTAGTATTCCGTAATCATTTAATTAAAGAAAAGAGCAAAAATATGATGCATTATTTGCGTTATTCTTAGAGAAATAATATTTCTTATCATTTGTAACCATTTTAATAATTCAATAATTTTAATTCAGTTATACATTTAACTAACATAAACCTATTGAATAATCAAAATTTAATATCTATAACTTTTTCCTTAGTTTTAATATTGTGCAAAATAAAAAAGTGAAATGAAATCAAAAATTAATGAAAAGGAGGGGGAATGAAGAATTTATATAAAAGAAAATAATAAAATCTAAGACTTCGTTGAGATTTTCTATAATCAATTTTTCAAAAGCAAATGCATATATAGAAACATTTTTTTATTTGTTATAGATAATAACAATTTCATTCTACAAATTTATTCAGTCATGTGGTTTTTTTCCTCTCTTGATAAGAACTTGTTGCAACACCAATATTTAATTAATGCAAATTCAAAAATTAACGTGAAGTAGAAATTATATCACATAAAAAAAAGATTTTAAAATTGGATTGGGATTCCTATAAAATTATTCAATGAAATGAATCTAAATGGCATACTGATGGCATTGATTTTGCAAAATACATTTCATTAGATTTAAATTTATTTTAATCCTTAAAGAAAATTTAACTCTGTCATGCAATTTTTTTATCTTTTTTTATTTTCTTCCACTTCCGGGCTGGAACTTGTTGCAACTTCCGAAACGAAGCAATCCAACTACAATTTGTTTACGTCATTCCTCAGATCAGTGGCTGGGATTTTTATTCTTGGAAAAAATTCTTGATAATTGTCCTTAAATGGAGCAACCAGTTCTCATGCGCTTTCCAGAGCGTGTAATTTAGCCAGCCTCCTTTTTTTTCCCTGAAGATCGACTGCTACCCGAAATCGAATGTCGATAGAAGAATCCCGGGATTCCCGTTTTCGGGAGCGTAAGGGATATATCCAGGAAAATGGCTTGGGTCATTAAATATCCATCAAGGCAGAATCGACGTCTGTGTGATGTCCCGCCGTCGCATTTTAAAATAGTGACCTACAAAGAAGAAGAGGACATTTTTGCCCTCTTTTTCGCTGCTCCCGGCAAAAATTCTTATTTTCTGGATATAATATATTGCCTTTAGTCAATATTCTTAAAAAGCCTTCAAGTGATTGACCTCTGTGAAAAATGAAAATCTTTGCAAAAAGATTGAACATTTAGGTTGAAATTGAAATGAAGTATATGAGGAAAAACATTCTAATCATAACTGTTACCTGACTTGTAATACATTCTATATAATAAACAAAAGCTTCAGGGGCATAACAAAATATAGCTTTCTATATTTTATATTGTAATATGTTAACTACAATAAAGTATAGTAGAGTAAGAATGAAAAAGAAACATGCTAAGATATTATTTATGATGTTTATTGATTGGATTTTCATACATATTGTTTTAAGAAATGAGGATTTGGAATATAAGAAAGCAATAAATAAAAATGAACCTGCTGGCTTAGTGGTAACGTTCCATTGCTCCCGAGGCACACGTCCGAGGTTCAAACTTCGGGCTGAGCAAGGTCGACTCATCTTTTCATCCCTTCAGTAGGTCGATAAACTTAGTACCAAACATACTTGGGAATTAAACACTGGGAGTTTCACATTAAGCTGACTACCTAATCGGGACATATGCTTCGAACCCCAGGGCTTAAGGCCAGCTTTCGTGCCACAAAGTTTAGTTTAATAAATAAAAACATAGTTATGTATTTGGTTACGAAAGCAAAAAACAATAATCTAAGTGATTCGCTTTTGTTCTGGAGAAAAATAAATATGTCGCATACTGATCAATATTTTGGATTTTATTTTGAGCGAAATTATTATGAAAACGCAGAAGTTATTTTAAAAAATTAATTGTGTTCAAAATTTAAAATTATATTTATCATTTACCAAATATTAAAATATCGAAGTATATCAAAATGTCAAAAAATAAGATTTAAGACATACAGCTGCATCATAAAAATAATGCATAAGAAGACCTGTTAAAAACTTTTATCATAATAAAGTCTTCGTTTAATTACATTTATCGTTAATTCGTCTACATTATATTCATTTGTCAGTTGATTTTTCTAAATAAATGATCTCTCATTTAAAAGAAATTAACACTAGAAATTGATGTGTCAACTCTCATTGCTCAAACAAATGGAAAAAACCGTAATTATAATATTACCACCATCGAACAGCATGTTGTACGCAATGCATTTCGTAAAATAGATTTCTCCAGTCATTCATCACTTCCATCAATCAGCCAGCTCAATACCTCAAATAAGGGATGGTAATTCATTCTTCCAAATGATTTCTTCGGTTACACAAAAAAATAATCTCACAATAGTCTTCAAATGGGATACTTCAAAGTCTAATGACGAGGCATTTTGCATCAATGTAAATGTTTTTGGGGATTGGAATGATCATAAAATCCAAGAGAGCTGTCATCTTTTGGCCCATATAGCAGTCTTGAAATTGAAATCTTCTGCAGTGACTAACAAAAAATATAATCGATTTCTCCAGCCAACATGCTAATGTTTCTAAACTTTTTATCAGATCATAATCTTGTTGAATATTTCCCAACATTTTCATTTGAACTATGATATTTTCTACCTGTTTAAAGGCAGGAAAATCTCTGTGACTGAATATTTGAACTTATTGTTTTCCATAATCATATCACAGTTTCAAATGCATTGAACTCTTTCCATTGAATTATTGTCACTGAAAATATACGCGAATTTACTTCCAGCATTTATGCTTTTACTTTTATAACATTGATAAATTATATATAATATATATTAAAACATCAGTTTTTCTATAGAAATTTTAAAAATTACTTTACTAATACCAGAGGCAGAATTGATGCTAACTTATATAGAATGACTGAGTAAGTTATCCATATTTGTTTTAAATTTTCATGGATTCTTGCGGTTTAGAAAAAGAGACAACAGATTCTTATAATTGTCCTGTCATCCTCAAAAATATCATTTCTCTTAAATGACTTTACAATCACAAGCTATTTTACTTTCGTAGCCGTTATTGGCAAATTCTGTTTTTATTATAGAGTCATTTTTGACAAGAATCCCTAATACGAATGATCTAACAGCCTACATTAATTGAAATACCCTATAATTTAATTCTCATATTCAAGAGAAACAATATAGTTGTAAAATAGTTTCCCTTATTTTAGTTAAAAATTTTATACGATAAATTATTTAAATAAGTAATTTAAATATTTTATTTTCATAGGAAACTGAACAAATAAATTATTTATAATATCGAAGGAAATCAGACAAATCTTTTGAAAGAGTCTAAAAAAATATTTTTAAGTTTCTTTTTAAAATTAAAAAAATATATTTCTAATTTTTTTTTTAATTTATTACAAAATTTATTTAAAAGGAATAAATTTAAATAATCATTTATGACAGAGTATATTAAAAAATGTCCAATTTTGATAAGACTATTTTAAATTCATTTTTTTACAGATTTTTTGTTAAATTACATTTACTTTCAATGTGTTTGATTTGAGGCACTTCTTGGAGTATTTTTATCAAGACTTTTCTTCAGAAACTATTATTTCACTATGGTTAATTCACTACATTTTCTGATATTCCAATCAATTAGTTTAAGGAAATGGTAATGGGTAATTACTACATCTGATTCAGTTTGGTAATAATTTTGTGTCAATGCAAATTACTTTGTAAAATATATTTATACATAACTATTCATTCCAAAATTTTTATGCACTAAATGAAACACATTTGCTTGTAATTTTCAGTGATAATAAGAAATCAAATTAATTGACTCATTAACTTATTAAACTTGTCTACAAGAATGAAGGAATTATTTTAATTTATAGAAGTAATTAAGAAAATTTGCTTCAAATTCATTTCATAAGCTATATTAAGTTTCATGATTCAGTGACTTGTGCACTTTTGTTTTCCTATTAAAAAGTATAATTTTGGGAATTTCGCACCACTTTTGATGATTATTTTTAAAATAATATCATCCCACGTATGTGCTAATCAAAGCGTTTGAATAATTAGCGTTTTGTGTTACCAAAAAGTTCAAATTAATAAGAACTCTGCCTTTAATAGAATATTATAAGTTAACACTAGTCATTTTGAAACAAAATATCAAAAACCTCTTTCTATAATTAAAGATTGTTATCACCATTTCGTTTATTTTATGCAGATTACACTCTTAAAATATAAAATTTCTCCTACAAGTAAATAAATTTAAATTTAGTAGTTATTCAGTTTGCGATTTCTTACAAATACATCATAATATATAAAGTTTATGTTTAAGAAACTCTTATCTCAGTACTTTGTCTTTAAGTTTTTCTTAAGTTTCTTCCCTCGTATATAAAATAACTAAATGGGTTAATATCACAGTTTAATTGTTTCGGAAAAGGAAAAAATGTTACATAAGTATTATTTACTACTATTCATATTATAATTCTAATGTTAGATTATTTTAATTTCGGCAGTAATTATAGTTACTCAGTCAGTATTTTATTATTTATTTACGGCTTATAAATATTGAAGAAAGCTCATAAAGAAGTACAAAGAGAATAGAGAATAAGGAGTAAGACACAGGGGTAAGACATGAATTTTGTAAAAATGTTTATTATTGTACAATTTTCATAAGCATTGAAGCAATTGATTGTGACTAAAACTCTTAGCCATACTTCTGTGTTGCAAAGCAGACGACATCATCTATCTTTTTGAAAACATATCAAATGGCGACTAATTATGAATTCTGACTCGTACATATAGAGGTTATTCGAAACACATCAGCCTCCCTGGGTGTCAAAAGAAGATCCTCAATGAAGAATGGCAGAAGGAAAGTTCTTCGAGCGGCCATTCCTTAGTGAAGACATTCTTCGGAACACTGTAGAAAGACGAATGTTCGATCAGAATCACATTGCCTCTTGACTTATTCATGAGAGGGAGAGAAAATAAACACATTTATAAAATACTATTTTTCAGAGGACTCATACTTGGTTCGGAAGTCGAGAAGAATGCCTCTTATAACAAAAGAGTGAAAAACTTGGAACTTTGCATGTTGCCGTCGTTCGCTTTCTGATTTTCAAAATAAATTTCAAAAACGAAATGCAAACGATAATTTTTTTTTCTGTTTTGGGAAAAAATATGTGTATCAAAACTGGGTAGATATGAAAATAGTATTTATCTTAGTGAGTTTGAATATAGTATTTCTTGATAGTAGATTTGAATTCAGAATTTGCCATTTTCCTAATACATTCAAAAATTCGTATGCAGAAGAAATATTTTAAAATATGCTACAAAAATTGTATGATTTTGAAATATAGTATTTTCTTATTTATAATAATGATTTAAATACTGGTTTTAACAGAGGATTGAATATTTTAGTACTTCTAACATTAATAATATTACACTCACTTGAAGTTTTGAATGTTCTCATTGATCATTCTCATGCTAGATATAAAAGGAGCTGTAAAAATGATTTATAATTTTCATGTTGCAACTGTTTTCTATTTAATTTTAACACAAAATACTTTTAAAAAATCAGAATGCACACTATAAAATTTATAAAAGTTTATTGATTTTTTATTTTATTTAACTTTAGTAATAACTGATTTTATTTTCGAATATATGACTTGTATTCTTATCGAATTCAGCTGTAGGTATAATTTTTTTAAATATTTCTAACATTCATAAATACAACTGTGAAGTAATTCGTATTGGCTTTTTTAATTCTAAAATATTAATAAAGTTAGGTTAAGTCCTGTTTATATCTTTCTACTTACCTGTTTTCCAGCCAGATCCATTAAACACAGACAACCGCCTAATAGTTTTTATTTCCAATCACGTTGACAATCACAATTGAGACTTTCGCACCATCCCTCATCTACGAAAATTTTCTTCACCAAATATGGTGTGCGACGGAAAATGACAAGGCTGGTTGAGCTTAGAGATCAAAAATTTAATAATACCAATTTTAAATATGTAAATTATTACATAAATGTATTACACACCCACATATATTTAAAAGTCTTATACCACATTAAAATTAAATACACAATTATCACCTTAAACTATAATTTTGTAAATGTTAAGTAAGACTAAACAACTTTTTTAATGCTTGAATGCTAATAAAGTTATTACATTATCATTTCTTTGATGTACTAACAAAACATTTAAGACAGTTCTGTTTTTGATTTCCGAAATTACTGTTTATGCAGTTATGTTTTTACAGGTGATAAATAGTGAACCGCCATACAATAAAACAATAAAAAAATAATATTTGACAATTTAATACTTTCGTCTTGTTTTATTATTACTTTACGCGGCTGCAAGGAGAGATTTCAGATTTTAAACTTTAAAATTGACTGAGAAAGCAAACCATTTAGCTCCTAGACTGTTGTTAGTTAAGAAAATAATCCATTAAATATTGGGATGTAGTCTATCAACTCAAATATGGTATTATAGCATACACATTCCAATAACTAAACATAATTTAAGAGAATATAGATAGCAACGAGAAAATTTTCCCTTAGAATAAATTCTTTCATCTTGTATAAATAACAAATTTCGTATTTATAATTTTATATATTATATACCTCAGTATACGTATTTCAATATTTATGTAAATATATATTGAATACAATTGTATAAATATTTATCTAAAGGATATTGAAATATATATCAAATGAATATTTTATTTTAAGAACGTTTTTGGCAAATGCTAAATTTTTGGCAAATATTTTTATAATCTAAAAAAGACTCAGTACTACAGGAAATTAAAATGCGATTCGATGCTTCTACATGCATTGTAAATCGATTACATGTCCAAACATTAACAATTATAATTTATTCATAGTTCTCATTATCTGTTTTTTCCTTTCACTGAAGTTAAAATTACACTTGATTTTTTTTTAAAACAATATTTTTTATTTATTTATTTATATTTTTGTATGAGGGAACTACATTAAACTAGCAATTTCCATTTTGCAACAATAATAACTCAAATAAAAATCCCCTTCTTATACACACACAGATATACATACATACATATATATATATATATATATATATATATATATATATATATATATATATATATATATATATATATATATATATATATATATTTTAAAAAGTTTCCACTTAGATATATTAACTGATATCACTATTTATAAGCAAATTTTTCCATAAAATTTCTACAAATAACCTTTTCTTAATATAGATAGTACCAATATTGTTTCGATATATAGATATTTTATTTTTTGTTGTATGTTAGTAATAGTAATATTTTAATTTATGCTGCTATTTTCAAAGACTTGTTTCAAGTTTGCTGCCATTTATAGAAATTTTATGTATTAAATATCATTCAAAATTCAGCGCTTCTCTCAAGGTCATATTTAACGGCTTCTATTCCAATGATAGTTTTATCATATGTTAATATTGCCAACTTCCTGGTCAATAGACAAGAGATTGATCTTTGAAAACTTCACTTTGAGCGCTTATGATTGATTTAGACATATGTGCAGGTATGAACTAAGGAAGATAATTGATTACTTTATCGGTATATAACTTTAATATAATATGATTTGGAAAGAAATTTGATGAATTCAGAAGCAAAATCTGTAAGCTTGATATTGTTTTTAGTGATAATCGAATCACTATTTCCAAATTTAAGAATTTAATTTCTATAGCAATGAAAGTAAAACTATATTTATTTGATACCAAAATAATGGTATATATATAATGGTAACAAAATGTAAATAGAAATAAAAAGTTCCATGTTATATCAATAGAGTTTTCAAGCTTTTGCTTATGTTAGTTGTATGTATTATATATATGTTATTTTCAAGCTTTTGTTTGTGGTATTATATTATTAAAGATTATATTTTAAAAAGCAAAATAATCACTCCATCTATGCAAATCGAAGAAAATTATGGAATGTACAAATCAGTTATAATTATACTCTGTTACATATTTAGCTCAAAAATCAAACATTCTATGATTAAAAGTAAATGAATATTGAAGTATATTACAATGAATCTCATTCGAAATTATATATCTGTGAATTTATAAAATTACTTTATTTATTGTCATTATCAGAAACATGTAAAACTATTTCATTCACAAGAGAAAAATTTAAACTGTTGAAACATAAATTCGAAGAATGAATGTCATAATACATTTATAAATCTATTTATTTTACTATAAGTGGTTAGAAATAAACATGTCGAAACAAATCATTTTCGTCATATATACTCTAGCAATTACAAAACCGAAATTATCCTCCTAACAAACTGCGCGAGAATCGCATACATTAACGCCACTTCATTATTTACCCCATCATTTACGCTACAATGAAAGCTGTCAGGAGGTATAAGATGAAAAGAGGATGTTAAAATTTCATTTTTTATTTTTATTTTAAGGCCAATATTTGGGCAAGACTTCCAATTAAAAAAAATGGCTTAACAACCCATACCATGTAATAAATGAAGAGAAAAGAAAACATCGTAAAAAGAATTATTTTCTCTAAAGAACAACCACAAAATTAAGAAAAGAAGTAAAAATAAAACTCTGAAAGTAATGTCTTCAAGAATTTATTAAAGGGTACTTAACTTATCGAGTTTCATTTTATGTTCCTTCAGTCATATAATCGAATTTCATTTGATATTTATGAGTTGACTCTTGACTTCATTTCTGTTTTGGATAATTTTCTTTTCCAGGGTTTGGCATCGTGATGAAACAGACGATAAATTAAATAACACACAAACTAAAGTTCTTTATTTTGTCCGATAATGAATGTTTCAATGGAGCTTAAAACTTGTACCATATATAATTATTATTTATATTTTAGTTTCAATTTAAACTAATCAAATTTATTGTAAAACTTACATAATAGTACCTAAATTCATTTGATTTTTTTCAAGAAATTTTAAAATACAAAGTAAAAAAAAGTGAATTACGATGTTTTTAATAATTTTATGAGTATCTACCTCAATAGGTTATTCGACAACTTTTAATGGTCTTGGATTTTCTTTGGCTGCGTGGAAGGACATAGAGTAAGGTTCCTTTCGGTTTTTAGAACGACACTTTCGTGTTCCTAGCTCATCATGACCATTTATATAAACCCTATTTTTAACTTTCTTATAAATAGTTAATATTTGAGAAATATTCTATAAAAAGTCAAATAAATATTTTGCTGCATGCACTAAAAAGTCTTCAGTGATTTTAGGTAACTGATCATTTTTAATATTAATTTACTTGCTAATTTTTTTTATGAATGAGAATTTAAAGTTTAATTTAGAGTAGAGCCAAGAAAATTCAAAAAATATAAGAAATGTTTTCCTAGAGCTATATAATGCATCACAAGTACTTTGCGTTAAACTTCAAATATACTTTTTCGAGAAGCCAACACCTAATATTTTTATAAAAATACGTCCTTCATTCTAAGAAATATTGTGCTTTTCGCACAAGGAAGGAGCTGATATTTTCTTTCATTTTTGGAAGAGCGAATTCTGTTTCTTAGAAGGCCATTTAGAAGAAATATCCTTTCGTTATCAAGTCTTGATCGATAGCGCTTTCTTAAGATCGAATTTCTTCGCGACACTGTTTCTTAAAAGGCGGTTCAAAAAAAGGGTGAAATAGACAACCAAATGGCGAAAGAAAAAAGAAAGCTCCAAGTGACAACGTGCTACGCAAACCGTCATTTACTCTCAAACACTCTGGCTGCTTTATGCTTTTGCTTTGTTCGTTGCCATCTTTTGTGTTTATTTTTAGAAATATAAGCCGCAATGCTGGGGAAAAATATATATGTATATAAATATATACAGGGTACTGTCAAAATCTTTCAAAATTTGATATTTTTTATACTCCATTTTCAGCTTTTACCGAACAACGTGTTTTCGCACTATTGCCAGTTCAGAGTGATTTTTTTTTTTGTGCGTCATTTGGTCTCTGTTATTTTTCCGCTGACGACAGCGCAACCTAGTGAGAAAGAGATTAATCCCGACGTTCAAAAGCTCAATACACAATGGGAAAATGTAAAATACAGAATAGTTCTCCTCTTGCCCAAGCTTTGCTTACCGACATGTATTACTTGTAGTCATTTCTTTTCAATTCGCAAAGCTATAACAAACAGGTCATATTTTACAAGTACTTCAAAAAATATGTGGTTTTTCAAAACCAATAGAAAATTGGGAATAAAAGGACTACGAAATCTGAAATTGTATTTTTTTTCCGATTTTTGTAAGTTGATATTGTGAAACAGATTTTAAAGTTAGTTATAATATAAATTATTAAGACATTACAGATACTCTGAAAAAATAAAGAAGAACCAGAGATAAGAAATTGTTTTACATTTTTATTAAATTTCTGTAAAATAGAGTTTATTATAATATTAATAATAAAACCTTTGTCTATTTCTATTTGCAAATAAAAACATTACAGAAACAGTGAAATTAAATGACATGAAATGAGACAATGAAATGTGAAATTCTTTACTTTTTACGTAAATTGACTCTGTAAAACAGAACTTAATATTTATCGTACATAAAATATAAAGCATTTATATGTTTACATTTGTATATGAAGGCATTACTGATACAGTGAAATAATAAGGAAGTTAAGAGTTACGAATATACATCATTTATTTTTTAAGTAAATTTATAAAATAGGGCTTATTATATATTGTGATATAAATAATAAAATATTTATCCGTTTCTATTTGCATATGAATGCACTACAAATACACTGAAATAATGAAGAGGAAACCAAGAGAGAATTGGAATCGTCTTACATTTTATGCAAATTGATATTTTTAACCAAAGCTTATTAATTATTATAATATAAATAATAATGCATTTGTCCATTTCCATTTTTATACATAAGCACATTGCAAAAATAATGACATAAAAAAGAAACAAAGAAACGTAAAAAGGCTTTACTTTTTGAGTAAATTGATGCTGTAAAAAAAGAAATAATATTTATCTAATGAATGGTTGTTTTTCAATACATATATTCGTTTCCTTTTATTTATAAAAGCATCACTCTCGAAACGAAGTAATTTATTCTGAAGAAGAAATATACTTTACAAACACATTTTTCTTATAATAATTATCAAATTGCATTAACCTCCTGTAATATTCCCTATTTCCATTCCTACCAATTTATTATAATGATATTTTAAGCAGAATTAATTTATTTTTAATTTATGAATAATATGTTTATACGTAATATATAAACTTCTTATTCACATTAATAATCCATATTATTTTCAAATAAATTCTTAAAATCAAATTTTTTTATAAATGTCAACAAATAATTAAGTTTATTGATATATGTCTTAAAAAGAGTTGTTTAATAATTGTATATTCATGGATATTTTCTTATAAAACATTTCCATAAATGTGTGTTTTGTTTTAAACAAAAACATATATAACATCAACAATTGATCTATTTAAACGCTTCGAATTCAGCTGAATCTATCGTAAAATGTAAATAAGGTTAAAATATTATGCTTTTCTCTTGTATTACACAAAACACAACTCTAAAAAATGCATACTTCTTAAATTATTTTTATTAATGGATCCTATACAAAATATCTTGTATCTGTATGGACCATTTGAAATAATTCATAAGATATTTGAAATTGCGATACTCTTCATTTTAAACGGCATGACTTTTATAGATCTCAATATTCAAATTTTCATATAGGTCCACGGAGTTTACTATTCAAAGAAATGCATCTAAATTGTAAATAAGGTCGCAATTTTTTCTCTCTTTTGAATTTTAAATGAAACTAAAATACATTTCTCGAAGTTCATGGGAATTCTTATAAAGTATCTCTGAATTATATTCTTAGCTTTGGCAATGAATTGTATTTTAAATTCGAAAATGTTTCATTGTGTATAATTTTGAAGCATTTCTTACATTTACTCTAGCAAAAGAAAATATTTAGAATCATAAGCACAAAAAAAGAACATAAGTGACTGATTATAATGTATTGATATTTTGTGATTATTTGAAAACAAGGATTCTGTTAATTTCATATTAAAATAAAATTCATTTAACCGAACTTATTAAATGTTTTAAATTTAAAGAAATATTATATTTGCTATGCTTTAAATACATAAATATAATGTCATTTTTCTTTATTGTAGCTGTCAAAAATATTCTATGACTTTAGAAATTTATTGAAATAGGGTTTTATCTTGAAATCGAATGTGGTGCTAGGTTCAATGATTTTTCATATTTTATATTTTGTCAATGCACTTCCGAAGTAAAACTTAAAATATGTTCTTAGATTATATGATGGAAGATTATAACTTTTTTCACACTTATAAGAAATATCAGCACATAATATACATTTTTTTTATAATTTTGAACCTAAAGAAATGATGAGATTGAAATTTGAGCAATAACCATAAAATATTTGGGTCTGTTTTCTTTAGTTAAATTGTTTTATTCAGAATAAATACTTGAATTATTGAATTTATTCATAAATGTTAAGAAATAATTTGATACATCTTCATATAAGTTTTATGATTCAATTTTTGTGCAAAAGGAATGTTTACTTATCAGTTGAACTGCATGTTTGAATTTAATACAAGTATTCAGACATATGAATCAAATCAAGTTAAACATATGAATCAAATCTAGTTGGTTAATTGGGTTTTCTGGCATAAAGTCCTAAAAAGACAAGCTGTGCCAAAACTGTGATTTTAAAAAATAATATTTTTTTTTATTAAAATGTAGAAAATCCAAACAACATTAAAATAAAGATAAAACAAAATATCTAGGTATTTAATTGATAAAAAATGCAGTTTTTAAGTTTAAAAATATATATGATTAAGAAAATGCAAATATTTAAAATGAAAATAAAACATTTAAATGCACTGAAGAAAACCTATTGCCTTTAAATAGGCAAAAATTTTTCTACGTGGAGTTTCTTTCACTAAATCTAATATTGTTAAAATATCACTTTTAAAATAAATGCTAAAATCTAGAAATGAGATTAATATATGAAATACAGAAAATAGCTCATCACACGTTTCACACCATAGATTCAGTTCACTTAAAAACAAATGTCTGTGTGTCAAATGTGTGTGTCCGATACGTAGGCGAGTCAAGTGGATAAGCCTTCGTATTGGATACACACTTTTCACACACATACATGTGAATCAAATCTAAATGATTAACAGAATATATTTTCAGAGAACCACAATACATGTTGCACACAAATGCAGAATGAAATTAGATTCACAGGCCTGAATACAGTTCTAAATTCGATGCACAGTGTTCAGGTATATTGGAATGATATTTTGAATTATTTATATACTATATGATCATGGTTTGCACAGAATATTATGATTACTCATTAAATAATAAATTTCCCAATTTGTTATTTTTTTCAAAACAAATGTGCTGAGGAATTTTGTAATCTATAAAAAATTTATATAGACTACTTGTATTTTCTTATTCGTTGTATCCGAAGAATACTTATTAGGAGTTGTGTTATAAACGATTTCATGAAATGTATGGAAATTTATATCAAGACGTTAGTCTCTGGCTAATTCAAATTATAGGCAACTGTTTCATTTCCAAATTTTGATTACAGTCTTTATAATTATTTTAAACTGGAATAAATGCTGGTTTGAACTCATTGCAAAGTTGTTTTTTCTGCGATACACATCACTCCAGAATTCTACTCACTTTAAGGAGACATGTTTTTCCTTTTTTTTAAAAGTATCATCTCTCTCTAAACGTAACCTCAGGAGATCTAGAAAATGTATGTACATCAGCAGTTTACTCATTCTTCCTCCTATATGAATTTTTCTTCAGAAACCTTCACCTACTGTTGTGAACAATTTTTTGATTTTCCCATGAGCCAAATTGAACTCCATGGTAAACGAATACTTGAAGTCTCGATTTCAATATTTAATAACTTCCTAATTAAAATTAATTTTTAATTGCTCCAATTCATCATTTTGTTTTTATTAATGTAAATGAGAAATGTTATTTTTTGCTACGATGTGAGCTAAGGAGTAATAAATATCATTAAAAAAGTAAATATCTTTATATTTCTAAGTTGCAAATTTTCCTTGTAAGCTGGTTTTGAAAGTTACGACCAACCGGTTAAAAATCATTAGTCAAAATTGTAGTTTCAATGCTTCATGTATCAATTTGTTTTCTGATGTCTTTTAGGTGTCTTTGGGCTAAAGATGCTGGAACTCCAAGTTCCTCCATCAATCATGAGAGGTCAGCCTATCACAATGAACTGTACATTTGATTTAGAAGGAGACACTCTTTATTCCATTAAATGGTACAAGAACAACGTAGAATTCTATCGGTACATTTTAAGCGACAGACCCCCTGGTCAGAAATATTCCCTCAAAGGAATTTACTTGGATGTAAGTATACTTACATAGATAATAATTAGTTTTAAATATATGTTAGTAAATGATCTTATATTTTAACAAGATTATCCACAAAAAGCTTTCAAAATTTAAAATCACAAATTGATTAAAAGAAAATTAGTGCAGGTTTGCAAGCAGCTGATATTTGTATTAGTATAAAAAATATGTTTTTATCAAATTAGCTTAATTATTTAATTTTGATGAAGAATACAAAATGAAGACATTCTCCAAAAAGGTGGATTCGATAGAAATCATTTCTTTAATAGACAGTGAATATTAAGTTTTGATCTCGCGGAATAGATATTTGGTCCAATATTTGGAGAGTGATAGATATCCTACATTGTTGTTATTATACTCCAATCCATTCTTGCAATGTCAGTCTCTCACAGTTACAAAGTCTTACAAAGATTCATTAATCCGCTGGCTTTTGAAAAGTTGATGACAAGAAACGGATAAGAAAAATTTCTTTCTAAGGGAAACCCAAATATTCCAAGATATGTTAAGTAGAAACCTGCTGTTGGGGGTATTTAGGATAAAGCACAAGCAAGATTTCTCACCCTCGAAGACTTTAGACATTTGACGTAGCACCTGGCAAGAGGTTGGTATAGAATTTTAGTCACAAGAGAGTGCTCAATATAGGATTGGTTTATTACCTTGTATCAACGGTAGTGGTACTATCCATTCTTCTTAATTTAGGATTTTCTCACGAAATAAAGTTCAAGATGGATAAAATCTGAAGAAGAAGGGATTTGACAATTAAAACCCTTGTTGGCAAGATTGCCTGGCATTTTGTTTTTGAAGAGTTTATCGTAGGATTGAATCTACTGGAAGTAAATGTCATGTTGAAGAAAAATGAGCTCTAACGAAAGAGGGAATCTTTCAGTTAAAATTAATAGTTAGAGCTTACATAATTACAGCAACTGAAAGCCAGTTTCTTCTATTATTCAATTTTGATTACAATCAATATTTCAAAAATGCAACTCTTACGCTAAAAGAAATATTCCTAAAAGCAATATTTATTAATAAAGAATAGTATTGCGTTTATGCCCTAAGCTTGAACATCAATTAGGATGGCTGAATTGGAGTATTTTAGTTACATTATTTTGTGATACTTGATAATGGCTAACACTTTCTGATAAGTCTTCCCAAAAAACAAAGAAGTAGGAAAGTACACAATAGCCTATGCCTGCTTGGTTGTGCGCAGCACAGTGTAAAATAATAAATATGGCCTCATCAAGGCCATGTGATGGAAATACATTTTTGTTAGGAAATAATCTAGGTTCAATTCTAGAAACAGTATAGTAACGTTAGATAATCTATTTTGCATATACGTTTTAGCATGTATGTACGTGAGATTTTTCTAGATTACCTCCCTTTGAACACATGAATATATCAAATATTTATCAAAAGTCACATTGGTAAAAATATAGCTATTCTATTATAGTGGCTATTCTTATCATTATAACTACACTGATCATTAATATGTTTGCTACGTGGTGCCAAACCAAAACTGTAGGCTCGTCGTGGATATGTAAAGAGACCACGCTCTCAGGAATGGAAGACTCCGAGATCAATTTCAAAAACGTTCATGCCTAGTAGTGCTGGTAAGCTTCGCATTATGCCTAAGTTTAAAAAGGTTTAGAATAATCACCAATCACTAAATGCGTAATTCGTAATTTTGAATCATGGTCTGAGGATTAGGTCAGCACCTGAATCGGCACTCACCTCTCTACATCCACCTGTGGAAGTTTGACCTCACAGATTAACCTAGAACATCAGCAACACATAGAGTCACTGAACTTGATTCCAGAAACATCAGAATAATAGAAGAATTTTGAGTTTTGATGCACATATGCTTGGACATTTTTCGGATTTCTTTCATTGCAATATGTGTACATGGCCCACAATGAAATATCATCTTATATACAATCCATTAAATATCAATTACGTAATCTGAGATTCATATTCAAGTGCCTTACAACAAATTTCTGCTTTAAACTGCCAGGTACTTGCTAAAACCATGATAGTAATTCACTAACAGATTGAGTTCTCCATAATATATCTGAAAATTTATTTTATTAATATCGTATACGATTATTATACTGAATTTTAATTTATCAAACTATATTAATAAAATGTAATATAGTATATATAAAGGCACTATATAGTACAATAAACAAGATAACTGTAAAATAAATTATAAATTAATGATTTTATAATATATTCTAGAGAGATAATAGCTAGAATTTATAATAACATTTATTTAATAGTGAATATAATAATGTATGTAGAATGATCTAACAAATATATTTTAACTGTACATGTTTGCCTTTGTAAACATAATTTTATGCATTGCTTTTAAATTTTTAAATAAAAGTTCGTTGTAACAAAAAATGCCTATATCATCAAATATATATGAATTTTTTATGTGTTTTATTTTACTTTAAACTATGTATCAAAATAGGAGTTCTGTAAAAAAATTCATGTTTGAATTACTATTTGAGATTAGGTAAGCCTGTCTAAAATTTATATTAATTAGTAATTAAATTGCTTGTTCTGTAACTTTAATTGATATCGTGATTACATTTTATTTTGAAAGGATCAACACTAGTTACTGACACACACAATATATTCAACAAAAACTCTTATTGATGAATTAGCATATTCAAAGAATGTTATCAAGAGCATTTAGTATTCTTTAAAATATTTTAATGATTCTTTGAAGAAGAAACAAGGAAAACATATTTTTTTATTAAAATTTATTTTGGTTAATTCGTAAAAACTAAAGGGTGGCAAAATAACGAGGAAATAAGCTCGTTCAACTGTGAGTTTTAATTAATTATATTTGCATAAAATTATGAAAAATAAGATTTGAAAATTATATTTTCACAGCATTTAAATGTGATAAAAATTAATAAAGTCTAATTAAAAAAATAATATAAAAAGGAAAAATTTGTCTAATTAGCTTATTATGTACCTTAACCAGACATGTCTGCGCTGAGACAATCATAAAGAAATTATTTAATTAAAATATGTTAATATATTATGCAAGAATTCATATTAATGACTAATTCTAAAGTTAATTATTAATTTCTATTAGTTAGTTTAATTTCTTTATTAATGAGCATCTATAGAAGAATCTGAAAAAAGAAATCGAAGGCAAAATAAAGTTATTTATATAAAAAACAAAAATAATCCATTAACTAATATAAATGTTTTTTAATTAATAAAATGCTTAACAATTTGCGATGGTAATTCAGTAAATGACCTTGAAACACGAATTTACCTGTTAGGGCTGAATTTTTTTCATACAATAAAGTCACGTATACATTCATTTGCAAAGTTTATTGAGAAAGTAAAGGTCATTTAGTTTAATAAAAAAATAAGAAAACACAATTTTTAATTAATAAAAAAGTCAATTCTATTGTATTTGTGAAGTTCTTATTTCTTTTTTGATGTAATCGTCTCTTAACATTTGGAAGTTTATATTATCTAGTATTTAGCTTTAGCAGTACTATGTGTGTTATACACTCTTGTGTTTCTATTTCATTAAGCAGAATAATCAATATATTTGCTGATTCTTCATCCCTTCCAAAATATTTACCTTCCAGAAGTTAACTTCAAGAAAATTTGAAGTGTAAATTGATTTAGCTAAATTTCTTCATAAAAATGCTTATTTATTACTATATAAAAACTCCCTTCCAAATTTATATAGCAATTCCTGAGCTGCAGTAGTGCTTTATATGGAGAAGACCGCACTAAAAGCATATTTTTTGAAAAAATCAATCTTCTATTTATATATATAAACGACTATAATTTTCTCTAAATCCCACAAAAATCACCGAGTCTTTGTGAATCGTAGTGACATTTGACATGTAACCCACTGAATGCCTGATATAACCAACTGAATTCCAGTGGAGAGAAAATAGTAATTTTGAAGCTTCTGATTACACACTACAAATGGAGAAATTAATTATATAAGGAAGTAAAGGTAGCTTCATGCAAATGATGCAAATAGCTTTTCATTTACATGGGACAATTTAATATTTCTCACATTTTATTATTAAATGAGAATTTCTTTCTGAATTACATTCATCGAATGCATTATTCTGAACTTTTTAAAATTATTTGACACTGAATTACTTATTCTGAATCATGCTTCTCGAAAAATAAAAACGAATTATAATTTTAGGTACTTCATGAAATACGTTGTATGTCCGTATTTTTTTACAAACATAATAACTATTCTGTCAAACAGAAGATCAAATATTATATAAGTTAAACTTTATAGACGGATAATGTATAACATCTATGAAAAAAATCAACACAACTATGTGTTTGAAAAATGTATGCTACATACACACATGCACATTCATTACTTCAATAAATATACTTATTGTTTAAAAATTTGTAGTTTAAATTTTCCGAGAATGAGTCAAAGAGGTTTTTTAAGAAACCGTAAAATTAAGCGGTATGGCTATTGCAGGTAAGTCAGTTAAATGGATAATCTATAAAATCAGGAAAAAAATAGCTAAATCAACATAAATGTGCATGTGTGCAATTCATGCACTCTCTAGCTAGCATAAACAACATAAACACAAGCATTTAAACAACCCTGATTATAGAGATGGTATTGAAGTTTAAATAAGAAACTTAATTGAAAATTTTAACAATAACTTTGTGTTATGTTAAAATATATCTGTGTACTTTTTTAGAGCAAATTTCCTCATGGTCCTAGCATCCAAATGTACAAGACTGATTTATATTCTGAAGGCTCCTACAGGTGTGAAGTGTCAGCAGAGGCACCTTTCTTCCAGACAGTGATGGATGAAAAGGAATTAAGGGTCTACGGTAAGTTGCATCATCCTTTTTACAGTATTCATGTAAATAGTTAACTAAGGCAAGCTCACAGAGTTTCAGAAAAAAAATGTATTCATTTAAAATTTGCAATGAGTGTAAAATGGAGGACGCATTTTGATGTTTAGTGGTAAAATGGTAAAGATACCAGAATCATTCAGAGAGAACCATTTTGACATAAATACGAAAAATAAGCATGAACTGAATAAAAAAATATGGTTTATTTCATCAAATCCTATTCTTTATATTGAATTCAGTTTCCTATAAATAACACATATGATCAACGCAGATAACGACAAACTATTGTTGTTATTATTGTTAATATAAACATTCATATTCTACTGGAGCATGTTAAAATACAGATAACTTCATTAATCTAACGGACAGTTTATTTGTTTGCAAATAGAGATTTATATTTTTTTCCAATAAAAATCGAGTGTAATTAACATAAGATGTTTTTTCTTCATCAAAAACGTGCCTCTATCAGCGTTACTAACAACTAATTAGTCTTCATGTTTAATCCTTTAATTATTTTCAAGGGAATAAATATATAATCACTAATTAACACCATTTTGTACTAAAAATAGAACACGGTTAGCAAACCCATGCCTGCCTCTGCTAAATATATCCATTGAGCTTGAAATTAGAACCACGTATCTTTATTTGACTATGATAGGCAATGAATTTGTAAAAAACTCCCCTAATGAATTATGTAGAGCATGTTTCGACACTGGGTATTTTGCTGATGAAGAAAGCAAATACTAGAGGCTTTTTTAAGTACCCAGAATTTGCAATTGTCAAATTAATTTAGTAGATAAAAAATGATGTTAATTCCTCTTTAAATACTCTTATTTTATTAGGGTCAGTTTAGATTTTGTGTGTTTCTTACATAATTTTTTTTATCGAGATTAATATTTGTAATTGTTACTGCATTAAATAAATTGTTTCTAACACACATTTTTTGAAAAAAATATTTTTATATGAAAGTATCTTTTATATGGATGTACATAATGGATAAGAAACTATATTATTTTTAAAGAAAATTCACAAGTGAATAATTTACTGAATCCATTATCCACTTGAATAAATTTCTATTTGTGTATTTGACATCAACTTAAAGACAGCTTACAAGTTTAAGACTGTTATAAACTTTTTTTTACCAGATATTGACTTCAGGAACAAATTTTCATTGATGCTGTCTAAAATTTATGCTTCGCAATATTGGTAACTTCACAAGAACACTTGGAAAATCACAAGCATCCACTTCAACAGATATACAAATGAAAAACAGAAGCATTACACCCATCCTCTGTTCTCCAACAAAAAATAATCTCTTACTTTCCTCTCTTAAATTATAGACTTTATTACTAAGCCACAATATAAGCTCTTCTACTTTACATGATCTAGCATTTTATCACCTCTCTAACAGCTGGTAAATTTCTGTAAGGACTTCATTAATGTTTGACTTTTTCGGAAAAGTGCAGAATTTTTCCAGATGCTTTTCATATGTTAGTAAACTTTATTATTGCGTAACAAATGGGAAAAAAAACATTAAAATATTCTTACTATACGTTTGTATAAACATACCATGTTAAGTCCAAAAACCTAATATTAGTATGTCGTTTGGTTTTAAAATAACAGGTGCTCATTAAAACTCTACCTGTACTATTTGACTGAATCAGTTCCTTTTTTATTTAGATGAATACTTAGAAATGATATCAACAGGTAATATAGAAATTGGTAATGTTGCTGAAAAGTAGGAAGCTAACCCAGAGAACACTAAGCTGGTTTATGTTCTTTTCATTTACAATGCGTTTTCCTAGCGAAAATTAATAGAAATATGATTTATTTTATTTAGAATTAAGACACAGAATCGTGTATTTTGCTCAGGAAACTAATTCTTGCATAACCTTTTTATTTGTTGGTAATTCTATAGTATTATATTCAGATATATTAAATATAATTTCATGTTATTCACTAAATCAGCTTAAGCAACATTAGTGTACAGGTGAATCGTGAATTTGGAAGTATGGAGAGAATAGCCTCTAACAGTTGAGTTTTGCTGTGAACCATTTGAATATCTATCACATTGTTTACCAATAATTTTCTGTAAATAGTAGACCACATTGCATAGGAGGAAACCCATTAAAATAATATTTGGTTATTTAATACAATTTTCCTTCCTTACAAAATTTAACTTAAAAACGGCTCACAATCTACGAAAAATCTTAGGAACAGGCAGCAGCACACTAGACATGTATTCAACTATTTGTGGGATCTTTCTCCATTTTGAGCTTTGATGTTTATAGAGGTTAGGAACCCACTTTAAGCGATAGGTTTTATTTAATTAGCCCAAATAAGCAAGCAAATGACCATTAAGTGACAGAAAGATATAGCAAACCATGGAAACTCCTCCCAGAAAGCAAATATATAGTCGAAGCTAAAAAGAACCTTATAATCTCTTCCAGTTGTTAAGCTTTTGCAGGACCAAATAAGCAACTATTTCAATAAACGTACAGTAAGACCCCGCTTAACGCGGGGGATACGTTCCATCAAAGTAGAGCGTAATGCGAAATAGCGCTAAACGAGGCTATCTTTACATGTAAATATTGGGGTTAGGGGAAGATGGCTAGGAAATTGGTTAGGTATTAAATTTAAAAAGTATGTTTTTTTAATAAAAATAAAACCAAACATTTATTTCTTAAAGCTCAAATTAATACCACATTATTATTTCTTGCAAAAATAAAAACAAAATATAAATTACAAAACGAATATTCTTAAAAAAAACAAATAAAATTCTAAGTCAGTCATATTTAGTTAGCCTTCCGCGTTTTCAGTGTTCTGCCTTTTTGTGACAAAAGCATCTAATGTTGTTTGCCTTTTTCTTTGGGTTGTTCTCTTAAAAGTTCTTCATAAACGAATAAAGCATCTCTAACACCACGCCTTACTTTTGAGCTCCTGTCAAAATTCGGATCTTTTTCAATGAATTGATCCATTATTTCAGTTATGGTAGACAAAACTCCTTTTTACAAACGCCATCGAAAGTTCTTTTTGCTCTTCTTCTGAATCACTGCTGTCAACATTTTTGTTTTCTTCTTGTTCAGTTAATTCTTTGAGCTCATCATTAGAAAGACTAGCCGCTGCTTCTTGAATTATTTCTTCGACATCTTCCACATTTACCCCTTCAAAACGGTTTTGCTTCATTAATTTCACTATCTCTTCCACATCGACAGAGTGTCCAACATCATCGCTCTTACTTAAATCCGCCCAAATATTCTTCCATACTCCTTTCAAAGATCTTTCTGTTACCTCATTCCAAGAAAGGCCTATGTTTTCTACAGCATCCACGATGTTGTAGTTTTCAAAAATTCTCTTATGGACTGGTTCTCTTCTCTATCTGTTTTATCAAACATTTGCTTAAAGGTTCGCCGCAAGTAATAAGCCTTAAAATTTGATATAACACCTTGGTCCATTGGTTGAATTAAGGCAGTTGTGTTAGGTGGCAAGAAAACCACTTCGACTGGAATGCATGTTGTTAAGTCTGATAAATTTGTTGGGTGGCTTGGAGCATTATCAATTAACAGAAGTGCTTTTTGTTCAAGTTTTTTAATTTCGCAATAACGTTTAACAGACGGGCAGAAATGTTCAGTGAACCAATCCTGGAAAATTTTCGCAGTTATCCATGATTTTTTATGAGATTTATTAAATTACAGGTAAAGTTGATTTAGATATGCCTTTCATCGCTCTTGGGTTTTTGAAATGGTAAATTAGTAATGGTTTTAATTTAATATCTCCTCTTGCGTTAACACCTAGTAGAAGGGTTAAGCGATCTTTTGCAGCTTTAAATCCTGGTGCCCGTTTCTCTTCACGGGATAGAAATGTTCGTTTCGGCATTCTTTTCCAAAACAAGCCTGTTTCATCAACATTAAAAACCAATTCTGGAGGATAGTTTCCTTCTTCAATTATTTTTTTAATATCGCTGGAAATTCAGCCGCCGCTTTTGTATCACCACTTGCTGCTTCTCCTGTAATCTTTATGTTGTGAAGGTTATTTCGATGTTTAAATCTATTAAACCATCCTCGACTAGCAACGAAAGTTTCACTTGTGTCAATTGTCTCAGCCTGAATGTTATTAAAAATTCTTCTAGATTTTTCCATTATGATAGATTGGCTTAATGGCATATTGTGGTCAATTTCGTCGTCAATCCATATACACAGTCGTTTTTCCATTTCCTCTATGATATTATTTCTAGAACGGGTAATTCTAGTTGCAGAGTTTGACGTAGTTGTAGTTGCCGATGACAGAATTTTTTCTTTATTCTTCATGATGGTCCTTATTGTTGAAGTTGGCAAATTCAATGAAGCACTAATTAGAGTTTGACGTTCACCAAAATCTAATCTTCTAATCACTTCCATTTTAGTTTTGAGTGAAATGCTTTTTCTGGATGCTTTCTTTTCTTTTTCATCATCACCCATAGTAAAAACAAAAGATCAAACACTGTAATATAGTATTATTATTTGACACTGAAATATAGTATTAAATATGTAAATTAATACCTACTTACAATAATGTCAACAAATGTTTCCAATAATAAAAATATGTCTGTACAATACCGCACCAAACAAGAAACACAAGTACACTCTTTCGGATATGTATTTGAAACCTATCGCTGCATAATATTTCGGGGAATCCTCGTATGCTGTGAGCGATTTCGTGGAATCCCCGGGTTGAAATAAAAGAGCGCTAAACCGAAACAGCGCTAAACGAAACAGCGTTAAGCGGGGTCTTACTGTACATTACTGAAAATTTTACAAAGCATGCCATTTATTATTTGACACTGGTTAAGACCAATTTAAAATAACCAATGATAAGTTTTATGCTTATAGTGGTTAGAAAACCACTGTAAACTATGGGTTCTGATTTAATCAGCCCTTGTGGTCAAGCAAAGGAATGTTAAGTGACTAAAAACTATGAACCAAATCATAAAAAATCTTTCCAGAAGGCAAATATACAACTGAAGACAAAAATTACCTTCTGCTGCCAGTTGTTACAAAATGAATATCAGCACGCTGTCAGAGAACCCCTATTCATGCTGAAGATCAAAAACAACCACTCCAACAAACATGTATTCCGAAAAATATAATTATAGAGTTTAAGTATGTCTGTTTTATTTACATTTACATATTAATTATACCTGCTGGTTTTTTTTTCAAATTTAATATCACACTTACATCTTTTAACCAAAAGAATTACATAATGACTTTTGTCATCAAACTTGTGATGAGGTGTAAAATGAACTTTTAGCTTTTGGCAGTAAGTTAGCATCTTTTAAGTTTAATTACCATTTCTGTTATGAATGTTTATTAGTTTGTTATACATTTTAAAGTAAATATCACTGTCGAATTAATCAAGGTTAGCATGGTTTGATAAAACGCAATTAAACCGATATGTATTTCATCTCTCTCTAATACATGAATCAATTATTTACTTGAATTGAATTGTTTGTTTAAAAATGAAATTTGAATTATTTATTTAAAAATTTACCATCAAGTTATTCAGTTTGTAATTTGGAATGTTCTTGTCATTATTAAGTATATGTATTCAAATTGTATTTAATTCTTACCAAATAAATTGAAATATTTTCATTCAAAAATAAATCAGAAACATTATATTTTAATATTTTATTGCGTGTCATAAGCAGACACATTTTTAATAACTCATACCTCCTGTTTCTGTGTACTTATTTTAAAATCTTAATTCCCTCGATAGTGCTTTAACTCAACATTAGATACTTGATCAAATTTAGAGCTAAATTTCACTAAGTCTCCTTCTTCTAATAGGATTAAGGTTGAAACTTTCATGTCGTAATTTCTCTTTGATCTTTTGGTATAAATGAATATGATTCTGCAAAAATCAATAATCTTAACTGATATATAATGTCTTCCGAAAATATATTGAAAAAAATAAAAATTCACTTATCTTGGATAATTTATTTATTTTTAATTTCCCATCTATTCGAGTTTAATGTGTAGTAAATTTGCTTAGCTTAAATTTTTGTTGTTGTTGTTGTTACTTATGATTCTTGGACAAGCCAAGCTCGCTATGCCTTGGCAATGCGAATTTAAGTCATTAGAGAGCGTCTTTCGTTTTAATCAAATCACCATGAAGGTGAAAGTGCGTCTTTGCTCTTTTTTAAATCATCCGATAGATGGCACCACCAGAGAATCCACTTCCTCAATTTTGACATTGATCTGAAGGGGAGGAAATTTTCTCCAGGCCATTGCACCTATGGTAACGTGCTCAACGAACGACCACATGACTTTCGATTCCACAGATTTAACGAGCACGTATATCACATTTAAATTTTTAAATTGTTTAATTCTTTAGTAAGTTGTGTGGCAAATGTTTGGCTATTATTTGTTTGACAACTATAAAATAGTTGAAATGTATTCCAACAATTTTGTAAAATCTTAATGAATTTAAGTCCTATGGCTTTCGAAGAAACTTTTCACACTAATAGAGAGCAATAATCACATATTTTAAGTCAGGCAACTTGGAAAACTCTCGGAAAAGCATTCTGATTATCTGCCATTGATTAAACAGAAACAAAACACCAGTCTGTCGTTATTGTCACTATTTAAAAAGCCAGTGATTAAACCTAGGATTTTCTACTCTTAAGCACTTTATCAAACCATGAATAACAAAACCGTTGATAAAACTAAACTTGAAATATTTGAATATTTGATACCAAGTAACAACTCATTAAACCAAAAATGTTATAAAACACTCACCAAGTATTTTTTATTTTTAATTTTCAGGACTTTTTGAGATAATCAGCTGCTATCAACCTATCTCAAGGGAGAAAGCTCTGAAAACTTCTAAATATACAGTTTTGTACTCGTAAAATTTAGGAATAAGATATAATTCTTGTGAGATATATCATTGTTCTTCTCAATTTTGCATCCATGTCTCTTGGGGTGATCTTTCAAGAGATTTTCATGTTTCCTTCCTTGTATCATGAGAATATAATCCATTATCAAGGAAACATTCTACTTAAAGTTAATTTACGCAATAGATTTTAAAATAACTTAGATCATATACTTTGGCAAATGTTCATGAAAAAGCATATATGCACTATTTATCTATCATTGTTCAAGAATGGTTAAGATTGGACACCGATTATTTTTCGTCGAAGAACAAAATCCTATAACTAAGCTATTATGCTTTCTAGTTTGAAATGAACCAACGTAAAAAATAAACTATTTTAACCATTATATTCTTCATGGAAAAAGGCATAGTCATTTGTAATAACATACAATATTCCCTATTGTTATATACTTTTCGAATATCTTCTGAAGTGTAATAATGTTGTCTGTATAAGTATCTTTTAGCATCGCTAAAAATAGACAGTTATAGCTTGAGAAGGCCTCTGAAGTTGATAACTGAGAACGACGATAAAAGGAGAATGATAACTTAAATCAAAACCAGAAATAGTTAGTATCTTAAATATTAACTAGTTCCGTTTTCAGATGTTAGCTTGATAAGCGTTAAATCATTATAAATGGAAGTCGGGTAATACTTAAAAACTAATTATAGTTATTTAGTTATCAAATTTAATTAATTTATTTTGCTTTTTTCAATATGCCACCGATAGACTGTTGATTTGAAAGTAGACAAAAAATATCCTTTTTTAAGCACTTAGTTATATCTAAGTTGAAGTAAAGTTTAAATGTTCTGTACCTCATTCAACTCGTTTTCTATTGGAGTGTTTATGAGATCTCGTTTCGTGGTGAAGACAATGCCTTGAACCAAGTTAAGTAAATGTTGTGAATAGCAATAAAAATGGTAAATAGTTGGCGGAATTGATGCAAAAAGTAATAATAATGAAGTGAAATAAAGTAATATATCAAAGTTCATTACGCTGTTTATTACTAGTATTCTTTTTCATTTTTTTATTTTTTGTTTTAATTCATCATTAAAAAAGATTGCTAAGATCTGAATTCTTAAATTCGTTTCATATCGTTTGGAAAGACTTAAAAAGGCTTCCACTACAGATAATCAATAATTTCATTTTCATTCTATTTTCTGAAGACTGGTATCGAACACTTACCCCATTTAGATGAGGATTCGTGCCTTAAGGAAATGTACTGTGTCAATACTCCAGTCCGCAAATGTACCTGGCAAAAAACATAGCGAGACATAACATCGTAAAGTGAAAATAACTCACGCTTAACGTCTATCTAAATCAACTATACACCTGGCAATGTATATTGATAAAAAACAAGAAGGAAAAAAAGATATAAAATAGCTGCGAGGAGGAGCAAACTGTATAAGCGAAGAATCGAAGCAGTGCGATAAAAAGGTCGTTAGGCCGAACCAGGATGAAGTGTTTTCCACCCCTCGTCTGCTCCCCCATCCCCCGACGGCACTCCTTTTCTTCATCTTAACCGATGTTGAACGATTCTATCCCGAAAACATGAGAAACAGGAAAGTGCAACAGAACAAAAGAGAGGCCAAAATGAAGACCCAGTCACGCTATCTGATCGTCCATCGTCTGGAGATGCCCCTTGAGTGTGTAGGGGAGGGGTTGATCGGGGGTGCCTGTCAGTCCCACGTGACTGCTTCCCGAATTATGGTCCCCTCACTTTCTCTTCTTTTCCCCTCTTCATCTTTCTATTCAGTAGACCTCGTCCCTCCAGGGAAAGTCCCTTGGAAAAAAGGGTTGGAAGTTTTTCTTGGGGGAGAAGGAATTAAAACAATAGACCATTCGTTGTATTTTTTCGTGTTCGATTGGAACCCGTCCAGGAAGTTTTGTTTTCCAGGTTTATTTTTTATTCCTGGTAGGAAAGCTAAACACTTCCGGAGAGTTTTAAAAAAAATGAAAAGGATCTTAAAAACAATTTAAATGAGATAATTTTTTTGTATTCTTTAGAATTAAAAAAAATTATTTATGAAAGCCATTGTAATTGAAATCTAATTAAAAGATGAATTTCAATATTGCTAAACATTTTTAAAAATATGCTTTAAATTTCTTTCTCACTTTAAAATATCATACCTTAAAATCTTGTACAAAATTTAATAGTACTAATAATTTACCTTGTGTTGAATTTTACAATACTATAATAATTATTGTAATTTTTATTTTATTTTCAAACACATTCTATAAATAACAATGCTTTATTCATTTACATATTATCTTTGTCAAATTACTTAACATAAGTATATTATAATGCGATTACCTGACATTTCATTAAAAAAATGCATAACAATATTTTGAACTGTGGAAAAATAATGAAAATGTGCCACTAAGCATTTTCCCCTATATATTTTTCATAAAGTATTGAAGAGATAATATTTAATAACAAATTGATGTGTGAACTGTTATCTGTGTAACATGTTATCATAAAACTGTTATGAAATAATAATGAATTTGTAAGCTGAATTACTTGTTATTTATAATATAATATTATCAAATTTTAAGTTATGTTACTGGTTGATTTGTTACATTAGGCATGGGGCTTTGTTTGTTTTATTAGTCACTTGCCTACCCACCATTTCCTTCGAATATAACATGACAAGTATTTGAATTATAGGAAAGTCAGGAAAAGTGTTTCAATATTTTTTTCCTGTGAATATTTTTCATATAATAGTGAATGGATAAATAGGTATTAAAAGAAATAAAGACGGATTAATGTATAGAATCATCATTGTCACAGATCTGTTATCAAGTGATCTGTGACTAGTAAGTTGAATTACCTGTTACTTGTATTATAGTATTAATAACTGCTAAATTATGTTACTGAAGGAACTGTTAATGTTAATATTAATTGAAAGTTAATCCTTGAAGGCTCTTTCATCTCGGATTTGTTTAAGGTATTTTTACTAAGAATGATATGTTACATATACCATGTTGCAGGCAATTATTCGAATTGCTGACTCATCTGCCAATTATTGCATAAAGAATGACAATTTTAACAATTGAATTGCTATCATCATGGACTCGTAACTGAGCTTCTGCTATGTTTCAGCACATACCTGTGCATCAGATTAACTAAAATTTAACTTGGCTTTTTTAATTATTATCTTTTTTAATATGAACATTTGTCATTCATTGATGTGGATTTATGAGCTACATGATGTGTAATGGCATAATGTTTTAATAAATGACAAAATAGGTTTTATTGTTCATTAATCTATAATGTAATTAAGTTATTCATTTGAGAATACACCAAATATTAAAACACTTATTTTATTAATATTAATATAATACATTAATGTGTGTTAATATTTTAATAAGTTGATATTTTTGATTTACTTAAGTAGGTAGAAATACTTTGAATGAGAAATAAAAATTTTAGCAATATTTACATGTATTACACATCATTGAAATAGAATGAATGATGAGTTACTGATCTTTGTCCTGGATTTTTTAGAACTATTTTCTAATTTATATTTTGTTTATGTGCTTATCTTTACGAATTTAGCTTCGAAGTTACATATCATAAATCACTAAATAAACAATATCAAATATCACTGAATATCAAGCAATACATTCACTCCATGCAGAAAAACTTATAAAAGTAAAATTTCGTAGAATAATTTCCCGCAAAAGAATATTATGGTATTTACTAGTATTATCATATTTGGATTAACTAACTCACTATATACTTTCTTAAAAAGACATTTTTACATGATATTTAAAAATTTACGAAATCCAAGTAAATATATAAGGATTGCATTTTTTACATAAATTGTGTTTATTAAGCCGAGAGTAGTAATACTTAGAACTAAATATTTTTTATTATTATTCATTATTCTTGAAAATTATAGGCATTCTGATTTTGTCCAGTTTTTATGATGTACAATTTACAGAAAGTTAATTAAATTTTGCTATAACACAGTTTGTGAAATCTATAAGACAATTGAAACTAACATTCAATATTACAATAATGGAAAATTCAGAATGATAACACTAATTTTTCATTGGAAATCAATCACATTTAATTATCAGAAAAAGCCATTATTTTTAAATGTCTCTAAAGCTTTTTTTAGCCTTCGATCACTGAAGGCCTTAGAATACGTTTCAAAATCAGATATCACGTGATTACGCTTATATAGAAGGCGGAAAATCTCTTCTTCCACAATAACATTAGAGCTCACCCCTGAGCAAATGTATCGAAGTAAAACTTTACTCTTAATTAGTAATCTGTTATTTCCAATGCCCGGGTATTAGAATTTGCCCTTTTCAGCACTACAACATGTGGAAGGGGCGGCTCCTTTATACATTGTGGCACCCAGTCGGCTTGCCATTGTAGTACCAAAAGCAGTTCCGTTAAATCTAAAAGAGGGACCAAGTAAAATATTCCTACATTTGGCTTGGCACTTACAGAGATATCATTTCACATGGTAGACATTGACCATGACAACATAACTATACATATCCCATCTGTTATTAGTGAATACGACTTATCACCTGCTAGTTCGGTAACTGAACTAACTACCTTCAGATAAGGAGAACGACGACATAACTGACCAGTCCACCACAGTCTGTAATTGACATTTTAAGCAACATTATTAATTTGTTTCTGAATTAAATTTCATTTCATAGTTCTCCAATAGAAAAAAATACTAAGTTATCAGAGAAACGGTTAACCCTTAGTCCGTCAATCAGAAGGTTCATTGGTTCGGATCCGGATCTGGATACTTGAAGTGGTTCTGAATCAGATTTTGACTCTAAGTCACGATTTCATTTGATTTCGAGTGCAAAATATTATTTATGAATGACAAAAAATAAATCAAATAAATACAAATAAAGAATTTGTTCGATAAAGAAATCTATATAAATATATATATTATAAAGATGTCACTGCTTTTTGCCGAGAAAAAGATGAATAATATCCCCATTTAATATAGGATGACATTTACATGAATTATATTTGAAAAGAAAAATAAATATGAAAGTGTTACAACACTTTTGGGAAATGCGGCGCAAAAACAACACTTGGAATATTTCCAACTCTAAAATGGCATGTTTTCCCATTGTGTAGAAAAGGGAAAAAAATGTAAAACTATACTGTCTCACAGAAGTCACAACATTATTTAGTCTGTTTTCTGTTGCCATTGTTTTACAAAATCCCCTCTGTTTGTTTCCTTAAATGTATTTGTATTTAAAATTTCGCAGAAATTTATTTTTTAGGCTCAGTGGAACTTCAGTAGCAATTCTTTAGGGAATCAACAAATCTCTTCATAGAGGGCGAATTTATAATTTTTTGGCATCAAGTAAGAAAATAGTAAATCAAAAACTCGTTTTAGAACACTTTATTAAAATTCTATTTATATTTGGTGAGGAAATGTAACTTTTTGGAACAAATTGCATTTTTGTTTTAATATTATTTTATTTGTACAATATTCACATTACATTTAGTTGATACTTTTCTGATACATAATTTTTTTAGACAAACTGTAATAAATAGGAATTTTTGTTCCTTTTATCCAAATAAAAACAATAACTTTATCAAATTATATTTTAAATTTAAATTTGATTTTATAGTGAATAAAGTGTTTGGAAAAAATGTTGCAAACTTTTAGAAATATGTGCATAATTTGGTGTAATAGGCCTATACACAAAAGAAATATTCAAACTTTTATATATGTAAAAATATTAAAGTAATCAATAACAAACAATATTAAAAACTATTATAAAATTTCAATTTAAATGTTCTGTATTGTATTTCTAGAGTGAAATCAATCTATATCAGATATTCGATAAGCATAAGTTTTAAGAAATTACATTTTTATAATGATATACCAAATTGTTACCAAGAAATACTCATTTAAATAACCAAGAAATCTTTAGAGAATACCAAGAAAATATTAAGCAATTTACTGACCACTTTGAAGGGCAATATATATCTCATGGAAAAATAACTTCAAAAAGTGTAAATTTGATAACTAAAATTTCAGTAAAATAAAATATTAAAGATATTAAGGTACAATGAAAATAAAATAAACGTTTTATATTGAGAAAATGTGACTCTAATCTGTTTTAATTAAATTCTAATAAATAAACTTTAATAAAATAATAAGAACCCAATATTTCTACTAAGATCACATTAAAAATTCTTACAACAGTCTTCTGAAGTCTTCTAAGTGGTGCGAATTGTTAAAAGTTAATTGGACATACAATAATCTTATCTTGTTTAGCTGTCTGCTGTGCTAGGTTTAAATTGTTAAAAATAAATTAAATTTATACAATAGTCTTTTCTTTTGTTAAACTATCCACTACAGAGTATAAATTGTTTTCGGCTTAATCAGGCATCAAGCTCAGTACCTTTTGTATACCAGAATAATAATTTTTTCAACAGGTAAAGATACCCTCATTAGAGTAAACTTTTACTTAAATGCTTAATTATGAGAAAATAATATATCTTGGTAAACAGTTGGATAATATATTAATAAGTTTATCAAAATTATCTGCTTAAAGGCAAATGTTATTTATAATGAATAGGTATATTATTATTATGTAGTACAATCTACTCAAAATTGTTTGTAAATTTCTCTAGAATTCGCTCATTCCTTGTATGTGATTGCTCCATTCATGTTTATTTTAATGAATATAATATGATAACGTAATTTTACCCGACTGGAATATCTATATATTCAAATAATATTATTGATTATATTTGAAAATAATAGGATCATGAAAGTGAACAGAAGTTTAAATAAATATACAAATTTATTTTTCATTTCAGAAGAATATAGCTTCAAATTTAAGAACTCTGAAACCTATTAATAAATCTTATTTGAATAAATAAACAACATAGGTATCGCTATGTTAAAATACGTATCCATTTTTATATAATTATTTAATGAATACCTTTTTGCAAATACTGTTAGAAAATTTAAAAACAGTAATTAATCTTGAATAACATTTTTTCAAATAAATGAATTTTCTAGAATAGTATTGATTCTTGCCTATTATACAAATCAAATTAGATTGTTTTATGTTTTACACCAGTTTTTTCATTGAATATTATTAAAATATTTCTATGAATAACATCTTAATTTCGCCTATAAATTAGTATTATATTAGTTAATTTTCCTTAATTTCTCTAAGTTCAAATGATCTCTATAAATAAATTCCTTACTTTGTCCACTGAATTTTCGTTCGGATTTGGATTGCACACTGTTGAGGGATTGCAATGAAATTTATATCAGGAAGTTGGTCAATGGTTCTGATTATTAGAAATCTGATTCTGTTTTTTTAGGATGTTGGATTTGATAGTAGGAATTTGTTTTAGATGTTTTGTTTTACTTCTCATCTATATGTATGTCGAGATATAATGTTAAATTAATAAGGAATTGGATTGTTTTTTTTTCTTTGTTGACCTATATATTTTGTGCCCATATGTTTTAAATTGATTGAGATTCACGTTTTGTATATTCCAATATTCTAAATGGAAGTAAGCATAGTGTTTAATACTTCATGAGTTCGATTCCCATATTACACATAGTTATTGAAGTTGATCGGAGTATTAATATATCTGTTGTGCTATTTTAATATGTGAAAAAACGATTGTAAAGCAACAAACTAACATCCATGTTACCAAACAGTTTCCTTCTATTTCAGTGTAATCTAAAATACAGTTTCACTTTTAATGAAAATACAGAAAAATAAGAATATTTAAATTAATTTTTATAATATTTATTAAAATAATTTTAAGAAAAAGGATATTTTCCTTCAATTCCTGCTTCAAAATTCTGCAAATATTCTACTTATATAAATATTACATTTGTGTGTTTTCATTGCAATGAACATCATATGATGGTTGTACAAGAATAATATTACTAAGTAGTTTTAGAAGCGTAATATAAAAAATATATCCTAGTTTTGTGACTGAATTTTTTGCTGTATTTTCCCCAAACATTACTATTTAAATAGTTATATTTAGTGTTATAGTTAAGCTGAAGAATGGTACTTATTTATTCTTACGAAATTTTTTTAGAAAAAAACATGTGATTAAGTTTTGTTTAGTTATTTTATAGGGAATAAAATACATACAATTTTTAAGTTATAATAAGCTGAATTTCCTAAGGATTTCTTGATTTTAATAAATAAAAATTGATTTTCATTTTTAAAAATCAAGAAGTACCCTTAATACACAAAAAGTTTCCATGCACTAATTTTTAAAAGAAACATGTATTAAATTTACATAAACATTTTAAGAATTTTACGATACATTTTATGATACATAGATTTATTTATAATTTTAGTTTTAATTTCAATAATGTTGTTTATAGACATATTTTTTGGAAAGAAATTCTGCTTTTTCAAAACGACAAAATAACATCAAAAAACATCATTATAACATCAAAAAAATTCTAATATATATTTTTCATAAATAAAAAAGTTTTAAAATTACAATTTATCTAAACGCACACACACTATTGTAAATAAACAATAAATTATTTCACGATTTCCGAAAAATAATGCAGTATTTTTACATAAGAAAACTCATCTTACATTATATAATAGCGTCCCTAAAAAACGATTTTATATCATTTTACTTAGAAACATAATATATATCCGTATACATCACACACATTTTCTTTTTTTCCTACACCGGCCAATCATAAACTTTATGGATATGAATTGTCTTCTATCGATATTCATAATTTTTATTAAAATATCTTTCTACTAAGAAACCATAAATATCTGGTGACATTTGTTGATCTTTGCTGTATTTTCTGGCAATAAAATATGACCCTAAGGAAAGAAAACCAAAATAATTGACAATATCTAGCTTTTCTTTGCCGTTAATGAGTTTTCTCCTCACACTGTTGATTTTCAGCACTCCATCCTATAACTAGTTATAAGTTTAATAATAGAGTTATATATCGAGTGTACACTCTATCTATCTCAGTTTCAAAAGTCATTAATTTTACAAATATAAAACTTAAACTTCTATAATTTTAGTAGCCGAGATTTCACAATATCACCATTAAATATTTCCTTTCGAAAAACACTAATATAAATATATTTAGTAAAAGGCATAATGTCTTGAAAATGTTGAAAATGGAATAACGAAGTATGATGTACACTAACATATATATATATATATATATATATATATATATATATATATATATATATATATATATATATATATATATATATATATATATATATATATATATATATATATATATATATATATATATATATATATATATATATATATATATATATTTATATATATATATATATATATATATATATATATATATATATATATATATATATATATATATATATATATATATATATATATATATATATATATATATATATACATATATATATATATGTATTTAGATAGATAGATAGATATGTTCGTGTGTTTATTTATTTTAAATTTAATTATTTAATACAAATCTCTTTCTCTCTCTCTCTCACATTCCCAAATTTTCTTATAAATAAGGAAGAAATTTACTGTACTACAAAATGTATAAGTCCTGTTCCACAATAAAATGTTATAAATACGCTAATAAAATTCATAGATAATTGACATCTGTAATAATAATAGAGTTTCACTGTAAGTGTTACACATCATTGGCGACACTGTGATTAGGAATTCTTACATAAATACATTTAAAATGCAGACATCTAAATTTCCAGTATTTTTCTTATAATTTTATAATTATATATTTATAAAATAAAATGATATCATAATGATTCATTATTGAACACATGAATTCTGCAATGCTGATAGATTATAATTATTCATGAAATTTATCAGATATTGTGCAAGTAAATTGCATTTACTTCGTTTGCTGCGAATTATATTTTGCTTCACGTAACTTCTCTCCCTCTCTCTCTCAGTTGCGCTTTAAAGTTATCTCTTTGAAGAAATAACTTCTACTTGAAACTGGAACTACAGTACTCTTTATACCTGTTTTGCATACCGAAACAGTAATTGAAGTCAACAGAGTATATAGTATTGGGCTAATTGATGATTTGTATTTTAGCTTATAAAATGAAGTATCGCCAACATTGTATTCACATGAATGTACTATTTATTTTACAATATTTTATGTCTTTTATCAAAGATACAGCCAAATTATAGAATAAATAAATGTAATGTTGATAATACCAAGAAATAAATTCCCTTGTAACTTTTCTGGAAGCATTTTATCAGCATATATTTTTATTTCATATGTTGTACGTATTCCATTTCCAATGTCATGCTTCAATAACTTTCTTGAACTTACATAAAGCTAACTTCAGTATTAATCTCGCTTATTTTATCTTTTGAAATACTTCTTATAAACGTTCTCGGTGATCTTCTCGTTAATTTGATATTTTACAAAAAATTTCACCTGGAATTTAAAACGTACTTCATTTATCTATCAGCAGAAATTCTTATTTCTTTTCAGAAATTTTAAGATGAGGGATCAGTGATGTCCTGAATTTTAACTATACTATTGGTATCAAATATTTTCCATTTTTGAGCATTTCCTTTCACCCAGTTAAATACGATAACAGAATCAATCAAATTTAAAGCAGTTACTTGTTCCTCAATTGATTTTATTCAAGACATATTTCATCAACCAACAACATATTACATCACCCTTAATTCTAAACGTGGAAGAGTCATAATTTTCAAAGGAACGATTCTAGATTTTGATGACAGAAATGGTGTTTTTATTTCATTCTTATCAATAAATGTATCAAAAATTTGTGCACATAGACTTTAATTATACTATCACTGAAACCATGCAGCTGAATACCAAAAATCTCTTTAAAAGCGTTATTTTTAAAGGAAGGTTTTAAACTAAGGATTTCAAGTTCTTTTAAATTGATTAAAATAACACTCCGCATTTAAATTTTTTTAACGTTCAATGGTAACATTTATTCCAATCGAATGCAGTTATTCAGTATTCCTGCATAAGGATTTTATGTGTATCAGTATATGAGTTAATAAATCTTATGGGATCATAGAGGTTTTACCAATTACTTTTAATATAAGTCTCTTTGTAATTTCTTTAATCGGATTTCATATGGATTCATTAACACACGACGTACTTAAAATGGCACAAGACAGATTAAGGATAAGACACGAAATGAAAACATATCTCATGGCCCATTATCTATTTTTGATGTAAACACATCTGTTCATATGGTGCGTCATCTATAGAAAGAAATTGCAACACTTAGTTGTAATATATTTTATTGATATAGAAGTATTTTGATATTATTTAAAATTTTTGCTAAAGGTATAACGTTTAAAAATGAGATGGCAAAAATTTTTAACTGACAATTAATTTGATGATGGCTGTTTTGCTTGTCGACTTTGCTAGTGGCACTAGCGATCGTTAGTTCCACCCATATTTGCAGATGTAGAGTGTAAAATTTGGCTAAAGCATCCTTCAAAGAGAACTATTTCGATCATTTGTTATGAATTATATAAGTGAAATATAATTGAAATAATTAATATTGAAATTAGAATCAAATATTTTTACAATAATACCAATTAAAAGATAATAAAATGTACATTTTTAAAAAGTTATTCTTTTTAAATTACAAAACAATGCAATGAATAGATATTTGGCTATAGGTGTTAATCTACAAGACTAATCTTATTAACTTAAGACGAATGGATATATTCATGTTCTATCTTCTATTTAAAAATAAAGGAAATGTCAGAGGATAAAATCCATTTGAAGTTCTGCGTAAAAAGATCGAATTAATCCGGTGTAATTATAATCTTAGTCTTGAGAAACAAACACGTTGTAATTTATTTCGCCATCCCTTTCTTTGTTGCTTATTCAGAGGGACCAGTTTGTTTGATGGTGAATACAATATTTTGTTTACATATCCCTCTTAAAAAGCATTATTGTAGCTTTTTATTTATGGATATTTTCATAAAGTTGTAACAGAAAAGTATTTATATATACTTCTGCTTTTAGTTATTAAAGAAAAGGCAAAGAATGACAATAAATTTTAAAAGCGAATATTATTGTATTAATACTCTTTTTATAAGTTTAATTAAAAACTGAAAAACTTAATTAAAAAGTAAAACTAATCCTTTTGAATTTCAATAAAACGAAATCTATATAAATACAAATTTTTAAAATGAAATGTATCATTAGTATTACTTAAAAATTAATTTGAAAATAGTTTTCAGGATCAGATTTCAAGAAAAATTTTTTTAATGTTTTTATGAAATTAAATATCATTTGCAGGAAATTATAATACCTGATAAAATAATAGGTTATGCTTTATAGTCGCATTTTATGTTTTGTCTAAATGATGTGAACATAGTATCGTTAATGTTACTATTTGTAAAATTATATAATCCCCATGACCTTTAGTACAGTTACTATTTATAGTAAAACTAATGGTAGTGACTAATACCATATTCTTGGAAAATAAACCCTTGAGATTGATTGCAGATACAGCTGAATAACAGGAGATGGTTTTTAACATATTTTCTTTTTGTATGCACACTTGGGGGAGAAGGTACTTGGTAGAATACCAGATTTTATTTGCATCACATTGATATATTTTTGCTTATTCAATACATTGTTTTTGTACATATTTGCTGAATTTTGACTCGTTGCACAACTTTTGAAATGTGTTTCAATACCAAGATTATATTCAACCTCTTACATTGTTTAATGATATGCATCATTGTAAACTAAGCATTTTCTGGCTTTTGAGGGAATATTCTCGTTTTGAATTCAGAGCTTTCATGCACGGTGAGTTTTTCTGTGCATTATACAATATAATGCAATTATCAAATAACTTTACTCAGAAAACTCTTAATTTCACATTTTATATAGTTTATTATTTAAATCAATAATATAACAATTCAAGCATGTTTTAGTTTTGGAAGGCTTATAACATTCAAAGTGAATTATAAAAGTCCAAGAATTAAATACTGATTTTAAAAACTATTTCGCACAATGTTTTCCATATTATTTAAAACAAAAATTGGTTACAAGCAAAGTATATTACCTTGAGCTTCAAAATAAAATTATTATGATGGATTATGATTTTCGGATATAATTGTTGCAGAATATTGTAAATAAAATTACAGAATAAAAACTGCAGAGGAATAATATTACTTACATCAATTTGTATTAGAGAAACATGGTAATATATTATAAATTTATAAGAACATGCTTAGAATCTGGTAATATGAAATTAAAAAGGGTTTAAAAATTAGTTCAAATATATAATTTATGAATAGAACGTTGTATGAGCGTGACACAATTATTATAATTGCTTTTTTTCTGAAAATAATTTCCATACCTTTTATTGCGGAAATTTTAATTTAGAGATTTTTGAAAATGTTTTTTTTTTTTTTTAATTTTGAACATCCTTTATTCTATGAGAATAATTTTATTACAGCTTACACAGTTACAAATAATTTTTAATGTACAATTCAATTTCATTTTTAATCATAAAATTTTATTATCCCGACTGTCATGGTTCTTCACAAGATAGTATCATTTTTAGACATACCTACTTTATATGTACTTCATTTAGAATCGTAACATTCAACATTGTATCAACAGTTTGATAATATAGTTCTATATTAAAATTGCAGAGCTTGTTTTGTTTTGATTTTGAGCTCATTTTTTATACCTGATTATCATTCAATCAGACTCTATATTTCAATTTGGATTCTTAACTACTGCCAACATCTGCTAAAAATAGTTTAAGGGCAAGGAATATCTGAACTGTGATGGTGAGAAGATTAACCATATATATTCTACTTAATTGGCTAAGTGACTTCTGTAAATTAACTTGCGTTAAAAAGAAATGGCAGATGATTTTTTCAAATTTAAACTAAACATTCTTCAATTATTTCATTATCAACACATTAGTTATATGAAGCAATGTCTTTAAATGGTTTTAACGGTGTACATTTCAATCAACGTATAGCAGATTTCACTTGCTTTGTTTTAATAATAGATAACAATATAATAACAATGAAAACGACTGATATTTTTTAATTCGGTTATGAAACTTAATATCATTAAAACAATAATAAATGTTATCATGCAATTAATCTTTCTCAAAATCTAGTTTTCTTCATTTTATCTCCAAAAACATTCTATTATAACGCTTCAAATGAATGCACGCAATTTTGGCATTCCCAAACGTGTCGTTTCCTGTAAGCATTCATTTCCAATTTAATTTTATGTATTTTGATATTTTTCTGCATCGTTGCTCTTCTGATTCGTGTTGCTTTCGGAATCGCGTGCATAAGTTCAAATTTACTTAATTTATATTTCATTTCATGAAGATGGAAATAAGCAATAAATTGAATGTGCTTTTCAAAAATTATAATTAAATGAAATAGAATTCGCGGCAAATTTTTGTAATTGCTGCGTTTATTAATTAACTTCCAAGTTATTAATACGATTATGATTTAAATTCTCTTTTTTTAATATCAACTTATTTTATGTTGGAAGAAGTTTCTCTCTTTATTTAAAGTATATTGTTGTTTTGATTACTTACTGTTTTTCTTTGCTTGTAATACGTTTTTGACTTTCTACACTAATGTGCAACTTAATTGGGACTAACATAGTTTTTAAGAAAATTGCTCTTTTCTCAAAATGTTTCTGCTCCAACTATTTCCAAGTGCGTGCTTTCGAGTGCTCTTATAACACGTGACTGCCCCTTGACTGGTCTAAGCCGATTTGACCACGTGATTGTGAATCGAAACAATTTTTCTTCTCTCACTGAAAGAATTGATTAATATTGTGAATTGTCTGCTTTTGACGTGTATTGAAAAAACAGGAGTTTAAAATTTCAATGTTTCACAGATTTTAAATCAGCAAAAGAATTTGTGAGCATTGTTTCCAAAATGAAGGAGTAGACACAAATGATAGAGCACTCCTTAAATCGATAAATTTCTTGTACAAAATAGTAAAATTCATCTTTACAGAATAAGTAGAGATCTTTAGAGGTAATTAGCAACTAGTGGTGTAAGTGTAGATATAGTACCTGCAATGATGAGAAAAAATTTGGATTGGACCAAGAAATATCAATCCCTGTGGAGGATTAATTATAATGTATTTTGTAAAATGTATTTTTCGCTCTTGAAATGCTGTTTTAACCTTAGAAAATGTTAAATTTTATTTCTGCAAAGCGTTTTAACACACAGCATTTTAATCTTGGATTGTCACCATCTCAGTCCGGCCAACTCTTATACACTCCTATTAGGAGGCACGCAGCCTATCAAAATTAATTATCTTTTTAATTTTGATAGGCTGCGTGCTTATCAAAATTCTAAATTAATTCAAAATTAATTGAAAAATAATTCAAAATTAATTATCCTATCAAAATTAATAATCTTTTTGTTCAACTTATACTTGTCACTAAAGAGTGTTTTAAAACCTGATTAATAAATTATTATTATATTGTACACTTAAAAATCACATACAGGCTTCTTTATTCGCTTTTATACAGTTATATTATTACCACCAAAACATTATAGCCCCTTTCACTGTTTGAGTTTAGCCAACCAAATTGTCGTGGAGGACATTTGATCCAGTGGAAACGATATGAACTTTTTCCGAAGAGGATGAAGCTTTTTCCCGGTGATTACGAGTTGCTTCATGGAAAACGTTGTTGATCTAGATGACTTTGATGGGAGGCAGATTATAATGATTTAAAAATTTGAAATAAATGTATCCAAAACTATATGGTCCACTGATTCATCACGTTTTGTCTATAAGATCAATAGCACTAAGTGTAGGAATGGCAGTGAGACGGTAGCAGATACCTAAGTGTTCGATGCTTATGTGTCCCGAACGAATAAGGATATCAAAAGATGCCTCTCTTCGTAAAAATAAGAAATGCGATTGTGAGTGATAAGCAAAAATTACTAATATGCTTTGAAATACTTCTATTTTGACCCACATAATATTTCTCTGTTAGTTGCACCATGCTCTTTCAATAAAACACACATGCAATCACTGGAATACTTCGCACTCTTTGGAATAGATTATAATTCGTCCCCATCGGGTCATGGACCTCCAAAGACATTTAAGTGGACTCAGACTGTGATAGTGGTCAAAACAGTTTGACTCTAGTGTAATTTAACATTAAACTGAAAATAAGAGAAACTCTTATACCTTTTTATTAAGAATAGTATGTGAATTAATCTTTTTCCTAAACAATCCGCTTTTTTATATTGATATTTATAATAGAATTCATGTTTTAACCCATTATGATTAAAACATGAATCAAAAGCCATAGTGTTGACGAGGATTAATGATATGAAAAAAAACCACTTATTTCCTAAGAATCCCACTAGTGTATGTAATATGGTAAGCAAGATTCCAGCTCTGGAAATGAGTTTCTCAAAATTATGAGGTGTTTTAGCTGTAATCATGGATTGTGATCGACAGAAAAATGCAGCCGGAAGCGTACGTAAAATTGTTAAGATTTTATTTTTGGATTCCAATGTTTGATGAGAGTTTTTGTTATAGTAAAACAAGCCATTATATTAAATTCTTGAAAAACATTTCCTAAAATATTCATTCCCCGCAAAGAAATATTTAAAAATGAAAAGAAACGAAGTTGATTGAAACTAATTCATTTCATTTATATGTTGGAAGCATTTCATATGACAATTTTCATCATTTTTTAATTTACCAAAAAGAAGTGTTAACATCAAGCTGTGTATATATAGTATTACTTAAAAAATGAGTGGCCGCTAGATGGCAGTGCTTAATGTGTCATGTTGGGAGAGGTGTACAAGTGATTAAGAGAAGAGAGGAGAGTATGTGAAGGAGCTCACTATGATGGAGCTACCTAAAAGATATATACATATATATATATATTTTTGTAAATAATCCTATTTAACCTAAATAAATCTTTAAATATTAGTATATATATATATATATATATATATATATATATATATATATATATATATATATATATATATATATATATATATATATATATATATATATATATATATATATATATATATATATATATATATATATATATATATATATATATATATATATATATATATATATATATATATATATATATATATATATATATATATTAATTTAAGAACTTCTTCCCACCTAAGCTACTCACTCGTCGTCTGATAAATAGAATGGAATCGATAATAGAAGCATTTGTGAATTTAATGCTTATGATGAAAATGTAATGTTCTGCTGTCAAGGAATGCATTTCATTTTTTGTTCTGATAACATAATACACGAAAATGGAATTATTTAACTTAACATGTTAATCTGGGAAAAAGTGTTACATTTAATTCTCAATCTTTCATAAATGTACGATATATATATATATATATATATATATATACATTTATATATATATATATATATATATATATATATATATATATATATATATATATATATATATATATATATATATATATATATATATATATATATATAAATGCAAAGTTAGATATATAACCAAAAGCACAAGAATATACAAAAATGTTTAAGTTTAGCAATACATTTAGCGCAAAAGCAGCTAGAATAGTATTACTAAGATATAGTTAATAGTATATTTATAAAATGCAATGAATATAATGAAACAAAATACAATGAAAAATTTCAAATGGAGAATTGTACATTGAAAATATTAAATGCCAAATGTAGAATATTAAATGAAAACAATATATTGAAAATATTAAATGGAAAATAATACATTTCAATGTATTATCTTCCCTGATGAAGCTGGCCGTATTGGTACTTTATTCCATTTATATCTATCTATTTTTCTTTGAAATTTCTTTCAAGTACTTTCAATGTAATTCTTTTCAATGTATTATTTTCCATTTAATATTTTCAATGTACTATTCTCCATTTGGCATTTTTCATTGTATTTTGTTTCATTATATTCATTGCATTTTATAAATATACTATTAACTATATATTTATATATATATATATATATATATATATATATATATATATATATATATATATATATATATATATATATATATATATATATATATATATATATATATATATATATATATATATATATATATATATATATACAAAGTATATATATACATATATATATACAATATATATACAAAGTTTGTAACTGGAAGAGGCGATTTCAAAATCTGATTGAAATGAAAATTATAGTATCATAAAAATCTATGCTTTCCCTGAAAATATCGTCAGTATTTAATGTCTTTCTACAGGCATAGTAGGGAGAGGATGGTATCACGTTTGTAAATTGGCTTTGTCATTTCTTGAAATAAAAATAATCTCGTAGAAGTTGCAGCGTATAGCAATTACAGTTGGTTGAAAAATGCAGCCTAAAACGTATTTTAATAAACATATATCGAATATTAAATAAATGTATTTCGTAACTTAAGTAACGAAATACATTTATTTAATATTCGATAATAATCTTTTCAAAAAAAAAGGTTTTTCCAAAAATTAATTTTCGTAACAAATACAAATCACCAGTAGATATTTACTGTATGATATTATATTTTGCATTTCAAAGAATGTTTACATTTTTTAAATTAGTCTAATAAAGATTTGGAAGGCATTTACGAAAATAATAAAATCTCCTTCCATCTCCAATCCTGATAAGGGTCTTCGAATCCAATTGAAGAAGCATTCCTTCTCTTCACATCTCGTGATCCTCACTTTTCCAAGATAATTAGTTTTCTGAAAAATCCAGCTCTCAACAGCACCTGAAACGGCAAATGAAACTCCTAGTGTGTGGCTGGTTCATTAACAGCCCGAGAAATGAAACTTCTCCAGAGGTGAATGCTTCCCCCGTTTCTTTCAAAATATTGAAATGATTTTTAATTTGAGAGAATCGCAAAGAATTGGATTTCATACGGATTATAAACTTCCGATGAATAATAAAATTTTAAAGAGATTTTCCTGCAGAATAACAACGACAAAAGTATTTACCGAATCGCGTTCCTTAGATGAAAGAATCCTCGCATTATATTAATAACTCTAAGAATGTGACTAATTCAAGCATTGGTAGTTATTTAATGCATTTGTAAGTTTTTATCATTTAAGTTTAAGCATATAGAAACAAATCCTGTTGCAGATATGTTTTAAATAACTAATAAAGTAAGTAGGAAAGTTGTATATATAAAATGAGTTTAATAAAAATAATGAAAATAATAAAATTAGAGTTATCAATGTAACCTAATAAGTATTTTATAAAAGTTGTAACAAATTAAATGTATACAGCAAAGAAAAAGATAAGAAAAATTACAACCTAAAAAAGTTTTTATTCAGACAAAAATCATACAAAATACTAAATTTATTGAAGATATTTGAGAAAATTAAACCTATCAAATTTCATAAACAATGGCTGTTATGGAAAAACGTTCTTACGTAGCTGTTTTAAAAATACTATTATTTAGAAATCTGATGATCATTAAATATATATATATATATATATATATATATATATATATATATATATATATATATATATATATATATATATATATATATATATATATATATATATATATATATATGTATATATTTATATATATATACACAAAGTAATATGTGAATAGTCTTTCCATTTAATTATGAACAAATTAAACAATGATTTCATACTTTCTTTTATCTGCATGCTTGTCTGAGTGTCTGCAAATTGGGGAAACCAAAAATGTATTTAGTGCATAAAGCTAAAAAACGTCATTCTTTTAAGAACCAAAAGTATACAAAAAATTATCAAGTGCAGAAACAGAAAGATGAGGAATGTGTTGATTTACATATTTTTCTCTACATTTATGTGAATACTCGGTCGGCAATTTGAAAATTAGATGTAAAACAAAATCTCACCGTTCTTAAAGAGAACACAATTCCAAAACAGTGCACATTATGCTATAGGCGCTTTTAAAATTAATTTAAATCAGCTATAATTCATAAATTAATTACTTATAATCAATATTTCCCTATTAATTAATTATTATGCCTAAAGTTAATCAAAGAGCAACATTGTTATGTAAGTTCCCTTGTAATTCGAGTTGCATCGTTCATATTTCAATCTTGCATGAAAATGTGACTAACACCTAGAATAAAATGTTTTAAATATTCTTTAAAATTGTAATTATATTTGTAATTCTTAAGCTGTACCCCCTATCTACTTCACTATTCATATGAGCACGCTGGTAGAGAACTATGCATACTCTTGTTTGTTCTTGCGTTATGATGCTGTTGATGACATCCTGGATCTTGATATGGAGATATTCAATTATGTGTGGATTTATTTTGTATACTCTTCCCTTTAACAGTCCCAATGAGTAGACAATTCAAGTGACTGAGAGGACTACAACACTTTACTGATCATCTTCTCAGCCTATGGGATCATCATGATCTGATCTGTGGGATTTGGCACTAGTTGAAAGTGAAATAACTGTAGCTTCTCTTCCAGAAAGTTTGAATGAAACTCCTCTAGGATTTTCAAAGCCAATTCTCTGTCATCTCAAGGAAAATGAATTCTAAACCCTGGATTTTTATTGCCATGAAATGTAATCTACGAATGTAAAGACCTCAATATAAAAATCACAATTTTCTATAATATTATGACTGACCGATTTTACTTTCCTTACAGTGTAAGTAAAACAAAAGCAACTGCATTTATAAGCAACTTAAACATATATTCTAGTCCATGAAAATATTTTACAGGGAAAGCATGTAATTCAATTTATAGTATTATCAATTAAATGTGTGTGTGTGAAATTTGACATTTCCACAAATTTCATTCGGGAATACATATGATAGCTACAATTGAGGAAACTAAATTTACTGAATATTTCAATAAAAAAATTAAAATATATTAAAAATCAAATCTGATTGTATATAAAAATATTAGATATCAATGCTTATTTATAAAGACATAATTTTATGCTTCCTTTATAAATGCATTTTTATGAAATCACGCGTAATTAATAACATATGCAATGATAACTAATGTAGTTAGATATTATACTTTAACTATTATATCTAAATATAAAAACCTAAATTAACTATACCTTATAACATTATTTCAAAATCTATTAAACTCTGACAAAATATTAACTAAATTTGTCTTCTGAAATAGTGTAGGATGTTGATTAGCCAGCTATGAAGGATGTGTTTTAGCTTTAGATGCACTATATGTATGGTTATAAAATAATATTAAAATATGTATTGTTGGGGAGATATTTGAGTGAACAAAGATGCAGTGCTATTTAACAGAGTATTTTTATAATATATGTATATATATATATATATATATATATATATATATATATATATATATATATATATATATATATATATCATCAAATTCATTTACGTAATTTGTATTGTAACTAATAATTGATTCCAATTATTTCTAATTCATAAAATTGAGTTTAAACACTTTCTTTCATGAAGTTATGGTCTCGTTGATAAAATAAAGCAACTTCCAAGATTCCGTATCAGAGACTTATTAACAAAATATTATTATTAACAAAATAACTTGCGTAAAAACTATCAGATTATACATTTCAATATTATTGTTTTGGAATTTAAGAGCATTAAAAATATCCCTTATTTTAGGACTTTTTATTGCTTAAGCAAAATATCATCATATTAGTCATGAAATTTATGAATTCTGGTTCTGCTTTACTATATAATAGATTACGCAAGAAATTATTTAAAAGGTATATTTTTATTATGGGTAATATATTTTCAATTTCCTATTAAAAGCAAATAGATTTCAGTAAATGCTAATTTTTAAAACTACCAATTTTGATAAAATTGTTTAACAATTTTAAATTTTCTACTATTACCTAAATATGAATGTAGCACTAAAGAATTATAACAAAGTAATAATAATAATTTCAAGAAAATTAGAAAATAAAAATTAATCTGAATTATCCATAAAAGTGTTGTTTTTATGAAATAATCGCTAAAAAGAAAGTGCTGACATTTTAATATTTCTTTCTATTACATATCAACAATCAATTAAGGTCGAAAAAGGTATTTTTGAGTATAATTATTAAGTAATTAATATTTTCTTAATTATTCAATTTAAATTCTTATAAGTTGTAAGAAAAGTTGTAAAAAGTCCAGGCATAGTTAATAAAGTTGTTATAAATATATTGTTAAAGAAACACATGTTTCTTTTCTCTCTCAACTAAATATTCAGTTTGTTTGTTTTTTTTTAATTTTAATAACTTTTTCAAGAAATATATATAAGATGCTTAAACTCTAAAATCATGAGTAATAAATTTTTGAAGTATATCTAGGATTTATCGTATGATGAGTTATCACAAGTGTTTTAATATATTTACAAACTGAATTAAATGCTCAATATGTCAAAGTGCTAATGTAGGGATATTATTCAATGTTTGTTTCTTTACAGTGCTGCCAGACAGGAATCCAACCATTCTAGGAGCCCGGCAGAGGTACTCCATTGCTGACGATCTGAATGTCACCTGCATGTCCGGGCCTTCGAAACCTCCTTCGTTCTTACAGTGGCTTGTGAACGATAAAGAAGTTAGTAGGAATTATATCATCTTTTTAATCTCTGATCTAGTATGAAACGTATTCCTGTCAGATTTATTTGTGAAAATGCACACATTTATATTTATACATATGCGTATATACGGCAAATGAAACCGAAAGCACAAAACTTCAATCTATTGTGAGATTCACATCTGCGCTAAAGAGATCGTAAAATTTCAAATTTTGTGTGAATAAACTGTTAACAAAATAATATTTTTCTAATATGTGTTTTCAAGCAATTGACTATTTCTATAGTATTGACAATCTTTGAAATAGAATTTAATTTAATACAATGGGCACTCTTATTTTTAAATTTTTAACTTACAAATCCTCGCACAATTTTAAGAACTATTTGCTGATTCCTAACATGATATCGTGGGTCCAAATGACATTTTTAAATCCAAGTTTATAATCTAAAATTTTGAAAATTATCTTTTGTCACAAACTCTTAAATGAATTAAAAAATTATGAAGATAAGAGCTTTTAAATTATAAATACTGTTGAATTTGAATATTTTGAATGTAGCCTACAAATTTATGAATACATTATACAAGTATTAGATGCATGAACAAACTAAAACTGAGGAGACGATTTTACATATATGCTTCAAAGTAAAGATTACTTTATAATTCTGAAAGTTTCTAGTGCAGATATAAAATTAATGACATGTATATATATATATATATATATATATATATATATATATATATATATATATATATATATATATATATATATATATATATATATATATATAATATTTATTTACTTAATATTATACATCGTTTTCGAAACACTATCTTCTTATATAAAACAATTATTACTTTATTGTCGTAAATCATTTTAGCAATTTCTTTTCTGTGATCTTTTGATTTTTTATTATAGTAAGTAAATTTCAATATATTTGCAAACTTCTACCATCTATTTTCCTTTTGATCCAATGTATCTGTCTTCACATGAAAAATACATCTTCTTCATTCTTTCAAGCCTCAAATTTCCGTTCAAATTGTGTTTGGCTTATGTTTCGTGTACTTACTGAATCATTTGTCAGGTGTGCGGAGATGTGCGAATACCTGAGCTGTGAGGTAAAAAAATACACACACAATAGTGAATTTCAAGCTCTCACATTCTTTACGCCAATCTAACTTCTATTGTTAAGTGTGAAAGATTGCTAGTCAAATTTTTCTGAGGATAAAGCAAATGTTTCAATAGATACAAAGAAAAATAAGTTCTATCTTGCTTCTGAATTGCGAAAAGATTTTTGTCTTATTCCTTTATTTGGAGACAGGTTTATATCAAAAAAGTACTCTCATGTCAACATGTCCCTACCAATCGACAATGCATGATATACGACGTATTGATTCTTTTTTACCTAACAGAAAACATCTAAGTTTTTTTTAAGGTTAATCAATACTGTTTCCACCAAAATAGCTCTGAAAATTAATATCTGATATTATAGCTTACAGATTTTAAATTTGAAAATTGGAATCTTGTTAATAAACGATAATAAATTTAAAACAATTAAACATTTATTCATAAAGAAATGGAAATAAAAAATGTATTTTTTCACGTTATGAAATCCAATAAGCAACATTGTTTGATTTTGGAAAAGATAAATTAGCTGTAATATAATTTATTTCAATTAATAATGACATTTTTATAAATTGCTTAAGAAATCCTCTTGTGATTCAAAGATATATTAAAAGAATAATTCGTCTTACAAAATTTTCTTTTGGAAACAAATTTTTATTACAGCTTTCAAATATTAACACGTATTCACAAGTAAAAAAGTCAGGACATTAAACATTTCAAACCATATACTTAATATAATACAACAAAAACGTTAAAATACGAACGTTTTACTGAAGCTAAAGCACTCTTTTTACCATATCTATTAACAAAATATATCCGTCAAAAATATAATATAATAATTTTAATTTTTAAGAAAGGTAAATTCCATTGGAAAGTGATTATAAATAAAAGATTCTTATAATTTTATATTTCACACAACAAATTAAAATAAAATTTGAAATAATGTTTCCAATAATGTGTGAGAACTATTAAATGAGATTTTTGGATTAACTAAGTAGAGTTCTATTAAAATAATTAAGTTATCAAAATGTATTTTTATGAACATTTCTTTAATTTTTTTTATATAAGTTAGATTATTCAAACTTCTTACTTGTCTTTATTTATGTTTTAATAGAATAAAAATTAGTTATATATATTTTTATTTTGTTTATTTCTTTTTATAAAATTCACTATATTAAATGTAGCTATAGGAGGTTTTTTTATTATTTGTTCCCACAAACGATATTTTCAGAAGAGATATTTTAGAACAATCAAATGAGAATCTGATATACTGTTTTTTTATTTGTTTTCTTGTTCATATTTCTTTCACTAAAATTTCTTATGTATTGTTAGAATTAACAATCTACCAAAAAAAATCAGTAATTTTCAAGATTTTCGAATGCGATTCATTTTAAAATAAAACATTGCTTTAAATAGTAAACCCAGAAATTTTTAGATAAGTTAGTTTTTTTCTCTTGCTCTCTCTCTCTCTCTCTCTCTCTCTTTCTCTTTCCTACACACATGCCTTAACTATGCATTTTCTTAAAACAAACTGCATTATTTTAATTTATATTGATAGTTAAATAATTATTTAGTGTTTTAATTTGTACTTTATAAAATCAATAGAATAATACATTGCTGGCCACCCAAATTGCAACGCAAAGAAAGGCAAGAGATATTACAACAAAATTTATTTTGTGGATAATATGTTGAGAAAGTATCAACTCATTAAATTTATAGACTTCTGTTAAGTGTAGTTACTGCCAAAATCAGTAGCCAGATTAGTCACCATTGTAAGAGATCACCGCTGCCACACGCCGCGGCATTGATTCAAGAAGACTTTGGGTATGTTCTTGGGGTACAGCAGACCAAGCAGCTTCCACGCGTAGCCAAAGTTGATCTGGTGTAGCAGCTGGGGATGTAATCTGGGTCAATCACTGAGCAACCATGGATTACATGTTTATCGGCAAAAGATCCGGAGAGAGAGCCGGCCAGGGAAGCAATTCAACCTGGGGATTGACGAAGAACCCTTGGACAATGCGTGCCACGTGTGCCCATGCATTATCCTGTTGAAATATGGCTGTAGCCAAGCCTTGAATGTAATTAAGGACAACTGGCTCCAACGCCTCGGAGAAGTAGTGCTGGCTTGTTTAAAGTCCCCGCAATGCATGCTAGAGAAGTACGAGAGTGTTATCAAATACCTCGCCATACCATTATACCCGAGGCAGGACCAGTAAGGTGGTGCATAACACAGCTGTTCAGCATCCTCTTCCCAAGGTGTCTCCAGATTCAAATGCAACCATTGTAGTGTTGCAAACAGAAGCGTGACTCATCAGTGAAGACAATTTCATTCCATTCTGCCGTCCACGTCCTTCTTTCATCGCACCATGGGTGGCGACATCTGTGGTTGTGTGTCAAGGGTGGACGAAGCAATGGACGTCTTTCGGGCAGGCCACTCTGCTGTTAACGAGGTAGAATCCTACGCGCAGACATTGGATGATGCGTTATAGACTGATTGTGCTGTGCTATGGTTCGTGATGCGGCTTAGCGATCCATCACTGCCATACGCATAATTTGCTTGTCATCACGTGAAGTGGTGCACTGAGGTAAATTCGATCGTACACGCTTCAGATCCGCCGTACCTTCCTCCATCCAACGATAACACTGGATGATCTGCATAGCAGTTGTTTGGTTTCATCAAACACCATTACCGATTTTCACTGGAAGACAATTCATAATCTCGGTAGGCCACTATTCTTCCTCTGTCAAACTCGGATACTTGATTAAAAAGTGATCGCGAGGCATAATTGATCATTTTTTCGAAAAGAAATCACAAGAAAACAGAATTGTCCAACTTAAAATCGGAAAAATCTCCAAGCATTTAATAAGGCTCTGAAGCGGCGCCACAGTCGCCCGTGATATTAGTCTGCGCTGAAATTCTAATCATTTGCATATGTCACCTCCGTTAATGCATGTTGTAAATTCCCTTTTATTTGCATGCTTCTTTCAGGGTGTTGCATTTATTGTCAGCCAGCAGTGTATAATGCTAGATGTAATTAAACGTGTTTATCTGAACACCCATTCATAAAATAATCATTCATTTAACACAAAATTTCATAGTTCAGAAGTTTTTATTTAACAATAATCGTAAAATTATTTTGGTACTACTCCCGTTTGCCAATATAATGTCTGTAAATTTCTTAAAATGAATATCCCAAGGCATATATTAAATTCAACTAAAATTTACGTTAAATAAAATTCAAGCAATTGAAAGATAGCAGTTTAAACTCTTCAATTAATTCACACAGCTACTTAAACTTAAATAACCTTTATTGAAAAAATATCAAAACAGAAGAAAAATCACCAAAAATGCATTTTTGATTTATCTTCTATACAAGTTTTAGGCTTCAAGGTATTTGAATTAGCTATTTATCATTTATTAAATAGTGTCAATTGTATTTTGAAATTTTCCAAACCTTATACTCTGACCCGAAAGTAGTTTTCTCGGATTGCATGTGTTTATGGACCTTGTATATTGAAAGCAGCTCTCATGTTGATCAATATATAGAGAAATTAATTTAAAAAAACAATTTTAAAAATTCAACAATCTTTTTAACTTTATGTTTTACAAATCTGCGTTTTATTTTTTCATCAATATTAATTAAATGATGTTGTAGTAATGTTGACTTACACATAGTAATGTTGGCTTAGGCAACGCCATAGTAGTCTTATTATTCAAAGAGAGTGTAAGCAAATATTGCGATAATTAATTTCGAATTCTATTTATTAAATTTTTAAAAATTTAAACCATTCTTGTCGATTTAAACTAATTATGATGGGGATAATTTATCATGTCATTTTCATTCTGCTTTTCATGCTGTTCTATTCATCTGTTAATGACTTGACTCAATAGAAAATAGTTTCTCAAACCGATGTTTTGCTCCTTATATAAGAAATTGCTTTATTAATAAACTGAACTTCCACAAAATTCTCAAATATTCGATAGTGAACTTCGCCTTGTTTGTTGCCGCTCGAAGAATGTGATTTGAAGGGAGGCAGCAAATTCCTCATCAAGTCGGATTTACAGCGCTGTCTCAATATGATGTGATGCGGATGAAATGTTATCTGATGCCATGGATATTTTAAACCAATGATAATCGAAATAAAGTGACCTAATCAGGATCTTCACTGTAACGGAAAAAATCACTTTTTCATTAATAAAAGGAAATACTAAACGTAGTGTTTTGATTTCAAAAAAATATTGTAAACCTTTTTAAATAAAAAAAAATTTAATTTTTGTTCAATTATGACATTATAATTTTAAACGCTTGCATAAAAGTATCACTATTATTATTAGTATTTAAATGAAAATTATATATAAGTTAAATAAAATATGAATTTTAAAATTTATTTTTATTTAAAGTTTAGACATTATAACTCTTATATTTATTAATGTTCCTGGAACTACTTTATATTATATAAATTAATCGTGATGGAAATTTTAAGTTTTATCTACCACAACTTTTATGATAATTAAGTTAAGATTTATTAAAACACACACGGTAATGAACAGCTTAATGAAGAATTAATTTTTATAGATTAAAATAAAGCATTTTTTAGCTCCCCACAGAGTAGATAATCAAGTATTAGAGTTTTTGTTAAACAATGAGCAGTATGTATTTAATCGTCTCCCTGTGGGAATAGGGAAAAACTCCCAAATTTCCACTCGACGAAAGTCTTATAAATCTCTCTCTCTATTCAGAAGACAGAAAATCAACATTCGTTTTCCATTCTGAAGAGTGGCTGAAATCAAACCCGGAAAACTCCTCAAATAAGAGTGTAATTCTAAACCTATGTTGCATTGTACCTTTCTGTATATAGACACACTTTTGTGGATATTTTTTCATCAAAGAGAGGTAAACTTATAAGAAAAACTTGCCTTTAATTAGGATTATTTATAGTACCTAATTTCTATACATCACTTCCATCCAAATATTACAAACTATGTAATATATATTACATAGTTTGTGTCTAAGAATATATTCTTAGACACAAATTTTCTGTGAAAAACTTTAGAATACATTTAGCAACACTATTTAAAGTAAACAATGATTACGTTCTTTTACACCTTTTTTCATGAATAAAGTAAATGATGGCTTAAAGTACACAAGTAGATCACCTTCGATAATTGTTAGTTCGTGGTGTCGGGTTGTAACCACAACTATATGCGGAGGATGATGACTTGTCTGGGCAACATCGTAAAACCAAAGCTATAATCTATCCGTTGATATTTCATTTTCAACCACTTCATTGAAAACACTCATTTAATATAATGGAAGAATATGGAGTGGTTACATATATGTAATATATATATGTATGTATGTATATATATATATATATATATATATATATATATATATATATATATATATATATATATATATATATATATATATATATATATATATATATATATATATATATATATAATAACATTTGCAACTTTCCAGTCTATGGATTTTTTTTCAGATTCCCAATAGCTTTATGTGACAAATATTTAATCACCAAATAATTAAATTTTATCCTTTTTGTATTTCCAATATTTTTATTTTTGATATTTTGCTTAAAAAACAAGATTACTTTAAACATTGAATTCTTCTCAGAGTCTCAATCGTTTCGCAAATAAGCCCTCTATAGCGTCGAAACATTGAATTTATCCGTTTTATGAAAGTATTAATTTAATATATTATTAATAATAATAATAAAAAAGTATTAATAATAATAAAATAAGTATAGCAAAAAAAGCAAAAAAAAATTAAGAAATTTACGGAATTTTCGAGCCCATGTTTAACAAATTTGCTTTTTACTATTTCAGCAATATTAATTAAAAGAATACAAGAAAATGTTGGCGTAAGCAAGAAAGAGATTGTTTCCATGCATTGCAATTATTAATTCACAATTCTATTAATTAATGAATTTTTTTAATTAAATCAGCCTTGTGCTGATTTAAACTATCCATAAAGTGGGATCTTTTGTCATGCCTTTTTCATTTTGCTTTTTTTGCTGCTCTATTGTCCATCCGTATTGACTTGGATCAATAAAAAATGGCTTTGCTCCTTATATAAGAAGTATTCTTATTAACAAAATGAACTTCAACAATATTCTCAGACATTAGATGGTGAGCTTCGCCTTGTTTGCTGCCACTCGAAGAGTAAGATTTGAAAACTGGCAGCAAATTCTTCGATGAGTTGGATTTACAACGCCGTCTCAATATGATGTGATATGAATGAAGCGTTATCTGACGTCATGGATATTTTAAACCAATGATAATCGTAATAAAGTGGCGTTCTCATGATCTCAACTACAACGAAAAGAGCAATTACTTTATAGTTAATAAATATTTAATTTTAAATGATTAAAAGATTTTTCTTCTATTACTTATGATAAGCGAATTTTTGGAATCAAATTTTTTTTTAATATTTTTTTTAAAAATCAAATTTAATTTTTATGTATAATAATATACTCTTAAAGCAAGCTCTATTTTAATGAATGATATGTAATAAAAATAACACAAATACTTCGTTTTTACAAAATTAATTTTATGGCAGCTTTTTATAATAGGCTTATAAAAAGCAAATTTCGATTATAGCAAACCAGTTTTTTCTCATTTAAAAAATTTATATTAAGATTATCTCCTTAAGCTATTTTTTCTTGGGAAAACTTCTTTTACATTCCGAATTCTTCAAAAGCTTATAATAATTCATGAATGTCTATATTTAATAGTTCAAATTCTCAATAACACTGACGAAAAATAATTATAATGACTAAATTGAATTTTAAGCTGAATCACCCACCATATGTTCTCTAAATTTTGTGACCAAAAAAATTTAGAAATATTATTATCTAGGAATGTAAACACGATGTTTTAGTGACCAAGAACAATAACACAGAAAAATAATATGTAAATTAGATTATTTTGAATATATTTATTACAATTATGCTGATATTTTGGAAAAATTTATTATTTCATATTATTATCATATTATTTGAAAAATCATATTATTTGAAACAGTTCAAAATATATGCTTCAAAAATTATAAAATAATGTTTAGCTAAATTTATTTAATTGCAGAAAATTTAATTTGTTTCCTAAACTACCAGATTAAAATCTTATTGAAAAAAATCTTTTTTTAAGAAAACAAAATTATTCATATAGAGATTAATGAATGCTGCATGTTTATTGAATTTTAATTATATATACAGTGTATTTGACAAAAGATGTATTATATTTATCAAAAGATAGATTTTCCTGAACTTGAATTTATTATTTTACATGTACTCGAACTAAAGTAAATATTCCTGTAAGAGTTATTTATTGTTTCTATACATTCAATTCTATCGCATTTGATTTTATACATTAGATTCAATTCTATGAACTGTTATTCATTTCTATGGATAATAAACTAAAACTTAACAGTTCACCCCTCACGCTGTATGGAAAGATATTCCCAATATACTATTTTAAACTTGAGACCACTGCAATTCCAACAACCCAAACGCATTAATAAACCTCAAAACCAGCTCTTTCCAGGAAAACTGTACAACCACGGTTAGGAATAGCAGTTAATTTAATGGCACAGTTAAACTCGTTTTCTTTCGCGGCATTTTCTCATGAATTAACTAAGGAGAGCTTCTAAATTTTGCAAGAGACCAGCTCCGATAATTATGAGCTTGCGGTGAAGGTTTACGGCTTTGATTATCAGGGTAGTTTAATGATTGTTGCTGGTAGTGACGCGAAATTTAAGTTTTCGTCGATCTGTTTATCTTTCATTTCATGCCGTTCATTGAACGCGTATTTAATCTAATGAGATTAAATTACACTGTTACAAGTTCTGCAGAAGGAAAAATCGATTAAAATTATATCTTTCTAAGGGGTTTACGGCTAAATAAAAAATTACTTTTAATAAAAATTATTTTTACTTAGGATTTTCTTAGTATGATTCAATTTAACTTGTTTGAATGGGAGATACTTGTTAAATTACTTTTTTTTATTTTTTGTATGTTTAAAAACTCTTTTTTATATTTGTTTTTATTTTGATGAATAATAAAACTGAAACAAAAAATTACAGTAAAGGATAATTATTCTTTGGTTAATTTTATAGCTATATTGCGATTATAAAAATGTAAAACACTTTCCGAATAGGGTAAAGAAAATTTATAATTTTAATTTATATACTTGCATGTATCAAAATTAAAGAAAATGAAATGAAAATAAATTGTAATTTTATTATTCTAAATACAAGTATAACTAGTTGATAAAATTTAAATTTATTTATTTATTTTATAAAAAAAATATTTATATGCGTTCGGGTTTAAAAAATAATATAAACATTAATGCAAATTTTGAAAGACAATAAAATTCTTTAATTGCATTGAATTAGAATATAACTTATTGAAATTATAAGATAATTTCCCTGTTATTTTTAAAGAAATATATGCCAATTATTCAAATGCATTTCAAAGAAAAAGTGATGCAGTTCAATAAGATGACATTAAAATTACTTAATTGAATTGAACATAATAGTGATTGGTTTTAAATTCTAAAAAAGTATTTCTCAGTTTTTTAAAAAAATTCAAACCATTTATGTTTATGCTTACAAAAAAATAATGAATAAAAATTATCTAAATTTTAATGAACTAAAAAACACAAAAGAATTTTCCTTTTCTGTGATTAAATTGATATCTCTTATTTATATAATTATATACTCAATAAAAATAATGCAATTAAAATGAAATAAATATCTAATAAACTGTGCTGTATTTATGAGTAATTATATAAAAAATAACAAAATAAATTTTATATTATGTAAAAGATTAAGCAGAATATTATTATAAGCTTTGTTTTTGTATAATCATTTACACATTTAAAATAGATGAAATATTATACATGTAATTTAATATTTAATTCATGTAAAATGTATTTTGATATTTTACAATAAAAATTAAGTTATGTATGTACATGCATGTAGAAACAAACGAAATACTTTTGCTTGTGTTTTTTTGTGTTGCTAAATACATTTTCAATAATTTTATTATTTTGTATACATTTTGCATAACCTTTTATAAATAAAAAAATGTTATGCTTATCTGGTAACGCTTGATATATATATATATATATATATATATTCATAGTTTAATCTTTTACATACTTCATTGTCTTATATCTGATTTGGCATACTTTTGGATTGTAATCGATTTGCTTTGACTTTGTCTTTGGCCATTTCGGATGAACCATATCTTGTGCCAATTTAGTTAACACCGTCTAATGAAGCTGGATATGATTTGTACATCATTTTGTATTTCATTTTATTCTGTTTATTGAATTGAATCGATTTTATAATCACTTTTGATGTAGTACTTTTACTATTTGTGTTAGTTTTGTTTGTTTTTATAGCGTATATATATATATATATATATATATATATATATATATATATATATATATATATATATATATATATATATATATATATATATATATATATATATATATATATATATATATATATATATATAGGCAGTTGCACTACGGATGCTCATAAATATTTTATGCCAGTTACTCACATTACGTGCTTTTAAAAATGTTTTTTCGAGTGAACCATAGGCTATTGGTAAGAAGCATGCTTTCTAGATCAGTAGGTCCCAGTCTTAGTGTTGTTTAACGACAGGATATGGATGCTGAAATTTTGCGTTTACATTTTTATGGATGAATGATATAGGTTTTTCAGTTTTTCTCCCTTTTAAAATGAGAATACGACCCTCTATCCATAAAATTTTAAGAAAGCTAATACATGGTTGATAATCAATAGGTTTTTACAACAAAACTTTACAACTTTTTCAGCTACGATACTGCTTAATATGTGATGACAATGCATTGCTTTCGTAATGCACCATGACTTAGTAATACATTCATGTCCTTTTTTGGCAGTGGAAAGCAACAGATTTGGTCCCAGCAGTTGCCGAACATTTAAAAATGGGTGTTACACTTTTTCATTCGATATGTACATCTATTGGTATGAAGTTTGGAAGTTATCAGAGTGTCTTTTTTCGTTCGTACACACAAATATCGTTTTTCACTTAAGAAAAGTCTAAAGTAAACAAAACCTAGGTTTTCAGAGCAACTTACAAGTATCTTTAACTGTTAAAATAACCTCTATATTGAGATCCGATTTTCCATTACTCCCTTGATCAATGATAGAGGATGTGACGTATTTGATCTCAGCATTTACGTCATTAAAATGAATGCTTGTTAAACTTTCAGAATTTCACTCTCGCCAAACAAGAAACTCAATACTCTTCATATAAGGTTTTCCACAAAAGTATCTATATTGAAATTTATTCGAATGTTTTTTCAACTGTTAATTATGGCAATTCGTAATGCCATGGATACTTTTTCTATACTATTTTCGTATATGATATGGAATAGAGTAAATAATCAAAGATGGCACATTGTTATTTCATGTAATTTGAACTTACAAAGCTCTATGATATGATGTGAGCAAATTAAAATTTAGTATAAACAAATTTGCAAAATTCTCATTTTTTAATGTAATTATATAACCGGCTTTGTTGCATTCATTATTAAATGAGTTGTATCCTGATTTAAGTTAACAATTTTCAATAAAAACGATATTCTTATGTTTCTACAATAAATTTAACAAAATTTTCTTAACTTTAAGACATTAGTTGTGATATGAAGAGAATCCAATTCAATAATTATATAAGTTTCCCAATGATTACAAATTCGGAAATATAATTCCTTAAGTGGTATTTAACTATTATTCAAACATAATGCAACTTTAACTGAAAAGATATTTAATTTTATAACTTTTACCATAATTTTTAAATTTATTTTTAAAATCTATCCCTGCAAATTCCTATGATCTTATCACTGCAGAACAGATTGCTTACCTTGCAACTAGTTATTCATGAAAACCTGTAATCTTTGTAATAAAATGTTTTTCGTAAATCATTTATTTTTGTTCAAATAAAAAAGTCTACATTATTCTTAAAAACTATTAAGTAGTATAATTATTCAAATTTTTACATGTTAAACATATGAGATATTTCCGTCTTGATTGTTGTTTGAAAAATCAAGTGTTTTGGGGAAAATTTAGAATTAAATTTTGAAACAAAATATTACGGAAGGAAGTTTTAAGCAAACAAAAAGTTGAGGTTATTTCATTGACGACTGATTAAGTTAAAAACTAATCATTCCAAAATCCGCAAAATACTTTGTAGATATATATTGGTTAATGATAATCAAAATAAAATGGTCTGTAAATGCAAAATGGGCAAAGTTTTCACTAAATGCATAAATACATCTGTTGATTTTGTGGCAATTTACCAAAGGAACAGATTCAACGTAAATTGCAATTAACACTTAATTTGGCATTTGTCGCATGTTAAGTGAATCACAAAATTCCCAGGTGATACTCTTCTGTCACCAATTTATCATGCCCCCAAATCTTCATGGGTGATCACTACATTCGCCAATTTTTGATCATTTTCAAAATATTTATCGCAATTTATTATTTCAATTGATATAAAAAGAATTAAATTAAGAAAAATAATATGTGAATATTTTTTTGCATTTTTATAAAGCATCAGACAGAAATGTTTTTAAATTATTCCAATTTTGTTTTATGGTAATGTAGCACACCCAATATCAGTATTATTTTCCTCCATTAAAATTTTACTATGTACTGGCGTTATTGATTCAGGTATACGGATATTTAAATATCACTAACAAATTTTCATCTCATATAATTACTTTTTTATGCAAATATGGAAAAAAGATCTATAGAGAAACAAACTGAGATATTTAAGCAAATTAATTATCTTTATTTATACATTTTTTCTGTTTACTTTATGGAAGAATCTGAGAATCACGTAATGCTTAGAGTATAATGTGAAAAATAAGAACATTTATTTTAAATAATTTTATTTTTATCGAATCTTAAGATGCTAACAAAATAATTTTTTCAGAATAGATTGATCCATATGTGTGAAAAAGGTTTAGACATTAATAAATTATATTTATTAAAAATTACACACGTGTCAAAATATTCGCAAAACGTTATCTTCATGAAATTCTATTGAAAGGTATTTGTTTTTGGTGAGAAAATAATCTAGCATCGAGTCAACAAAAGAGAGTATCAAGCTTCTTATACATGTATTGATTTAAATTCTTTACAAACTATCATTTTTTGCACTGTTATGAGAACAGTAATAATAAAACATTTTAAAGAAAAATCGTAATACTCTGTCGAATGCCGAATAATTGAAGTATCTAAAAACTGGACTTCCCTGGAGCTAAGCTTCCTGAAGAAAATGATAAATACATTTTTGACGAAAGGTCCCTTTTGTGAAAAAAGAAACAAAACAAAATTCAATTGAAAGAAATAAGTTTATAAGTTTTAAAAATGAAAGGTATCTCCAGCCTATCACCGACAGGAATTCTAAACAATGGAAATATAGGAGGTAAAGAGAGAATATAAATATGAGAAAACAAAAAAAAATTATATATGAGGAAGAATATCCCGTGTAACAGCGAAAAAGAGAAGTTTTTTTCTTTGTTTTTACTGGATTTCTTCACTTACTTGAGGCATTTTTCCCAAGGCTAAAAAAATATTGATTCTATGAAGCAAAAATTCAATTTTGTTTTCGGCCAGATCTACGCGTCTGTCTTTATTCCTTCCTTTTACAGAAAGAAAAAAAAATTAAAGATAGAAATGTGACCGAAAATATTCAAAATATTATATTCGGTGAATATAAAGAAAAAAAGGTAGTAAGTGGAGGTATGGGTAAAAAAGGAATCGCGAGAGACTCAGGGGTGGATGGATCGAGAAAAAGGGACTTTAGCAATATAGCCGGAAGGTTAGGAAAAACTATTGGTCCGCTACGTACATTCAGTTTGCGCATGAGTATTCTCCGGCGGGACATTTTTAAAGAAATAAAACAATTCAGAGAGAAATATTTACAAAGAATAAGAAAGGAAAGGGGAGTACAAGAGGGGTGTTTTCTTTTCCTTTCTGCTGAGAATGCGCATTTAAATCGCTGAATTGTCGATTTACTTTTTTATTTTGTTTTCTGTACCATAAACACTGGTGGATTGTTTGTTTAGAGAAGTGAAGAGAGAAAGGGAAAAAAATGCAAACGTCGAATCAAAACTGCGAAATACTTTGGATGAATGGATTTATAGACATATAAATTAATTTTTTATTATTGACCTTGTTTTCAAATTCAGCTGGCTTTTTGACATTCTAGATTTAACTTGCTGTCACAATTGCTTTTTGAAACGAAGAAATATAATCAGACTCACAAAGGTTTATATTTGGTAAACTAAAGACTTTATAAGTTGTTTGATAGCAATCGATTTAACATTAAGATATTTTACTTACCTATAAACTGAACTATATGATTGTTAGGAATGTATAGAATTATATTGCTTGTTTCAACATGAAGTGGCTGATATATTTGTAATTTGAATTTTTATGGTATAAAAAATGTTAGAATCCTTAAAAGGAAAGGACTGTTTAAGAGATAAAGAAATAGGTTTACGTCATGTTAAGAAGCTCTAAAAATTTGTTTCATTTCGTTACTATATTTTAAGTGTATCATATAAAGCTACGAAAAGTTAGCAATTTCATCATCATAAATGATTTTTAGATAAAAATGCAATGCATTTACATTTTGACTGAATTATTTTACAATTTCCATGTATGCCGCATCGTTTATCACCTTGTTTTATCCGTTTTCTGGAAAATCCAGGTCACATCAATTTTGATCTTTATAGCATTTATTCAATGAAATATTCGAATTTAACAGTTGTCATTATCGTACAATTTCACCATTTCTTTGCTTATTTCTTAAGCAATAACTTATTATCTGAACATAATTTTCGTTATTTCATCGCTTATATGTACAGCGTAAATTCATTTTTATAACTTGAACACATAGTAAATGGAAGATCTAATAAAAATGAATATCAACACAGCAAAAAGACATAACATTCCATTATATATTTTTTCTTTTAAATACCAGGAAAAAGAATACTTTTGCTATACTTTCTAAATTTAATAACAATTATGGTGAAATATTTTTAGAACTTGGGCTTACTGTAACCATAGGACTGTGGTTTTTCAGTCACTGAGTATGATTTTTGAGTCATGAGTTTTTAAAGGGTCTTGACTATCCTCAAAGTCTTCATTTAAAAGTCGGGCATAAACAATAGAGCTATTCATCAAGATTACGAAATGTATGTCCAAAGGTAAAATTTTTTCTATATGCTTAAGCCATTCTTGCAGCTGAATAATTGACGTTCTGGCCTTTGTTTCTACATTTTATGGGTTCAAATCCAATCTCGAGTTAGGCTGTTTGTAGAAGTTTGAAATCCATTTTATAAATTTAGGTCTCACGCATAAGTTAAACTATGTGATGAAAAATGAAAAATAAATAGAACAGAACTCAATACTCTACAAATAATAATGATATCTGTTATGCCGAATCCTTCGACTTTCACCTTCAAAAAGAAATTTTATACATTGTAGGTCATATTCACGATTACAAAGGGGCCATTCGAAAGCATTAGTAAACCACTTCAATAGTGACGAAAAGAGAACAGAACATCCATCTCCATTTTTCATTTCTTATTGGACTCAAACTTAGAAAATAATATTAAGTTCCTAGAAGAACCACGTTTTTTTAATTAATAATTTGGATATGAAATGTTCCAAATTCTTAATTAGATTGAATTAACGTTAATGTTACAAAATGCGCGTAAAAAATTATTTTGTCGTGAATCATAACTTGAAAAAATGCAATGGTATAGTATTATTTATCTGAAATGCTTCCTTAAGGACAAATGGCTTTGAAACAACGAATGTTTTAAATAGTCACATACAATTTATAAAAGCGCTGCGTCAATAAACATTCAGAATGTAGAAGAAGTTTAAAAGCTAAATTCAAACTTTGATTCTGCGCACTGGGTCCACAAGCCCGAAATCATATCGAGCTACTAAATATTTTGTGTGTGAAGTTGGATTACGTACTTAATTTATTTAGGGAATCTAACTATTGTTGATAGATTAAATTTCTATTTAGGAATTTGCAAATGAAAATACCAATATTGAGTAAGATATTTAATGTGAAATGAACTGAAATTCAAATTCTAAGATACGTACATGGTACTACAAGATAACTTTTAACAGTTGAATGAAGCATTTTGCGTTACTTGAGTTTTTAGAGTTGCCATTTTTAAGAAATACAATTACAGCAATCAGATTTAAAGGTCTATTAAAGAAATTCTATGAAAATAATTAAATTTGAATAAGGTGTTTAATCTGATTTGCGTCGAAACTCAAATTCCAACTTGTGAACAACGTGCAGCACTAAAACAATTTAGGGGCTCATAAATAAAGCAGTTGATGTGTCATTGAAGTATATATTTTTATCTTTAAGCCATCCAATTACTGAAGCTCGAAGAAATACTATATTTCACTTTTTCTTAATCACACCTAACATTAAATGTACAAGAAAATATGTTCAATACTCACAAAAAGGATATGTGAATTTAAGGCATTTTTTACTGTATTCAAAATCATTGTACACAGGTGTCCTAGATAACATATGGGAATTTATTGAGCACTTTTGGTTAAACAGTCGATCCCTCAGATTAATACGATTGGGTATTAACAAGTATCTCATTTTCTTTAAAAAATTCTTTAAGAATGGTGTATATCATTGTTTTCTCTTTCATCATTTTCCAATCCTAGTTTCACTTCGTCTGATCCTTAGCTTACAATGCACTGTGAGTAGAATCTTTTGAGACTGGTATTATGCATTACTCTAAAAAAAACACGGAATTCTTATTTAGCTGCCTCATATACATATCTCTATAGCTTTTTTTCTGAAAAACTTCCTTGTTGATAGAATACTAATAGATTCTGTTTCTGTCTTAATGGCACGAATTTCTGCAGCAACGTACTAATAAATGGAACATCAGTAGATTTTGAAATGACTTGATGACGCCAGCCTGTATTGCAATTGGCACTACAACTCAATGTTTTTTGTAATGCTCAATAACGGTGCGAATATTGCCCACTCTGCCGGTTGTTGTTGTTGTCGTGTGCCAGCTAGGCTGGCAATATGGGGTCCGCTGCTCCACTTTTTCAACTGAACCATATTTTGGTGTGGAGTCCGACTTCTTCAGTACACACATGCCATAGGTACCCGCTTATAGGGTAGGCAACCATTTACAACACATTCATACACAGAAAGGACAAAGACAGGATAGGTAGAGAGAAATATATAGTACATCCATGCCCGAAATGGGATTCGAACCCAGGACCTCCCTATCCGTAGTCAGGGATTCTGACCACTAGACAGGGTGGGCGGCTCACTCTGCCGGTTCCTCACCTTTGTATCTTATCCCTTGTGCGCTGGGGAGCTGCATATTTCACATCGTTTGCATAGATAAATGAGGTGTACCTACCCTGAAATTTGCATAATTTCCTAGTCATTACTTCTTGGTGTTTAATTTTTAATGTCTGGCAGTATAAGTGAAACATGGATTTTAGGTCTAATAGGAGAGATATTATTTTCAATGAAATATACCTGCAATTATTTGGCTTTGACAGATATCTTTCTGTTGGAATTTCTGACCAGACTTACAAAATAATTTCGTTTCTAACTGATATTTTCTGTCTCTCAAGTAACTAGAGTTACATTAAATTTTTCCATTGTTGTTTTCTAATATCATATATTTAAGTAGGATTAGTGTCATTAAAGACTTTCCTCACCACCATTAACTTGATATAATGACAGTGAAATTGAACGTCAATGTTTGGGAAAATAGCAACGAACTTGATTTGGAGAACACTTAAAACATTGAAGTTTTAATGTCAATGAGCTCGAAAAATAAACGGAAAATAAGAAAAAGTATTAAAAGTTGTCGATTGAGATGTTTTGCGTCGGTCAATTTCCCCTTTTGATAGGCCATGACAGCCTGTCTGGGCATTTCCAAAGCATTGGAATCTCTGTGTAGGGTTTTAGGCCTTATACTGCTATTCGTCAAATCCAATAAATAGAGACTTCCATCGTTGCTGTGCATCAAATTTAAAGCAATTCTAAAAATTTTAAAAGACTTCTAAGACAATGACTTCGAGCTCTTTCTATCCCCTTTTTCTCTTAGTTGTATGTTTTTTGCTTGCATTTGACTTGTCACTGGAAATAAGAAATATTTTAAGAGGAAACATTTGTATTATTTTTTATATAAAAAACATATGCCATTAAAAATATCAGGTTTTATTTTATAATTTACTAATTTTCTTTAAATATATTTTTCATACAGTGATTTATGAAATCAGTTTTTATAAATAAATGAAAATTTATAAAATTAAATTTTGATTTACACAATAAATTTTTTATAAATTAAATTACTTCCAATAAAGTAATTTCTTTGTTATTATAAATGATTATTAAATGTAATTTTTTTAAAAAAGCAATTTTTAACTAATTTGTCTCAATAAAGAATGATTAATATATTTATAAATACTACATAGAGATTTCTGGATATCCTTGCAAGTTTTTTGTCCTGTAATCTTATAAAAATGATTTCATTAAAAATACTTTTGTTATGAAGATGTTGCTTATTATTTTTTTTGAAATATAATTTTTTATAATTTTATATGTTTTAGCAAAAACATTTTGGTGATACAAAATATATTACTAATATACTATATTGCTACATAATGTTTTTTTCTAATTTAAAGAAATATCTGATAAAAGATTTAATCTTATAAAACTTTTTCAATATAAATAACATTTTGAAAACCATAGTTACTTTTAAAACAAAGTGTTACACTAAATTAAATTCAAAATAAGTTAAAGCACAAAATCAGAATAAAAAAAATTAAAAAAAAAATTTTCAAGTATTTGTTTCAAAAATATTATTTTATACGCACATTTATTTCGCATACTGGGCAAATTAAAAATGTTTTTTCGAAACTGTCTCATTGTAAATATACACATTTTTCATTCAGGTTGAATGAAATAAAAATTCAGATTCCTAAAAATTAGCTTCTTAATAAATGATTCACCCATTTATTTAAAGAATCTGTTTTTCGAGATTTAATAATTTTAAGGAACAATGTGAGTGAGAGAGAATATGTATTATATATATTATAATAAACGCATATAAAATATGATAGAAGTATGATTTAAAGTTATATTGTGTTTCTTGCAGTATGTATTTACTTTTATGAGAAAAATGTTTTTAATATATTAAGCTAAATCTCTATCATTTTAACCCCTAAATGGGAATTCACTTCCTTAAAATATTATATTTAACCAAAAAATTAATTTCATGAAAAACATATTTTGAAATTTGTAAAATTACTACAGAATTGCTTTAGAAATTTGCACTTAAATAAATTTTCCAATTATTCGAAATAATGTTCCTAAACTTTTTCTACCTCAACAAATATCAGTCTTAAGTTGTCATTTCTTTTAGAAGCTAGCAATATCTCTTAATACTTTCAGAGGAAATTAGCAGTATTTTAATTTTTATTTTGCGTTAATATAGAAATATCCTAATTTAACATATTTTAAACTGTTCAAACTGAGCATTATCTTCTATTTATCTTATTTTATCCAGATAACTTATTCTAAGTTTGGTATGTCTACAATTTAATTTACCACATGATATTGAACATTAGTTAGAATCCTCGAAAATAGTCCCACATTATAACATTAGAGAGTGAAAGTCACAACAAGAAAAATTTATGTGTCTGGAAATGTAATTGTTGATCACATTTCAGTTGCTAATTATAAACAATTTGCAGATATCTTACTCTAAATGAATATTAAATTAGCTATAAAAAAGGTATATTGAATTTATTGTATGCATCATTGTACTTTTAAATGCTTACATAAAAACATTCTATATCAAAAACTTATTTTGAAATCAGTTATGTATAACTAAATGTACAGATATATACTAAGACACATGAATATAAAAAACTAAATATTTGTATATTAAATTAGTAATTTATTTTTCTACTTTAAGGGACATCATTATTTCAAAATGCTTGCAGATAAACAAGATTAAATTTAATTAAAAAATAGTATATTTGTTTTAACGAATTAAAGATAAATTTGTTGAAAAAAACCAAATAATTTATTTTGATTGCTTTAATTGAATTGCTTTTTTAAATGGAAGAATTTAAATAAGTGAATAAATTTTCTTTACAAAATAAAGCAATCTAGCAGTGGATTTTAGGTTAATGGTGATAACTTGACCCTACTGCTATTATATACTATAGATTGTATTATATAATATAAATTATATTACTGTTATTTTAAACTATAAATTGATTAATTATGTACTTCAGTTAAATAAAAAAACTTAAGCGCTATTTTGAATTAAATATAAATGATAAATTAATGGCATTAAAATTAATTAATATATTTTCATTCTATTAGGTATCATTGAATTCTACATCGAAATTCGAAGGAAAAGTTACAAATTTTATTTAAAACAGTTTAAAATTTTTTTAACTTAATCAATTTTTCTTTTGCAATCTTTAATGAATATTATTTAATCTCATTAGAGATAAAAAAATACCTGTTCAATGAACGGCATACATTGAACGATAAACAGATTGACGAAAACTTAAATTTCGCGTCATAACCAGCTACAATCATTATAACGCACCGATAATCAAGATCATAAACATTCTCCACAAGCTCATAATTATCCGATTCAGTCTCGTGCATAATTTAGAAGCACCCCTTAGTTGATTCATGAGAAAATGCCGTGAAAGAAAACAGGTTTAACTGTGCCATTAAATTAACTGCTATTCCTAACCGAGGTACTCCTCTTTTCCCTACACAGGAGCTGATGATTGAGGTTTAATATGCATTTCAATTGTTGGTATTATAGTTGACTATGGTTTTAATTATAATATTGTGTGCGAATTTCAAATCATACTATGAGAGTTGAAATGTTAAACTTTTTTTCGAATTAAACAGAAATATTTTCCAGCAAAATTTATTTAAGTAAATACAAAAATAAAGGTGATTGTAGAAACTTAATTTTAATTATTGAATTGTAGAAGTAATTTAGGATTTCAAGAATATGTGCTTAGATTCGCATTGCATCATACCTAAAATAATGATATTCAAAACAAATCTCCATTAAAATTTTATTTGAAATTTTAAATACTGTATAGTTACGTAGCTTGTGCAAAGTTTAAGCTTAAAAATTGAGTTACTTAGATTTCGTCTGTTCTAAAAGTTCGCATAACCCTAAGTCTTACTAGGTGTTAGTATCAATCATTACAAATGTAATCCTTGTTACTTTACTGTATTTAGAAATAATTTCAAAGTTCTCCAAGTAAGATTATACTTCTGGTGGTGGCATGTCGAGTGTTAGGGGGACTTGTATGTATATATATATATATATATATATATATATATATATATATATATATATATATATATATATATATACATGACGCCTGTTTTTAAATTAAACTACTTCCACCTACCTAGTTACTCCAACTCTGGGCGAGATACAAGGATGTATGATGGTGCAACATTATTTAAATCATACATTGATATGATCACATTTAACAAAATTTAGTAACATTAATTTTCTCTCTTTTTAGACACTTCATCTGAAAATTACCTGATTTCCATTTAGATTAAATGTTTATGACATCATAATGATTTCAAAGATTATATTATAATATTCATATTTCATTTATATTCGATTAAACATGTATGGGTTATTTAAACTGGAAAATTCATGCTATCATATTGTTTTGTAAAACTAGATGTGTATCCTTTATATTAGATATTGATATATAATCACATTGATAACGTTTTTATTCCTGTTTTAGATACCTCAGCAACTTATCACCCGGTTATCTCCTTTGAAGCATCCTGATGGCTTGCTGAGTTCCATGCTGGGTCTTCGATTCGTTGTGGTACCGGCTCACCTTAAAAATGGCGTTTTAACTTTGACTTGCAGGGCATACATCTCCAAAGCTTATATGACAACAAAAAGTGAAATAACTGCCACCAACAAAGCCAAAATAGCCGAGAATCACGCAAGTAACTATGATAAAACCTTGTTTAATTCTATAATTCTTTAGAAATGGTGATGAAATGATACAATATAACAAGAAAGCCAGAAAGAATGGACATGAATGATTATAAAAAATATATTCTAATAGCGTTATTTATTAATATATATTGAGTATAAAAAAGAATTACATAATTTACGCTAGAAATTCTTTTTTCAAATTTTATAGTTTAATATTCTTCTGCATTGAGTCCAAACTTATTGCCATTGTATTTCTATTTGGCAAGGAAATTCTAATGAAATTTTTTAATAATTTCTTTGCCAAATCAAAGGGAAATTTGTTCTATAAATTCAGCGTTACTGAAAACTAGTTGATAAATTGAAATTAAGAAATAAAACTATCATATCACCTTTTTATTAAAAAAATACATGTTTTGAGAAATGAAAGTATTTTGAATATATTGTAACTATAGAAAAAAACTATTGTCCGATCATGTAATAAAACGATCTATAATTTTAATATCAATAAATCTTAGCTTAAAAGCTACAAATAATTAATCTTTTAATGTATTTTTAAGTTTTTTTTAATCTTCATACCATTGCTTCAATTGTAATTAATTTTTTGCTAACAATTTCAGTCTTATTTTGATAGAATGTAAAGCTATAAACATATTTTATAAATAGATTTGAAGTAATATTTAAAAAAAATAATAATTAAATGGTGTTATGCATTAAAATATTATGTTGAATAGATTTTTTCAAATTTGAGATAAGTTAGAAAACATTGTTATTTAAGGTTCCTATATTTTAAGACTAAATTCTTCAAAGTACTTTTTAGTTCTAAAGTTCTTAAAAATAATTTCGTAAAAAACAATTTTCAGATATAGTTATTTTATAGTTCAAAGACGAAAAAGATAAAAAGTAAAATTATCTAAATTTAGTACTATCTAAATTGCTCAAAAATGAATCTAATTTTGCTTAATTACAATGAATTTATTTATTAATTTTAGCTCTTAGTTTCACATTTCTTAAATATCTTCCAATAACTATACTTTGTGCCAGCCGATTTAAAAAAAAAGTTGGCGTGTAGTACTTTTTACTACTATTAGTTTATTTATAATACTTTTTATAAAATAACTGTTTTATCTAATGCAAAACATCGGGGACTTTCTTAACAATAGCAGATTTTTTTTCAGTTTGGCAGTTGCTTACAGTAAAACTGGCTCTATTTTAGTTTGAACCACAATCAATTTACTAGTAAAACACTACAAAGACTTCTCAACTCTTCTTGCTTGAAGCAAGAAATAGTGAATTCTGTAGCTGCGAAACTTGTTCGCTAATTTTTCTTTTATCTAGAGCAAATTTCCGTGTTTAATAACTTATTTACAATAATTTATTTTGTATTAGTTTTATAATAATAAGTAATAAGTTTCTCGACTGAGATAAGAAATATGGAATTTCACGACAACAACGAAGTCACTTTTTTTAGTTTGGCTAAAATGAGAAATAAACTGCATTGCATCATTATATATTGCAATCAATTTACGAATACAAATATATCTTATCTTAGGCAAGTAATACCGAATTCTGCACAAATAATGAAGCATATTTACTAGAGTGGCTTTTTTCAGAATACTCTTTTCCGTGTGATTAACTATACTGAAGCTCATATATTTGTTATAGATCTACAAAAATATGTATATTAAATAGAAGTTTTTTTTTTACATTTATTTTCATTAGGATATTTTAAACCTATTATCACTAATTAAATTTTAATTTATACCAAATAATTAACAGTCGAATAAAGAACGAACGAATTATTGCTTAATTCATTTTTGACTTCGTTTCCTCAAAATATTTTTCTTGAAAGAAAGACAGAATAGATTGCACCATTTATTTAAAATTCTTAATTGGGTTTAGCAAAAGTTTTATTCGGTGCCTCTTTATAAAAATAACACCCGATTTATTTAAGTGCTGAATAAATATTCATTAAACATCTCCGGCTTCTGCAGCAATGAAATGCAAATACTACATGAGAGTGTATTTGTTTTGTCTGGTGCGTTGCTGACGGCTGTCTGCGGTCATTAACTGCAATAGCAATTATTAAAATTTCACTTGTTTACTTTAGAGCTTTTAAAATGTATTAGTTTGATTAATTGCTTAAATATATTGTAAATATAATGTTAACATGTTTTAAGAGAAAATATTGTGTGAATGATACTATGAAAATATAAAACGATGAATCTATTAAAATTAATGAAGTCTTGTGTTATATATATATATATATGGTAAAATCAGTGTTTGCATTATGTTGTGATTGTAAACATCTTTGGTATTGGATATAATTTCCTTTTCAATAGAGGGCAATTTTGTGGTTTTTCGAAAATTTCTAATGCAAGAGGTAATTATAACATTTTAATATACTCTTTCGGCTATGTAGAATTAATTATAATTTTATCCTATGATATAACTACTAATTAATTTATTATAATACTTGAGTTTGTAATAATAAGCTGATTAACCGCTTAATGTGTACGCTCAAGTTGATTCAAGCTTGCGAAACAGGCCAAACTATGTACACTCGAGATAATTTGAGTCAAGACATAATTTATGCTTTTATAATTTTAACACTCGATTGTAAACAAGAATAGAAAATAGTGAAAACGCAAAAAAAATCGTTTCACCGATATTTACCATATAAAAAATGTGGTAACTTTTGTTTCTCTAAAAAAATTGCAAAATGTATTTTTCGTTATTATTCATGTATTGATATATTTTTAAAGATTTATCGTTTTTTTATCAATAAATATTGTATATGAAGTAAAAATGGCTTGAAATATCTGATGAACTCAGATGAGAACAAGTCATTAATAATATTTCATTGAAAATATAATATTTTATCCAGGAAAAGAGTATGAAAGCTCAATTCTAGACTTCGTAAATTAAACAAAAGGTAATTTTGATGTAATTCTTGATTGTGGTTAAAATAAATTTAGTATTGACTCCTGATATTAACTGGAAAGTATAACCGCGTAAGTTGCTGTAAGATATTTTTAATATTTACCGCACTTTAGGTACTTCCGCGAAGACATTATATACAATAAGCCAAATTTACGTGTAGCACTGTTAAAAATTGTTCTGAATACCAACCCTGGTCAATGCACGTGTTTATAATGAAATATACAGCACTTATATCTCATTGTTCAACTACAACTAAGTGTTAATAGCTTTTAATAATAGTATAATAACAGAAACGTATTATTGGTTTATCAATTTGATAAAAAATGTATATTTACAAATATATAATTCACAACGAGAAAGAGAAAATGTATGGTGGTTGACAACTTAAAAAAAGTTCGAATACTTTAAAAATTGATTCGGAAGTTCACATTGTATTAAACGCTCGCGTTTACATGTTTCATATAATTAACTGATTAACGTTGATTGTGTTAAAATGATCGACTGGTTAAAATGAAAACAAAACAACAATAAATACCACAATAATAATCTCTATAATATGATAAAATCTTGATTAATGAGTTTTCTAGAAAAGCCACTCTCAGTTAAAATTTAATCCAATGAATGACATCTGCGTATTAAAATGATGTTATTAACAGATTAAAATAAAAAAATCATACTTAAAATAAATTACAAATATAATCAATTTCCAATACTAAACGTCTTAAATATTTTTGACTGATCAAAACCATGCATGATCATTGTTATCTCGTAAATTAGTAATAAAGTCTTAAAATGTACAAAAAAAGGGATTTTGAAATATTTACACAAAAAATTCTACTTAATAAATAACATATTACACAATAATAACGATTGAGTAATAATTCTTGACTAATTGAGAGGAAATCAGACTTGGGAGGTAATTCAAGATAAATAACAAATTTTTATTATCAAAATATGAATATAATATTCCATTTTCAAGTGCAAGGAATTAAATACATCATATTTTGATGAGTATAATCTCGATTTAATTAAAACCCAATTAGTGTTTGATATTTGACAGTGGAGGAACTCTTTAATAATTCTAGCGTGTATCTGAATATGCTAACACATTTTAAAGTACTGAGTTTCGATAAAATTGGCTATATATATATTCTTTCCTTATATTTTGAAATAGTTATATCCTAGTTACTAATAATGCGTTTTGACAGTTGCAAGCCAGGATGGGCCCACAATCACTGGCGGCCGCCTGAGATATCAAGAAGGAAATGTGGTGAACGTCAACTGTACAGCCATCAAAAGTCATCCTCCTGCAGAACTGCGATGGTACATTAATGATAAAGAGGTTAGTGTATATATATATATATATATATATATATATATATATATTATATATATATATATATATATATATATATAAGAATAATTTTTAAAGCAATAAATACAATATCAAAAAATATATATTGCAGGAAATCTAATCAGATCAAAAGCAGATAAAGAGAGATATACCAAGTATAAATTATATACAATATGAAGAACAATAAAACTAATAATATAAAATTTAAAAATGACTGAGAATAAAACAATATACAATATAAAGAATAGGGACCACGTCTTTATCAAGAGGGAGATGGTCAGCTATGCAAATTAAACACTCTTTTCTGACAAGCACGAAGGACATATTTCTAAAGATCTTTGAGAAATTTCCCCAAACAGTGTTTGTTTCAAAATAAAGAAGCATAAAGATATTTATTTCAAAAATTAAAGTAAAAACGTATATAAAAAAATTAAACTAGCCCACAGTAGAAAGAATTACAGATATAGTTTTAAAATGTCAATAAAAACAAATCAGAACCTATTTAACCATTGGAATATAGATAAAATTGCCAAAAGTAAATTTAAAATAGGGATAAAGATATGGTTGCGAAAAGTAATTAAATTCAAAAATCTAAGAAACAGGCAGTAAATATAAAATTAAATTAATTGTGTTTAAGGAGATTTAAATATATATATTGGCAACTTGTGTGTGTGTTGTTTAATATTTTATGTATATTAGATATTCACAGTCTCAGCTTATCCTTCTATACACACGATATGATGATTCAGTAGACCTGAAGTGTGTTTTGATTGATTTAGACAATACTGTCACACAAATTGTAAATTATACTGATATTGTTAGTATATCTATCTAATATTATCCTGAATTGTACTTATTATGAAGAAGTAAATTTTGATGAAAAAAATTTATTTAAATTTTTACAGCTGACAGATTTTAGATATTTGATGTGTTAACTATAAAAGTTGATTATTGTTTTCAAACTATTACTATATATCCAGATTGCTGCCTTTTCAGTTTTGATATTAAGCACTGATTAAACGTATACTTTATTTTTCCATCTATCTCTGATTATTATTCGCTGAACATATGTATTTAGCTTATTACACTTTTTGTAGATCAATATTTTTTCTTATTTAGATCTGTAGGTTATTGTTAAAATAAATTTGGGGAATTTTTCTTGAATAACTTTCTGATTGTAAATTTTAGGCTTTTGAAACTATAATTTCTAGTAAAACAATTATTGTCATTCTACATGCTTTTAAATTTTTGAAGATATAAGATTCGAAAATGATTCATACATTTATGAAATGCTCACAGAATTTTAAAATTTGTGTTAATTCCATAAAAATCCATCTATTTTCACCATCAATCATGCGTTTTGTGATGAAATATTTTTTTAAATAAATGCGTTTTAAGATGTATTTTATACGCATATTTTATGATATTATGATTTCAAGTATAAGAGATACTGATTTATGGTGTTTCCATGCTTCCTGCTTTCTCTTTTTTTCTGTATTAAGCAAAAAGATATATGAAACTGATTTATTGATTGCTGCTCACAAATTATTAAACATTTTTCAAATTGTATTAAAATGGCTGTCAGTTTTCTTTTATTATATGTACAATTGTGAAGTTATTTTTGCATAATATATGTGTTTGAAAACTATTTTTCGAGTCAAATATTAGATATAATTAACTTCGAATAAAATAAATATCAGCATAAATTTATTCATATTTATTAGCCCATATACTGGTGGCTTGCATTTCAGTTTAATCTGAAATATTATAGAAAGTATATATGCCACCAACTTTCCATTAATCATTTTTGTAAAATACAAATTTCATTGATATTGAACCGTAAATTTTTATAAACTTCTAAAACTATTTGATAATTTATGTTCTTAATGATTCTAGTTCAATAAAATAGTGCATTCAAGTTTTTAAATATCGCAATTTTTCAATAATTTATTGGCACATTAAATTTAAATTAAATATCAAATATCAAGTGATCACATAGAATAATTCGTAAAATATGAATGTTGGGATTTATTATCAAACGAATTTTGCATATTAATGAAACATGTTAATTTTATTCAAGTGAGTATTTTTGTATATTTTGCGAAATGCATATTATTTTTTATGTTAATAATTTGGTTTTAAAATTCAAACACACTTGTATTAAAATTTTAAGCATTGGAATTAATCGTTTAAAGATATATTAATTTTGTATTAATTACCATCTGTAAGAAGAAGATATTTTGAGTAACTCTTAATTAATATTAATGGGAAATTTCCAGAAATATTTGATTCCGTCATTTTGTACAGACTAAAAAAATAAATGATACCTTTTCAAGAAAAAAAAATTTTGATGTTTGAAGTATTTAATATTTTATAGTGTTGGCTACTTCTATTGCCTTATAACGGAATAACATGTATTATTTCTTTACTTGAAACTTAATATACATTATTTTAAATTTATATAAAATAATACGTCAAAGGTTTTAGTTATTTCCTAATAAGTTACCGTCTATATAACTTATTGTCTGATTAGATGTCAAAATGCTACTGAAAATATTTATTTTACTCAATATTAACTCATATCTCCTTGTATAATCTACGAACTAAATGATTGAACTGACCTTTATGGTTCTTTTGTAACATCCAAGAAAATAATGCATTTATATTTCATAAACATTTTATATTTCCAGTAATTATTTATTAATATCGGAACAGATTAATTATTCTCTGATTTATCTCATAAAAAGCTATCAATCTATGTCTGTCCATTTTTTTCTTTATTGGTCACAGAACACATTGCCAGCAAATTAATGACTTGAGAAAACAAAAAAGTTCAAGTAATAAATTAATAAAGATATCCGTAAATCATAATTTGTAAAATTAATAAAGACACTTCATTATTTATATAATTCCTAATAAACTTATATATCCAAATATAATGAATATATTTAAGTAAAATTTTACGTGAAGAGCAGATTGCTTTTAGAAATACATGAATAAAGCAGTAGAAAACATATTTTTTTCACTTTATTTTTAATCAATGATATTGTAATTTATATAGTAATCTAAATTAAATTTTATCAGATTTTTTTCGATTGCCAATGGAATAATTATGAAATAATAAAAATATTCCTTTTGTGATATAGAAATAATTTTCGAGAAAGCCAGAATACAGCAGAGCATATCTCCCTGAATGAAGCATCCTGAGAAAAATTTCTCTAGTCTTATCAGGACCACGAATCCACGATGCATTAATATTTTTCGGGAAGCGTACTAATTGAATTAGGTACGAAACCTTCTTGAGAGCTCAATTAATACGACAGGAAAGACGTGTAATACACGATTAATCTCGGTTCATTAAGCCTTATTGATTTTTAATGCAAGATGACTTAGACTGATAAAAATATTCCCATCCGTGGAATTAGATTTATTGGAGTAATTAAATTGATAAAAATCAATGGAAGCTAATTTTATTATTTAACTTTAAAAGAATGGCTCGCTGAAAAGTCGTTTTATTCGAAACATTTCTTGTCACAGATGGTTTATCAAAATGAATAAAATAAAATTACTTATATATTAATTAATTATATATTAATTTGAAATATTAATTTGGATAATTTGAAATTAGCAAGTAATTTAAATAAACTAATTACAATGTGCTGAGTGGATAATTTATAGTAAGCTCAGCTACACATTTTCTTGATTATAGCATGATATGTGCATTGTCAAAAGTGACAAAATTAGCAGTCTGTTTCGTATATATATATATATATATATATATATATATATATATATATATATATATATATATATATATATATATATATATATATATATATATATATATATATATATATATATATATATATATATATATATATATATATATATGTATATATATATATATATATATATATATATATATATATATATATATATATATATATATATATATATATATATATATATATATATATATATATATATATACACTTATTAAATCATTATTTCAATTTCAATACATTTTTCTAGATGAAATGTAAAAAATGAAATACATGTACTTTTCTGCTTCGTTTCTGAAAACTATTTTAGTACTTGAGCTATATAATAATTCTCCGAATTCCCACGCTTACTTTCAAAATTAATTTTGCTTGTATTTTATGATTCTGCCAAATTTCTGAACGTGATATGATTGTAATACTCAAAAGGAAATAGAACACACAGAAAAGGTAAATATCTTCCATCAAATAATAGATTATAAAGCATAGTATGTTAGAGTTGGAGATAGAAACACCATCTTAGCTTGTTTATTTGAGTACAAATTTATCATCTTGCGTTCACTATTTGTATGAGAGACATCTTGTTTGTTAAAACATCCTTATTCATTTATGACCACGAATTCATTTAAAGCATTGATATACTAATATAAATGTCAAAACTCATTCTAGCAATGTAGTTTAATGAACTGTAATATATAATTAGTGATATAAAAATAAATTTTATAATTTTACTTAAAAAACCTTCGTAAAATTTTCTCTCATTGATAAAAATTTACAAATAATTAAAAAAAATGCAAAAAATGTTAATCTTTTTTTATTTAATTAATGGTTTCTGATTTATCTGGGATGAATGTGTAATGTTAGATAAACGTTACTTTTAATTTTTTTAATTTTATTACTGTTAATGTGTTGATAAAAGTAATTTTATGAATAGAAAGTTCATGCACTTATATATGCCTATCACTTCGTAACAGGCCAATCGAGATTATCTTAGACTGTACAACCCGATACGCTATCCGGATGGTCAAGAATCCACTTTGCTGGGATTGCGGTTCACTGTCCAGCCGAGACATTTCCAGCGAGGGGAGATGAGGCTGAAGTGCGTGGCCACACTCTTCAAGGTGACCAATATGAGGAGTGAAGATTTGGTCATCAGCAGCAGGCAGGAAAGTTCTGGCCTAGTGGTCGTCGTGAATAGGAATTGTGAGTATGCTATTTATGGCATTTTCTTATATTATGACTCTTTAAAAACATTAATTGTCTTTAAAATGAAAAAGCGAGGATATTATTTTTTTAAAAAATCATTGGGAAAGTGCAAATTTTATACACACTACAACATTTATATTATATCTTATCGATAACGAATATAGCTTTTAATGACAATTTCTGTACTATGGTTTTGTCTTAATTCTACGCGCAAAAATTTTAGAGATAATTAACAAAGAAAATGCCAAATGAAATCTGACTAATGCTACAAAGGTCATATTTGATGCCTTAAAAAACAACATAGTATTTGAAATTGTCCCTAAATTTGTTTCTACTTCTAGATTTCATTTTTGGTCTGAGAATGAAATTTATGTATAAAAATTTTTAAAGAAATGACTCACCCAAATTAGTTTGATGCATTATTAATGTTATATAAAGTTTCCCACAAAAAGCGGGTAATTTTTAAAAGCAATTTAACAGCTGTAAATGTGACAGGATTCTTTAAGTAACTTTTATGTTGTCTCTGTAAATGGTCACATATCTAGCTCATGTTCATTTGTTTGCTGATATTATTAAAATGGAGGTGTCTCGATAGAATATTGTGTTTTGGTAGGAAGAAATTATTAAAAATAGAGTGACTGTTGTTCAAAGATTGTTCTCAATCTTAGTGGAATATGTTTTCAGTAAAAACCAGCTAATTTATTAAATATAATGTCCTAACACAACATTCATCACATACTATAAGAAAAAACATTCGTTGGGCGAGAAGAGCCCTATTACTGATCGTAAAGCAAACAGACGACGATCATGAGCTAGATGGGTGACAAACTGCAAAGAAATAGGATAAAAATCGTTTGCGAAACGTTGAGTGCTGCCAGTGTACACAATTGTATGTAAAAATTATATAAGTGTATAAATTGTAATTAAAATAGATTAAAATATGTAATTTGCAAATTTCTATTTTTATTTGGATAAAGAACCCAATATCTTCAATTTTGTGTTTTTCTATTAATATCAGTTGACAAATTCATTACTTTTATTACATGAACTGATGTAATCAAACTGTCACTAAAGACTCCTAAAGTCATTTTCTTAGTAATTAATACTGCTACTCATTTCCTTCCACAGGTGCGATTGACTTCAGAGTAAATGAAACTTCGTTTTACTTGATCTTGCTTCTAACTGTCTTATTGGTATGCGTCCGGTAGCAGGAAGATGAATCCGTTTTCCAAGAGAACTGACTTATTTCCTCACTGCTGTGCAGTGCCTCTGTGATTGGAATTGATTGGTTCCTTCCTACCCAATGATCAGTCGAACACCTCATTTAAAAACAGCAGTCCAATCAGCAAGTGACACGTCGTAGATCTTAACCTACAAAGTACTGTAGAAGAGATACATCAGTTTCTGCCTCACGGAATCTGATAAATGTTGGCAAGGAATGGAAAAAAACACTCTTAGAGTGGAGTAAAAGAAGGTTGAATTGTACAAAATGAGAGAAACGAATAAACTATTCAGGGTAAAAGACGCCAAGGTTTATGTAATTGAAAAATAAATTTCTGCACATATTTGTAAAAAAAAAAGTATTATATGCATGGAATTCAATATAATTTAATTGTTTATGTAAATTGTTCAAACTAATTAATCATAAATATACGTATTTGTTTTATTGTCTCCCATATTATAAATTCAAAATTTTTACACTTGTTGGTTAATCCTGCTTATAAGCAATTAACTGTGACTCAGATATTCGATAAGGTGGCTTTACCATCAATTAACTAATTGCATCATTTTGCTATTATATACATAAGTCTATTTTTCACTTTACATTACTGTCACATACACATAGTATTCTGAATGAAAAATATGAAAATTTTGAACTTTTATATCTTTTTAAACATATCGCATTTGATGAAAAATGGCTTAAAATAATTTAGAATTGCATTTTAAATACAAAATTTCCGTAAACATAAATTTCAAAGTTTATGCAAAAGTCACTATGGGATAAATTACGATTTTCTTTATAGTTACCTAGTTTAGTCTAATCCCATATGAAACAAGATATTAGTAAAGTAATGACTTAAAACAAAAATTATGAATAATAAATGCGAAAAGAAGCTTAAAGTTTAAAAAATCATTAATAATTACTTATTATAATTATATAAATACGAAAAAATATCATTATACCTCTCTCTGTTTTATCCAGAATATTAAAATATGTTTAAAAACTGAGCATAAAGTTTAAAAAGGAGGACACAGTTTAAAAAAGCATTAATAATTACTCATTAAAATTATATAAATACGAAAAAATATCATTATACCTCTCACTGTTTTATCCAGAATATTAAAATATGTTTAAAAACTGTTTTATCCAAAATTAAATTAAAAAAAGCATATTATTTACTGCTTCAAATTTTTAATTTTCCTTATGCAAATGAAATTGATTTTCAAAGTTCAAATAGCAATTTATGTGACTCATATATACTAAGTCGTAATACAAGTCCCCTTGCTGCGTAGTCTACTTATAAAAGAATCTATTTTTGTAAACCTGATATGATTCATGATACTTACAACAATTTTTAAATATTTCATACTCATATTGCAAATTTCAGTGTTGGCTGTTTTTATAATTTCAGTGATAGTTAGAAACGATATGTTATACTAAACATTTAAGTCTTAAGCGCTTATATGCGTGTGTATTTCTTTTTTATTGCTTTATAATTACTTATAAAGAAACTGAATATTGAATTAAACTGAGTGACACGATAGCTACATATTGGCCAAGGCCTACAGTGCACATTTCTGTTTGCATGAACAAGGACACTCGAATGCGAAGCACATGTCTTGGTTAGATGGCCAACCAGAAGCAGAACCCCAGTGTAGAGTTCCCACACATGCTTGGTTTATAGATCTATCGATATACAGAAGGGCTGAATGGTTAATTTGACGTTGCCCAGCTCGAGAATCGAACCACGAACATGTGAATTGGGTGCACCACTAGGATAGAAACTAAACTTCCAAAAGTAAATTGCATATATTATCATGAAATGTTTTAGTTTTTATCTGAAGAAGTTGCAGATAAAAATCTGGAGGTTTAGAGCATACCTTATTTTCAAATACAAGCGTGAGTAATGAAAGGACTATGGTATCGGCTCACAATGAAGAGAAATAAGTAAAAATAATTAACTTAAATGGAAATTAATTTTTAAAATTTTCACCAGAAAATAACTAAAACATTGATTATTAAAATTAAATGCTAGTCTTGGAAAATATAAAACAATTAGCAAAAAATCTTTAAAAATATTAAGCGTCAGAATCTTTATAATCTTAATCTTTGAACAGTGCTGGACAATTGCTAAGGACGGATAACACTATCATCCATAGCAACCACAAAATGAAAGGAAGCAAAATGTGGAAAATTATAATAAGTGCGGGTATAGTAAGAAGAAGTATGCGTATGCCAATTTTTTTTCCACGTCTGTTCATCACATGATAACGTGCATAAGAGCTTTAAAAGTTTTGACGCGTGTGGACAGTTGTTGTTTCAAGTCAAAGTTTTACAGGAAAGATTTAATAGATGAACTTGAAATTTTTGGCATGTCTTCCCGACATCACTTATATGATTTTATGCGTGGCCGAATTATTTGAAAGATCGAAGAAGGGCGAAAAATAACAGATGTTGCCAGGGAGTTCGACATCGCTCAAAGCGTTTTTTCGCGGTTGTGGAAGTCATTTAAAACTACTGGAATGTGTAGTAGGCGGCACGGGGAAGGTCATGTTAGAAGTACGACGCCTACAGAACACAGATATATCGTCCTATCAACAAAAAGGAACAAGCGCACCACAGCTCGTCAGGTGGCGAATCAGTTTCTTGCTGCCTCAGGAAAGTAGATCTCCAGAAAAATTGATGCCAGACGTTTGAAGGGAGGAGGACTATACGTCCGCAGGCCTGTTGTGTGTGTCCCATTCACCAGACAGCACCGTACTGCCCGTTTGCAATGGTGTTGTGAGCATCGCAATTGGACTGAACAGGACTGGGCATGCGTACTATTCTCAGATGAGAGTAGGTTCAGTCTGTCATCAGATTGTAGACGCCAACTGATCTGGCGCGAGAGTGGTACTGCTTATCGTCCAGAAAATATCCAGGAAAGAGACCGATATCCGACATGCAGTTCATGGTGTGGGCCGGCATCATGATCAGTGGCCGCACGCCCCTACTTGTGGTTGCGAATGGGACTATGATGGGCCAACGATATATTAAAGAAGTTCTACTCCCTCATGTTTGTCTTTTCCATCGTGCTGTCGGTGATAAATTTGTTTTTATGGACGACAACGCAACATGTCATCGAACACTTGCTGTTCAGATTTGTCTAGACAACGAGGGTATTCAACGCTTCGTATAGTCATCACGTTCTCCAGATCTAAACCCCATTTAAAATGTGTGGGATGCTTTGGGGAGGCAAGTTGCTGGTCGAAACTATCCTCAGACAAACTCTCATCCGTGCACTCCCAGAGTAATGGGATAAACTGCCTCAACAGCTGCTGGATAATGTTGTGCAAAGCATGATACGACGTGTGGAATGTTGCATCACACTCCACGGTGGACATATCCCGTACTGATACCTTTCTTCAAGGTGCCTGCTGACTTTTAGATTCATTGTACCATTTTTCCGTATACAGCATCAAATGAAAATTTTTTTCTTTCAGATGTTTCACAGCTTTTGTACTTTCCAGAACAATAAATATTCTTTATTCTAATGTCTGAACAGTGTGGCAACTATATTTTATCCTACTAGGCCTCATATCTTGCTTAATGTTATGCTAGGTTGCAATTTGTGATCCGTCCTTAGCAATTGTCCAGCATTGTTTAATAAATTAAACATTAGGAAACCCAATTATTGAAAAATATATTATATATCTATATAAATATTACAATTCTAATTCATAAAATTACTAAGCCCTATGAAACGAATCTTGGAAAATATTAAATAATAAAGAATATTCTTAAAAATTATTCATTAAAATATTAAGTATTAAAATAAATTTTGATTTCTAACCAATGACACATAAGATGGAATCACACAGAAACAAAAAAAATAAATAAAAAAGATTTTAAACTTTTATTTAAATACTAGGCCCTTCTATTTAAAAAAAAAACAAATTTACTCAATATTTAGAATACTAGAGTACTCGATCAAATTATTAATGAAAATCAAAAGAGGTAAATGACACATTTAATATTTAACGATAAACAACAATTGTTGAAAATTGCTACTCCAGTAATTTTATGTAATATCTATTAAGTTTCATTCTCTTGGAGAATCCCCAATAAAAACTCTATTTTTTTCTACTCACTTGTCAGTTCGAATTAATGAGTTTCACATTAATATTCATTCCTTTTTTCTTTATAAAATGTTTAATGAATGCCATTAACAATTTTCTTAACACAAATACTCTGAAAATAGATTTTTTTTATTAACATCAAAGCTACTTTATTGATTCTCATTTCAAAAACTGCGTCTTTGACACATAAATTAACGTTTGATTTTTGACGTATATATTTTGTTTTATGAATAAGAAAATAAGATATTTTGTTCAGAAACCCAAATAAAGGCATACTTTTTTCCTTAGATGAAAATGTAGTTGCATTTATGATGTGCACATTAATAAAATTGTGAAGTAATTGCAGAAATGACTTAAGAAATTACTACAAATTTTGCAGATTTTCAATATTTGCATTTATAATAAGTAATTTTTTTCCAGAGCTTTCATAAATTAAGCGTTCAGAACACTTTACAGATATTAGTGTCAAGTTGTTTACCAATCTATAATAAATCTACTAATTTTTAACAATAAAATAAAAAAGCAATGGTAAATAATGTAAAAGTAAAACGGCAATATTAATTTGTTAAAAGGTAATCCCATGTCATTAAATTTAAAACATGAAAAACTATCCATTCACATAAATATATTTTAATATACTTTTAACTGGTGAATTATCAATCTACCTACTATTTCATCCCAGATTTTTAAAGAAGTGATAAACTTATTTTTTGTGAACTTATTAAGCAGAACCTAGGAATAATGATCGGTTATAATTAATATTCATAAAACATAAATAAATAAATTATATTTATAAGCGGTTCATATCTATTATTTTATTCTCTGTATAACAAACGGAAACAAAATGCAAAATCTATCTAAGAAATGTATTTTTTATCATATTCTCTCTCCCTCTCTCTGTCTTTTTATTTAGCAAATAAAAATTTATAAATACATATAAACAGAAAAAAATAACAATTCAACTATACTAAATAACAATGCATGATTCCAAATAGTGAATTATTCTTACACCATTAAGGAAACGAATTTATAAAAACGGCAAGGAATGTAATTTACGAATAAAAATAAATTTAAAGAAAATATTTCGTAACTTTAAATTTAGTTTAATAATTTTGCAGTATGTAAGATAATATTTTTATTTCTTCTTAATAGTCTCTAATTGTCAAGAGAAAATAACTTAGTAATGAAAACTTTTCACAGTTTATCTAAATTAAGGAATTAAAGAATTAATTAAGAGAAATAATGCAAAAGATTCTAATAATATATGCCGTTTACATTAGTGTATATTAGAATGTTACCTTGATATTAATATTAATATATTAATTTGTTATAAATGTAGATGATAACAAGAGATGAAGCATACTTACTAAGTTTCACGAATTATGATGTGAAGTGTTATGATATATGGAAGTCTATTTGAGAGTTTATTATTCTATAGGTAAAGAAGCAAAATTTGATGTATTCATCTGTTGTGAAAGGAAAAAAATATTTTTGAATTGCAATGTGCGGTTTTTAAAGGTAAGAACATACTTAGACAACTATTATGCTTCCAAAACAGTCGATATAACATTAATAGTGATTTTAGTTCCAATATAAATCATGAATAAAAAAATAAACAAAAATTATTTTAATAGTAAAATGAGTTAAATTATATAGAATATTTTGCAATACTATTTGCTCCTTTCACATTAATTTAAACAAATTAATATTTTTCTTTAGTATATAAGAAATGATTTTAAAGGAATATTTTCTATTGATGTAAAAATTAATATATTTCTTATAATAGTTTAGAGCTAACGTCATGCTATTTTATGATATTAATGTGAATAAATGAATGTCTTTTGTTAAGATATCAATTAATTTAAAATTATTATTTATCATAAATGTTAAGAAACTGATATGTTTATCTAACATAAAGTCAAAGATTAATAAGTTGACATTAATGTAAAGAAATTAATGTTTTCATTTGACATAAATATAAAGACATTAATAAATTCTTATAAATTAATGGAATAGCATTCACAAGAAAAATTTGATACAATTGTGGGTATAATGTGCAAATTTATAAAAAAATACTAAATTAATACATATATTTTTTTAAATAATTATAAATGGAGCAATTTCATGTATGAAGAAAGAGGAAAATGTGAAGAATACAAAAAGTTTATCATGAATTGAGGATTAATACATTTTTTAGGAAACATTTTTCTGCAGTGCTACTTATAAACTCTAAATAGAAAGATTTTGCAATCTATTTTTTTGCAATCAATACTTTTAACCACTAAACACAGTAAGAAAAAAATAATGCTTAATAGATAATGAAGGTAATGATATTTAAATAAGAATACAATATAATAGTCTTTAACACAAAACTCTATGGAAGTAAGTTTTGAGCCTATATATGAAATGCTTATTAGTTACCAACTTTATAAAGAAATAATTACTGCCTCCCTACAGCCCCAAGCGTTCTTTTTAATTTCATCTATTTATATAATCAAAATATGTCTACATTTTTAATTTAAATAACTAATACATGGAATTAAAACTACTTACAGATTTTATACATTGAATTAAATTCGCTAACTTTTTTATCGTGAAGAAAGGAAAATTATTTCACATAAAAATATTTTTTTTAAAATAACAATAAATTTCAAAAGGTTTTCTTAATTAATTTCGTATTATTTTTTAATTGTTAATAATTTCAAATTATTGTATGAAGTGTTTTTAACAGGAAACTATAATTCATTTTTAAATTATTGTAAAATAATAAAATAAAATAAAATTAGAAATTACATATGCTAATTATTTTGTAAATCTATTACTACATAATACACATTCAAGTCCTTAACTACTAAAATAATTTAAAATTTAACAAAAAAATACTATCATAGATTAAAACTTAAATGAATATTTGAATGGATATTAACTGTATACTTAAACTTTTATTCTCATTTTATTTAAGCGATGAAATGAAGAAAATATTTAGTGTACTTTGTTCCATGAAAATTAATTCGTATTTTCTTCTGACATTCAATACTTAAATATTTCTACAATCTATTTGACTAAGGAATTAAATATAAATTATCTAAGTTCCAAATCGTAATACAAACTTTAATTTCGTAGCTTGATAAATAATCAAAGCAAATATTTGATATTCTTAAGAATTACTTCTTAAAGCAGTTACACCCTAATTACTTAAAATATTATAAATGCTGAGATAATATTTAAAGTACATTGTCTAATACTGTTTAAATACTTTTAATCGATTATAAATTTTACGAAACCGATTAAATAATTACGGAAATTATAAATTTAATACGGGAAATATTTATTCAACTGAAGGAATGAGAAAAAGTTCCTTTTAAAATCATATTTATGAGAAAACACTCTTCAAAATTCACTTAAAAATAATATGAATTAAAAATTTATTAATTATAATTAAATTAATAAAACTCGATTTATAAAATTTATTCTGATATATTTATATAATTTTATAAATTATATTTTTAAGTAAAATTTATAAAGAAATTCAACTAAAAAGATGGATTATTTTAATTATTCAAGATATTTTCAATATAATGTTAAACCACTTATCTATTTCTGGTAGTCTGTTCAAATTTTTAATTACATTTTTATTTTAACATAGAAAAATATAAGCAAATAAAGTTATCTAAAATCAGTAGATGTTTAAATTTTTTTTTAAATTATTTATTCTTTTTTTAATTTTTATACTTGAAAAAGAGAGCATTTTGAACTTTTTTCTAAAATATACTTGCTAAAATAAAAAATAAAAATATATATTTTGAAATTACTTGGATCATAAAATTGGTAATTTAGAGACGTAAGAAAATGGAAGTTAGACTATTACAAAACAAAACATTTATTACGACATTACACATGATTAAAACAGTTACAAAGAAAATGCTTAATGATAATATACAAGGTTATACATTACCAGAATGGTGCAAATAATAAACAAAGCTATTTATGAGACGATTTGATCGCCTTCCATTCTTCACGTCTCTCTTCTATTCTATTTTTAGTCTATTTTTTATTGGATATTGAATATTTTGTAAGTTCACTCTATTGGACAGTAACGCCATCTCTCGTCAGTAGAGTTAATATAGATCTGTTACAATTTCAAAAAGAAAAAAAATTACAATTATTGTCATTTATAAAAACACATTAGGAAATGTAGGAAAAGAGAAATCTTATGACTTAAATATCTTATTCCTATTCTTGAATGACAAAAGTAATAAAGGGAAAAAGAATCACACATTTCCATTCTTAAAGCGAGAAGAATTCCATAACAGACAATTATACCTTTTAAATTGTATACATCACACCGTAAGCAAGCCTAGAGGCAGATCAAATAAGCATTAATTAAAGTTATAACTAATTATAAACTCGTGCCAATCAAAGATTTGAAATAAAACATTTTCATTGTAAATTAGCAACAGACTAAAATTCTTACATACCATTCTGCTCAGTCGTTTCTCAATTCACCAAAAACCATTGCTAGAAATAAACATAATAATGATTTCATTTTTATAGATTAATTTAAAATCATTTATAGTTAAACAGGATAATTCAATATTTATTGAGATTACTTAATGCAACAAAGTTCTAATAACAACAAGCAAAAAAAATTTGTATATGTTAAAAGTTGTTATTTGATATTAAATATTTATACGGATAGATTGATTTGGGAAAATTATGTAATCTGATAATATTTATATTTTGAATTTTAATATTTTTACGAACTGGAAATGTAATTATTAAGTTAATGTAATAGAAACAGAAGCAGAATTTAAATTACTTTAGTAGTAAAAAACGTAAAAAAAGATAAAAGAAAACTTGAAAAAATTCAAAAATCACTTTTGGCTGAAATTTAAATTTAAACAAAAAAACGTGAAGTTCTACAGCATAACATATAAAACTATATACAGTATAAAATTATTAATTTAATAACATTCGAATAAAAAGATGTTGTATTGGTTTTAGTAAAATTTTACGTATAAACTAAGAAAACACGAATTGGGGGATATGTATGTAGTGCATGAAAACTCTCTTTAATTAAGTAATTTTTAACTATTAAATTCAAGACTTTTTACAACAACAAGATCAACGTTCCAGAGTATTCTCGACAATTGAGGTACAGTTAAACGTGAAAATGCATTTACTAAAGAGGTAAAATTTTTTTAAAAAATCAGAAAGTTAATAAATATCATTCCTTTAAAAACAATCACTTTGCCAGAATGTAGAAAAGTAGGGACATTCAATGCCTAAATATTTTTCACGCTTTTGTGCCTTAATATTATTTTTGAACTATTTTTCGATAAAGGTTAAAATTATTTCTGAAAATATCAATTTACATCTTTGACATTTTGTTACTATATTAGAATAACAATCGCAGCTTTATATGTATATTAAAATATACATATAAAGCTGCATAGTAAAACAATGCTGGCTACTTTTACCAAACGGTTTTTTAATTCCAAAAATAGGGGCATATTGTTTTTTATTACAAGGTTTCTATACAAGCCGGTGGTAACTTAGAACTATAGAAGCTGAACTATGAAATAAAATATTCGCTTGAAAATTATTATCATGATGTTGATAAATCCGACATGATTCTCAGTTTCTGGTTAATGACATTTCAGATACGTTATTGTTGTTTGCCACCTTAGAATCATGGTATCATCAGTTTGCTAGAGTAACACAGACATCATGGTGCTAAGAATCCTGTATATGTTAATCAAATTTTGGCTTATAACATTTCTAATGTTTGTTATGTAGTTTGCTAATTCATTTATATATATTTTCATTTTAAACTTGTTGACAATTATTATACGTAGGTAGGTGTTATGAGGTTATTTAGAATTATTTTGAATTTATGAATAGTTTTAAAAACTAATTTGACATAAGTTCTTACTCGTTGACAAATAATTTAGTAACCTATAGTGGAAAAGAATAAATTACCAGAAACCAATATTACATAAATATGTAAATCTCATCTTCATGAAAAAATTTTGTTTCTTCATTACAATGCTTGATTATAGGGATATACAATATATTTGCTGAATCAAATATTTTGTCATGTGTTTCAAAATTGCTAATAAATGGAATTGTGATTTTAATTAATGGCAGCTGCAAATCTGTCAATATTTTAAATGGTTTTATTTTTAAAGGGAAACAAGCAAATTTTATTCAAAAGCTAATCATGTGAACATTTGGTGTTTTAATATTCTGTTACATTTCCATAATTAATATATTTTATGGTATACAAAATCGAAATATTTTTCTTTTAATTAACTTTTAATACGGATAATGCCATATATTTTATTTTCACGTATTGTTACTCTGTAGTTATTAAATAGTTCATTTTAATTCACATATTTATTAACGATTATATCAAAGACAAAATATAACACAGCAATGTCAAGCATAAGTTTTAATTTTCAGTTGTCGAAGAAATATTTTTCCTTATTTTATATATCGTTTTCAAGTTAAAAATTGTTGCCATCTGGCTTTTACAAAATGAGTTACATGATGAATTAACCAGAATTAGTTTTCGATTTTGATTGCGAATTAGCACAAATTATTAACGTAATTTCAGAAAGAAATGCAGTGTCAGCCTGCATTAAGCACAAGCAATAAGCATTGAAATGAAAAATAATGCTTTAAAACACTTAAAAGGATAAATATTAATAAAATATTTCCATAACTTCAGAAAGACGTGACTTAAGTATAAGTACTTCAAGAAAAAAAAATAATTTAGAAACATTTAAATTTCACAAAAACTCTGCTGCCAGTTAATTTAAAAACAGGATCACAATAAAGGTAACAGTACCTAAGCCATTTGGAAACATTTCTAAAATATATGAGATATTCCCCCCCCCACTGTATAAAGTGCATAAAATTTAGCAAAATTTGAAAATAAATTTGTTGTGAAATGCTAAAAACATACTCATTCAAAAAATACTTATTTTTATTCACGAAACTTAATCAAAAGATATCATAGTATGTTATCAAGAATGTCATAAAAATAAGGTATTAGTTAAATCAAAATCAAAAAGAAAGTTTTATCGTCTAAAATGCTTAATTTCTATAACCAGAATCCAGTCTGAAGTTTTAAAAGTTTGGTCTCCACAAATTGAATTACAAAGACTTGGAAAACCCTAGTCTAAATTAGAACTTAAATCGTTTAAACTTACTATTCCCAAACGCAAATTCTTATTTTATAATTTCCTTATTTGGGTGTACAATTTCAACGTTTTTGAGTTTGATACTGACCTCATTTTTGATTATATTTTCCCCTATTCCTATGAATTTCATTAACTACTTATTTATAATACAGCAACATTTTTTTATAATAAATAAATTATTTATATAATTATTATACAATTAAAATATTTATTATAAAATTAAAATTATTTATATAATAAATAAATCACAGCATATATTTCGTTTCCAATGACGTTTATTCTTGAAAATCAAATCAATTCTATGAGTAAGCTACGAGCAAAAATTCTCACCACAATTGATTCAAAATGATTAGCTTAATTAACTTAGAACGGAACGCAGATTTATCTGGGACAGTTTTATTAATAACACAGGATTTAAATTTTACTGATGTGACATTTATCTAAACTCTCAAATAATTCCTATAAGTGCAAACTTAAAATAAAATTTCTCACATAAGCAATAAAGTTTCTTGAATGTAATAAATTGTAATATTTTATTTATAAATTAATCTAAATCAAAATTACTTTTAATGTATAATTAAAATTAAAAGTAATTTTGATTTAGGCTAATTATTATTGCTACTTTAAATGTTATTTATTAGTAACAATAAAGAATAAAATTTAAAAATAATCAATAATAATTTTTGAATTAAAATTAATTTTTAATTTGAATTGAATTGCTAATAATTAAAAAAAATTATACAAACGTTAATTAAAATGAATTTAAGTTTCTGCAAATGGATTGAAGTTAAATCTTTGAATATCAGTACTTATTTATTAAAAATATTTTATTTTTTTTTTATTTTTGTAATACTATAATTAGATAAATGATCTTCTTTAACAATTTTTATAAAGGAAATTGATGAGAAAAAATCTATTTAATAATTACCACTATATATAAAATCGTTCTATTTAAAACAATTTTGCTTATCAATTTCACATTACAACAGTTGCAAGAAGATTACTATTTTTAATTTCATGATCACAGATTAAATACATTTTTGAAAAAAAATAATTAGGAATATTTTATCTAAGTAAATTGAAATTAAAAATAAAAATCTTTTTTTTTCTGTTTTATGTATAACGATATTTTCATAATAGTTTAAAAAAAGTACAGAAAGAATTGTTCTTTAAAAATAAAAATATTTTTTTTACTTTAATTTATTTTTTAAGAGAAACTGTTTCTCAAATTAATTTCATGACTAAAATGCAATTAATAGAAGTAATCACTTAATTCTTTACTTTAATTGAATTACATATTTTTTCTTTAAGAAATTCCCATTTAACCGTCAGTCATTTTTATTTTGCTTATTTTAATTTTTCTCAATTAAAGCTAACTCATTTCGTAAATAATTTTAAGTATTTTGATTGCCGGAAAACTCTCAACTTTCAAATTAGTTAATTAAACATTTAGCAATATTTAAAATGCTTTCAAAATTTGTAATTACTTAATTGATAGATGAAATCAATTGGAGATACTTGAAGTTTATAAATGAGAATAAGTAAACTTTCATTGAGGAACATTCTGTTCTAGCTGGAAAATAAGAAAATAAATAAATTGAACTTGATCACTATCACTACAGAAGTTGTAAAACCCAGAATGCTTATAAAAATTTGATACTTTTCGATAGTTGAAAAATTAATGAAAGTATAAACAATCTATTTATGCTTAGAATATCTCATATTTTCATTTGCAAACATTTTCAGAGACAATAACTTTTCTATAAATAAATAAATGTGAATGAAATATCACACGCGCGCGTTTTGTATTTAATTTTCTATAATTCCTTTTCTCAATTTGAATGTCCTTTTTATCGACTGCTCATATTCTCAACTGTAAATAGATTTCTGTTTTCTATTTTATTTATTTATTTGAAAAAGATTAGAATTTAATACAATGTTTACTTTCATATGTTTTAGTTCATCGTTTTATTTTACGTACGTCAAAAGAGTAACTACTGCCTAATTGGATACCAAGGTCCATATTTGAGAGAGTGGATCCTCTGGTGTTGCCATCTATTGGAGAATTGGAGAAGTCTTAGAGCAAAAGACGTATTTTTACCTTCATGGTGCTCTGATTAAACGAAAGGTGGCACTCTTCTGTCTTAGTTTCATACAGCCGTCAGTTTGGCTTGTGCAAGTGGCATAAGTAACAAGACCAATAACACGTCCACGGTTCTTTGACCAATCAAAAGATGAGTTGATTGTGCAGATTTTACACTCCCAGATCGTCTCATGTAACATAGCATCCTTCGTTTGTCTATTTACCCACAGTGTATTTTATATTTATTTAATTTTTTTTAATTCTTGAAAAAGTATCATTTTCCTTTTCATTCGTTGCCATATATGAAGCGCTTTTATCTTGAAGCAAACTGTTTTAAACAAAGCCAAGTAAATAGTCAACATGTTAAAAATAGGATATATATAAATCACTTTGCTTTTATGTATCGCATCTATCCTTCACTCCCAAAGGCCGGTAAATTTTTCTCATTGTATACCTACGCCCACTAGTATATTTTAATTGAGAAACTAGATATTTTTTCAAACATACTTAAATGTTTATAAAGTATTGAAGTTTTTACTGTCTTTTTTATCATCAAAACATTTGAATCATCGATTTTAAAATTAAAATTATTTTTCTCTAATAACCACCACAAAAAGATTTTCCGTATATCAAAATTACTTATTAATATATTCATACCAAAAAATATTAATAAATAGCTGGACAAGGTACTTCATAGACAGTAATATTAATGATAAACAAGACATTTATATAAAAAGTTTATTTCTCTTTCTGATACATGTTTCAAACTTTTTTACATAGTCTTAAGCATTTTGTTGAAGAAATTAAAAATAATTGAGCAATTTAAGTAATTATTTCAACAATTTTAAAAGCATTTTTCATCAAATTTCTCAAAAAGAAATTTTATTTGCCTTGTATTTCTTTTGAAATAATCATTACATTGTAACTCTTTAATTGAGTTTGCATGTTATGACATGCCTCTGTCAAGCATATAGTCTAGACTACATTAATAGAACAAAATTTATGCTTCAAGTCTTTCTTTTTATACACAATCTTCAAAGGGTAAGAGGTGGAAAAAATAGGAGACGAAAGAACTTTAAAGTCCCTAGTCGTTGAGCATTTTTATCTAAAATAGATCTTCTTCTTTACATCATGCTGGTAGCTCTTGAAGTGCCTGGTTTTGCATAAATCTTTAACCTCTGCCTAGCAAGAGGCCACTATGAAAAAAATCGTTTTAGTATCAGGTTCTTCACAACGCTTCGATGAAGAGGAAAGTACCTAAGTACTTCTACACTGTTCTTGTCTTTGATGCAATGTTAAATATTTTTAAGATAGGGCCAACATACGCTTTGATATTTCTATGCACCATTTTTATAAATACATGTGTAACTTTATAAGTAAATAAATTTACACTTAATGCTTAATATATATATATATATATATATATATATATATATATATATATATATATATATATATATATATATATATATATATATATATATATATATATATATATATTTAACGCCGTTGAAATTAAATGATGAAAATATAGTATATTTTATTTAAAACATTAATAAATGTACTATAGTTCTTGACATCTAAAAAAATATATTTTAATTTTGTATATATTATTAAATGTATCTCTTTTAGGACTGAAAATCAAACTTATGAAGCCCTTTAAATAATGAAGATTGAGTTATTTTGATACTGCTTATTTATCTAACACTTTTGATTGCACCTCTAAATATAAAAATTTCCTTTTAATATCTTGAGAGGAAGTTAATGTGAATTGAAGGTGTGAATGTATATAATTTACATAAAAGTTTAATTTTGCTAAATTTATTTCATTAATATTAAAAGTTTCAGCTATTTTTATTAATTTCAATTACTAAGCACATTTTAATGGCATAGATGCTTCTAAATATTTTCTTACATATTTTTATTAATTTAGGAAAATAGTGGATAAAAAACTTGCTAAAAATAAATCCGTCTGTGTGATTTCCTGTTATAATTTTCATTCAAACAATTGCCTTTTACTGTACGTCTGAAACCACCATTAAACTCCTATTTTTGAAGAAATATTTTTTAAAAATTATAATATATTTACAATGTCATTTAGTTATTTCATGTACAATATTTCAAAAGAATCTTACATAAGAAAATAAAGAAAAAAATGTAATGTAACAATTTCTTTATATAAATTTTATTACTTTCGGTGTAAACAAAAATGTATACTGAAAAAATTTAAGGAAAGGTGACAAAAATGTATTTACCATTTAATCTACAGATGTTCTAATTTAATATTGAGGCTTATCTAAATAGGTTAATTAGTAAAACTATGGAAATGAATCTACCATTTTGAAGTAGATCAGAAGATAGGAAGTATACATGTTATTCAATTACGTTGTGAAAAATCGCATTAACTGCTTCGTTACTTTTTTGGGGAACTCCTACGAGGGTCACTCTGAATATTTTGAGATACAACTAGGTTTTTAAAGTTATACTTACAAAATTTTAGGTGTGTTCAAAGTAGTCTCTTCCAGCATCACTGCACTTTTGTAGACGAATTTTCCACAGATTAAGTGCTTCAAGCCATTCATTTCTTCGAATAGATGAAAAAATGCATTTATAGCCACTATTAATATCTTCTTCTGAATGAAAACGATGTCCACGTAAGTTTATTTTTAGATTAAAGAATAACCAAAAGTAGCACATGACTAGATCAGGTGAATACGGCGGATGTTCGATCACTTTAATTTGTTTTTGTTTAAGAAACTCAACTGTTAATCCGGCTGTATGTGAAGATGCATTGTCATGGTGAAGCATTAGTCCCCTAACATTCAGTTCTTGTAGAATTTCTGGAAGACATTTAGTGGTATACCAGTTTGCTGTTACTGTCTTCTGTCCTTCCAACTTGATGGCTTTGACCAATCCCGTACTTCTGAAGAAAACAGCATACATCACTTTTTTCAGTGCACGTTGTTTTTTCACCATTGTCGGCGTAGGATCATCTTCAAAGACCCATACTTCGCTTTCTTGACGTGTTGGAACGTCAAAAAACGGTATGTACGTTTCATCACCTGTTACAATTTTAGAAATGATGCGGTGGCCACCATCATTCAGCATATTAAGAGTTTCTTTACTGATTCTGACATGCTCCTCTTTTTGATGCTCAGTTAGATTATGGAGAACCCAACGGCAAACTACTTTTTTCATATGTAATTCTGCATGAATGATTTTGTGTATGGCTGCGGATCCAATGTTAAGTTCCTTCTGTATCATTTGATAGGTACAGCGATTATCATCCATTAACATTTTTCGTATGGCAGACACATTATCCGGGATTACTGCCGACGGCGGCCTTCCTGTGTGTTCTTCGTCCTGAAGAAAATTGCGACCTCTTCTAAATTCTCTAAACCATCTGAATACAGTAGCACGAGTTGGAGATTCATCACCAAATGCTATTTGCAACCGTTGAACGCATTCTTCTTGATTTAATCCTGCTTTGAAATCGTAGAAAATCATAGCGCGAAAATGTTCTCACGTCAACTCGTTTTTCTCTTCTGTTTAAAATGTATTCCACACTAAACAAGTTGAAGTAAGTCAGTAAAAAACCGTCTTCTGTGTTAAAATACTTTGTACTTTAAAATTAAACCGTTATTTTTATTTTGTAAATTCTCGTCTGCGCGCATCTCAAAAATTTCCGAGTAACCCTCGTATACAGTTGAACAACTGTATATTTCATGACATAATCCATCTAACTAGTAATTTATACGAATATTGGTTACAATTAAAAAAATTTCATTATCCTGTTAATTTGTCCATTAACTACATATTATTTAGTATTTTAAAAATAATTAGAGAATTTTTATAAATTAATCCAATAATTTTAGCCCTTGAATTAACAAAGAATTGCTTGAAGTATAATGTATAAATTGCTTATGAAATAAAATATAGTGTATATTTTATTTCATAAATATAAATATATAAAATATAGTATATATTTTATTTTAATGCAAAATTTCTAGTTAATTATACGTTAACAATTTGTGAGAACACATCAGTATGTATATTCCTCTTTTTGTCCGTTGTCCAAGACTTTTTTCCTCTTTTTGTAAAAAAAAATCTTTCCCAAGGATTGCGAACCTCCTTCCAAAAAATGATTGCGAACTTTCTTGCAAAAAATGTGCTATAAAATATCACAGAGGCTCTAAACTTAAATACATATTTCCAATTATAAAAACTATATGGTCCTCTATTTATAATATTCATAAAATTACTCCTTTTTCTAATTTATAACAACACTTTACAACAACATTTTATAATATTATGGAAACTTAAATTAAGAATAATTATGCATTTTATTTCTAATTTATATTGCATTATCTTATACCAAAACATCATATATTGATTTGGTTTATAAGATAAGTTTTGATGTCCACAAATTGCACCTTAACTTACGTGCTAGAAGTAATAATTTCTTTCTTCCGAATAAAAAAAAGTTTCATTTTTTAAATACCGAACAAAAAGCCAATATTCAAATATTTTTATATATTGTAACTATGTTACTTTAATGCAGGTCATTTTAATAAAATTCATTGCAATTTTACTAGAATTAAAATGGACAGATAATAATTTTAAAAAAATCACTTTTCATTTTATCTCAATAAAAATCAAATATTTACAAATAATTTCTTGAATACATATACATCATAATTCATTATAAATTCTTCTATTAATTATTATATATTTGATATTTACCCTCTAATTTAAATATTTATATATCTCTGAGAATACATCAAATATTTATTAATAACTATCGACTGAAGTAATTAACATCTAAACTATGTTTGAAGAGTAAAACTAACATTTAAAATATTTTGATATTTTTTATAAAGCTTAATATTGTCTGCATCATTCATTGATAAAAATTTATGCAAATATGTGTTTTAAATTTGCAAAATGTTTCACTAAGCTTAAAGCAATATCATGTAAAAAAGTACATTACTATTCCTTGTATCTCAAAATGAATGTATAAACCTTTGATCGGCGAATAAGAAACTAGCTTACTAAGCCCCAGTCGCAGTTTATTAGCAAGAGAAACATCTGCAAGTGTACCCAGGAGGTTGCTTTAATAAGGAATTATCGTCCCATGGTGGAATGGGAACCATCAACAAGATCTCCTTTAATGCTCCACGTGATCATCTGTTTCTCAAGCTGTTATGATCTCAAAATAAAAAGTAACTCTTTGAAAAGAAATGACCATGGAGAAGAACACATATTTTCCCTCCTATTTTCGTGGTTACAGCAATTTCCCTTGGCCATTGCCGAAACGTTGGAATTGTTTCTCATTTTGATCGTCTGACTCAATTACAAACGAAATAGAAACAGCTGTCATCATTTGGAATTAAAAAGAGCAATGTGGCAACAATATAAAATCGTCTGCTTAATGGATAATATATCGTTTTAATATTTATGAAGGCTCATAAAAGAAATAAGTGAAAATTACTTGAAGATGAAAATATCATGATTCTATAAAATAAATAAAATGCCTAATTATTTAGCAGTTTATAGCTATATTAACCTTTTTATTGGTATATAAAATTTCTTCTTTGAACCATTATTTTTTTCTACTTTATTATATAATTATAACTCTATAAGTTAAGAGGTTAGAAATGCTTTCATCACTGCCTAGATGGTACAGACTTTATGATAGTTTATTTTTAATTTTAAAACAAAATAGTTGCGTGTGTATTATTTACATAAACGCAGGCAGAAAAATAGTCCTGCTAAATTTAAGAATTTCCGAATTTAGATGTGTATGAGCAATAACACAAATTAATTTTATTCGCATTAGAAATATCGATATAATTTTTAAAATTTAATTTATTTGAAATTTATGTGAATTTTTTTTAATTTATAGCAGAATAATTAAATCGCTTATTTAAATCGTATGTAGGTATGTACAAAAAATATGAATTTTTATAGAACTGACAAAATATTTTCTTTATAAGATGATTTTTTTCAAGAATTAATTTAGAAGCAGAAGAAAAGACATTTCTCTATAATAAAATCAACAGGCTTAAGATAATTTAGTTTTCATTTTGAAGTTTTTAGATTTTTTATTTAAAAAATAGAAATATCATATTAATGTATTGCGAAACATGAAATATTTAATCCAAAACATTGATTAGATATTTAGAAAAATACTGAATATTCATAAAATATTTCGTTGTGGGTTTTCCAAAGGGAAGTAAATCAATACAGAGTGTTGTAAAAATAAAATGTAAATGCATGAGTTATTTCAATTATTTTATTCTTTTTCGTTTTATAACATCTCATGTAGTAAAATTCAAATTTCAATAAAATATCATAGGAGGTTTTGTTGTACGCAAATTTAAAATTTTACTAAAAACACATTATGTTTTTATTCGTAACATTATGTATGTGACATATTTATGTTACATTACGTTGTGAAGCAAATTTCTGCTGTTGTGCTGAAGTGAAGTAGTGAGATTTGTCCCAAAATTAGGAAAAGTTTCCTAAAAAATGAAAAAAAAACATTTCGTATAGGAAACCTTTCTTCAGAAATATTTTAATCAAGTGATGGACAATCGATTGTGAGTTGGTGATAAATATAATTCATATCAGCATAAATTTCTTAGATTCACATAGCATAAAAAGTACATTTATTTTAGCTACATACTTTACTTATTTGTTCAAACTCAAAGACATAATTCTAAAACTCTTAAATTCAATTAATGATTCAAATAACAATTTTCATGATAACTTCTTGGACTTTCTCTTTTACACCACACTTGAGAAGAGCAAATGGGGAATGACTTATTTTTATATGAGTTTAATAAATAAATCAATTTATAATAATGAATAAGAAAACTCAGTTTTTATAGATTTCTATTTTAATAACTTAATAGCTTTTGAGTTGTGCTTGATTATTTCATAGTAACTAAACTATTACTAACATAATTCCCACACATGCATAAATAATAGTGCAAAAACTTCTTTATAAATAATTTTTAATTTTTAAATACACAATATCTGTATTTTTGTCATATTTGTTATTATTATTACATTTCTCATTGGCTTAAAAAGTCTATGACATCAGATATTGTTGGACCAAATTTACTGTACGGTCACACTTGGCGCGTTTTTTGGCGAACATTTTTACTGGAAACCCGGCAAACTAGTATTTTGGCAATCCTACTTGTCATTAATTTCTCATGAATATTTACCGATTTAAATTCATTAATATAAAATTTAATCAAAAATTTTATGGATAATTTAACATATCAACTTTGTTATTTTACCATTGATGTTTGAAATCTATAAATCTGCGTTTTTTGTTAATTTTGTAAAATTAGTTAAGCATATTGTTATATATCAACAATGTATGAAATATATGTCACTATTTCAGCCATTTTCTTCCCGACGTTTTTCCCGATCGGAAATTCGTCATTCGGTCACCCTTGGCGACTTTTTGAAAATTTCGCCAAGGGTGACCGTACGATAAATTTTTACCGATAATGTTTCAACTGCATCACATGTATTTAATTACAACATCGTATTGAGACAGAGTCGTAAATCCGACTTGTTGATGAATTAGCTCTCTACTTTCAAATCGTATTCTTAGAGTAACAGCAAACAAGGCGAAGTTCATATCCTAATGTTTGAGAATATAATCGAAGATTATTTTGTTAATAAAACGATTTCTTATATAAATATCAAATCACAAGAGTTTGAGAACCTATTTTCCATTGATATAAGACATTAACACGCTGACAATAAAACTGAAGAAAAAGCAAAATAAAAAAGACAAGACAAAAAATCCACTTTTTCCACTCAGTTTAAATCGGCAAGGACTATTTAAATGTTTAAAAATTTCATTAATTAATAAATTTCTAAAGTCTTCATAATTGCAATATTTGTAAGCAATCTCTTTGAAATCTTAAGATTAATGCCTTGCTTACGACAAAATTAAAATTTTTTTATAATTTTTTAATAATAAAGTGGTTGTTTTTTGGCTTTCTCCAGTTTTATAGTTATATATTTGCCTTATTTCTAAAATGGCCATATACACTACTGAAGAGTCAAAGCGTTATGACAACCTCCATACTTTGAAGTTGAGCTCACTTATATCTATCGTAGTAGAAACATGGTACAGTGTAGAAGGATGCATGATTTATTGGGATTTCCTAAAGACTTGAAATAAGTATCTTTGAAGCTGCTTGGTCATTGGCTGCTTCTGGTGCGGTCTATATGAATACTTTTCCCTAGTGAAAAAATGATTTTGAGATGAGTAGTAGACATCACTGTGATAGATGTCCATACATTATTAACCATACAAAATGTCAAAGGTTATTTCTATTCTTATAAGCCTCTATTCTCTGGCAGCTATAGATGCTGACAAGCACCACCGACCTGTGTGAATACAAATACTTCTACTTTGACTAGTATTAAATTCAGTTTTTAACGTACTTACCGTTTGTCATATTCTAAATTTGTGACTACAAACAGAAAAATCACCTAGTGATATAAGATATACCATATTGAATCAATCTGAACATCAGTCCCGAAAATAATATTTATCACCTGAGAAGCATTGTTCATGACATATTTAATTTGTTCAACAATCATAGAAATGATTATTCTACACATAACAACATTAGCCATTATAATAATATTTTAATTATCCACTAATTTCATATAATAAAAATGCGTTAATTATTTAAAATTTTATATAAATATTATTAATATGAAAAATGTCCCTCAAGTTTAATTATAAACTATAAATTAAGTTTTTGTGAATCTGCAAAATCTACTTTGAGATATATTCTGCTCTCGTGTTTAAGGAATTTGAATCTCAATCATATATAAAAGATAAATTTTATTCTAGTGGTGCTAGATTTAATAGACGATACAATACTCAGGAATATGTTATTTAGAACGCGATGACTGATATTTCAATGATATTTAAATCATCTGCAATATCGAAGTACAAGTAAAAAATGATTTACGAAAGAAATATTATTTTACTAAAAATATATCCTTCAAATCGAAATTGAAAAATTTCCTTCGAGATTAACAATGATTTTTAATTTTAATTTTTAGTGAATCTGCAACTATAAATTTAATATGATTTTTGTATGTAGGTTTTAGAAGATTTAAAGAATACCAGTAAAAAGAATCTTTCACAATCTATCTCATATTTAATGAATAAAAAAAGTTATCATATTTGGAACAATACAATAGACGTTATAATATTACACAAATTTCCTAATAATTCAACATTACAAAGAATTATTTTTATTTTAATTATTTTTTAAATCAAAAATTTTTCATGGTCATTAAAAATTTCAAGTTTATTTTAATTATGAATTAAAAATATGATTTTTCCCAAATTTATACTTACAAAAATCATGTCTATATAGAATATATTTTTGATATATTTAATTCCTTTATATATTTGCCACTTAAAATATTTAACCCTATTTTTGACATCCTAGTGATTTAAAACGAAAATATTATCCTACTTTGAGCAATATCAAACATTATAATAAAATTTTATATAGTTTCGAATTATAATTCCATGTTAGAATTAATGTATGTATTTCTAATATGGAATTATAATTCTCTGTCACCTCTATTAACATAGAGAGACAACATTCGAAATCACATTAAAAAGATTCTGAAATATGCATTTTAATTTCCTTTTCTTTTAAACCTTTAACTACAAATATCATCTTGAGATATAGTTCTGGTATATTAAATTAATTTGAATATCAATCACAAAAACTGCTTTCAACCCTCCGTGACATCCTCAATCGATATAACTATAATAACGAGTATTCAATTTAGAACCGTACCAGACATTATAATGGTATTTAAATTACCCGGTAACTCCATATTCCAAGAACAAAAGCATTTCAAAACCATTTCAGGGAAGGTATCTGAAACTTTTATCATTTTAGATAAATATTTTTGTTTTTCTTTCCGACTCCTTGTTGAGGATCGGAAAACGACCCATTCTTTTCCGTTAATTACTTTCTCGTAAGAACGGTTCTACAAGGCCATAGTCCCTAGTCGTCCCATCAACTATGTTATGGCATCTCTTCAACCACCCTCCTCCTCGGATCAGCTCTCCTCCACCCTGAAGAAGGGGGTGAGGAATGCGTATCACGCGAATACTCAACCATGCGCCTTCTAGACGTCAAGAACACATGATGCTCTCTCACTAGGTTATCCGGAAAGCTCCATTTTGTTCTCTTCATGGACAGGAGTCCATTCGTTGGTGTTCTTCCCTGCTCATCCCCTCATCTGTAGACGTTCATCGCTCCCGGATTGGGGAACAGAAGCTCCCAGAATCTGAACTTGCATGATGATTTTTTTTTCGAAGCACTTTCCTCCCCGTTGTGTTCGAGAAGATATCGATACTGGGACTTTCGTAGATAAAGTGCTTCCTTTTTTCGCACGTCAAAAACATTTTGTATGCACGTAGGAAACTGTTTACATGCTAAACGATCTCATACATGTATTTATGGGTATATATTTTTCTGTTAGAATTATATGTACCTCTAAAAAATGTTTTTTAGAGATTTATATACCTCTATGTCATTCGAAGAAGAAAATTTGCCTAAAAGATGCATATATTGCTTATATTTTTTTAAAAAATATTCAAAATCTTATTTTTTAAAATTTAGTTTAGATTATTTTAAAATTTAGTTGTGGTATTTTATGACTTTATGTACGTTTTAAATGTCCTATTTTCAAGTTTTCATCAATTTACATTGCATTTAAAAGTTATGAGATATTTCCTTAACTATAAGTCTTGTGTGTAAGAGAAAAGCGATTATTAACTTTAATACTTAGCTTTAAAGTTACTGGCTTTAAGTTGATTGCTGCTAACGCAACATAAATAATTTGTAAATAATAGTAATATAAAAGAAAGAGCATAATCATAAAATCTTATAAATACTTATAAATCTATGTTTTCTAGGAACAATATCATCAGGAATTATGTTAGCATTACGGAAAAATATTTTTGTGGTATAAAAGTTTAAGATATTTTGTGTTCTCTATATTGTAAATAATACAAATTTAAACTCAGTATTTTATGTTATAGACGATAGATACTGTTTTTTTAATAGACAAATACTTCAATATATAGGCCCTTACACCACCAAACAAACAGCCTATTTATCCATTTTTAGAACTTTTTTAGAGATGATGGGTTGTATTTAAAGGTTGTAAGAGACGGAATCTGAAATATTCCCAAGAACCAGGAGCAATCAAACCAGCCAAGGCAGTCGACAGATATGAAATTCCGAAAAATAGCAGTGATCTATAATTTTCTTTCAGTAACAAAAACCAAACTCAAAAAGTACAATTTTTAAAAGGATAATGTGGTGAGATGGTATTTGCGCTTGGCATTTTTCTAGAAATTCTCATTTAATACATTTCTAAAGATATTTATTACTTACAAATTAAAATCTACAAAATTTTAAAGAAGTAATTTATTTGAAGTCCATTTAATCATGATAAACTATACAGTTTAGTTATTGAATTTTCAAACAAAATATAAATTTTGTGTGTTAAAAGCTGAATTATACAGTATCTATTTCAAATAGGAATTTCTGATAAAAATTCTATTAAATAATTCAGTTGCAATGCGCTAAGCACAAATCTGGCTATTCAATAATTTGTTTAGAAAGAATCATGTGAATAATCGTACGAAATTTCAAAATTTAACATTTATTAACAATGAAGTGCATATCTGTTTATAAAATTAAATGATTCAACAAATAGCTAGAAACCATAATGTTCGGACATCAATGTTTACTTCATTTAAAATCCAATATAAGTCTTAGAAGGAGATAAGGAAAGTAGCACAAGCACAAAGTCGTCAATATGCCAAACTGACAACAGCATCGGTTATAATAAAAATCTTACATTTTCTTTTATTTAATTACAAACAATTATGCAAGAATTTCATAAACTATTTCATATATTTATGTATAGAATAATTTTTGAAATTCCTGATTATGCGATTATTTACACCAAACATTCTTATGTTAATTTTACAACATGACATATTTCAATGCTTCTGCACTGTACCGCACAAATGCAATACAGATAATCACCAAGCAGTAAACAATTCTTGAAATTGGGAGATATAAAAAAAACTTTAACATTACATTCATCGAATGATCATTTACAAATAAGAGTTAGATTTTAAATTCACACTTTAATCTTCGCATTACCTTGTCTGGGACGTGCTGTCATTTATCTATAACGTCCATATGTGCTTTCGTTGCTATGGTGTCAATATGTAGAAAAGGGTGCCAGCTCAGGATTGACCTTGTCATACCTGACTGTGGTTCAAAATTAAAAGACGCTTAGTTATCGAGTATGTATGTATATATATATATATATATATATATATATATATATATATATATATATATATATATATATATATATATATATATATATATATCCTTTAATCATAATGTGTTTCCAAGAATCATCAGTACAACTATGCATGTATCAATATTACTGATTATAGTTTGATTATAAGTATGATTCAAATTAATTACAATTATTGTAATCAAAATTTCTAAATTTAAACTGAAAATGTTTTAAGTTCGATATCAATAACCTTATAAAAGTGTTATTCTATTCCGTGTGGTAGTTCTCATTTCAATACCAGATAGAAATTCAGCAGAACCACACAGGCTAAGGATATCATTTATATATACATATAGAGAGAGATACTTTTCAAATGCAAAATTCATTTAAATTCAATTTATAAAATAAATTAAAATCAAAATAGTTTTTATGAAATATTATTTTATAATTCAACTCTCTGGGCATGTTTTCTAATTTATCATTTTTAATTAGTTTTTATGAGACAATACAAAATATGCTTTCCATTTGCTAAAATCGAATGTAAAACATTCTGCACGGAAGAATTCTACAGGAATTCTCTATAACATGAGTTGGAATTATTTCCAATGTGGTTCGTATATCATCTGTTTGATTATTTCGAAACTCTTAGCAAGTATTTCACTTGCTGAAAATATTGCTTAATATAACAAAAATGTCTAAATTTCTACCTAAAATGTTTCGAAAGTAAATGAAATATGAAGTCTCTTAGAACTATATATATATATATATATATATATATATATATATATATATATATATATATATATATATATATATATATATATATATATAAAAATATGCTGTGTTCACCAGATGTTCATATTCTTCTGATTTAAATGCTTTGAAAGTAAATGAAATATAAAGTCTTAAGGTTTCTAGATAATAAAAATTATGTGTATTCTTTAAATGTTATAATTCTTCTGACTTAAATTCTTGGTAAGGACATAGGTATTTCTACCTACATTTCCTTTACAGTATTAGGAAAACTTTGAAGAAATACATTATAATATTATTAAGTTTCATTGCGACGTTTAGATATGATTTTTTTTAAATTTTCCATAAAAAAGATTCAGAAAAGATACTGTTACTTTGTTTTTAAAAGTTAAAGAATATTTTTCTGACAGTTACTTACTGTGTCTGAGAGTACTTTACATATAAATATTTTTAGACCAGCATGGATAGACTATATAATTTTTATATCGGTAAAAGCTATGAAATATTAACTACAAACAATTACTGTAATAAAAATTATTAAAAATTTTCATTTTATCACACTTCTGTAAAAATTAATAACTCTTTATATTCACTTTTTGTTAAGAAAACAATTTTTAATAACTATCTTGTTTCAAAATGATATATATAACGACACATGAAATTAAAGTGAAGTAGAACACTTTCAAGTACCGAACATATTTTCTTGTTATACACTATCTAATTTTTTTCTAGAGAAACACTTAAGGTTGAGATATTTCCTAAAATATTCTCACATAGAACTATTTTTAATAGAAAACACTCTGTCATGCATAACCTAAATGGTTTTAATGACTTCGCCAATGTGATGATAACACGTTTTAGTGGAACGACTTTTTCAATGGCCCGAAACTTGTGAGCTTAAAAGGGTTGCTTTAAGGTTGAAGGAATGATGAAATGGATTTCTCCCTCATCCCTGCGATAATGTGAGTCTATCATTTTCTCAAAAAGCTTAGCTGACCTTGCTTATTCAATTTCCTTCGCTTCAGGTGGCTGCTCCATCTGCACTTGAAGAAAGACGTTGTTCCTGCCAACTTTATCGATTTAAATTACATTCCAAAAATTTTAAAAACTGATAGAAGGAAAAACATTTTATTGTTCTAAAATGTTAAAATAAGGGAATTCTTTACTATAAATTTACTTCAAAGAATGATTTATGAAATATCAATTTTTAACGAAGCAGGCTACAAAGTTATAGAAATGGTTCAGACGTTTTGTTCAACAGTTCATATGTTCGATTCTCACCTTGGGTGTGGATGTCTATAGAAATTGAATATTTTTTAAACTCAGACACCTATCGAACTTGATCTGATGTCTACAAATATTTACATAAAATATATAAGATGAGTTAAAAGAAAGTAATATTTGATTTAAATGTATATCAAATTTAATTAAGATTTTCATTTTTAGAATGAACAAAACTGACAGAGCTTAATATTTACGCTTTTTTATTTAGTGGTGAGCACTTTATAAACTATAAACTTTAGAATAATTTTAATGTGAGCTGAAATTTATGAAAAAATCATTTATTACGGATGGCATTTTATAAACTAATAAACTTGAATGATGATCGCTAGAGTTAAATTTTTAAATTAAAATAAATAATTCTCCCTGTTGGAGTGAAATAGATTTATCAAAATTGATTTAAATAAGCAAAAATAATTCAACTCAAAATCATCATAATTAATTGTTAAGACCTAATGACTTTCCAAGTGGGAACGCACAAATGTAGAAGAAATGACAAAACAGGATTTGGTGCTTTTTAGTTATCGAGACATGATTTGAATGTAAACCAAATCCTCGATCTCTCAATCAGGAGGAAAATTTTAGTAAAAAAATATCGTCAAAATATTTGCTATTTTTAAATCCGTGAAAAAATATCAACTGAAATTTATTTAATAAATATTTATTCTGATTAAAACATCGCATTTCTTACTGGCTAAAGAAAATACTACTGTCCCATGTCACCAAAGAAAAAAACCGTAACAAAATACAGCAAACTATAGAGAAGTGTTCATCATCGAAATTCTCGTAAAAGCAAGTAATCGCCAAATATAGGTTGATGTTTAAGAAAAAAGTTAATTTTCATGCATCATGGGTTGCTTTAAATAACAGATACTTATAATTCAAATGTGTACTATCTGATTTTTTTTAATTTACTTTCGATACATAAAAAATTGTTTTGTGATACTTAATATCTTTGCGTCATGCTCCTATCAAAATTTTAATCAGTTCATTTCAGAAAATATTAAATCAAAAACTAAAAATAAAGGTAGGAATTTAATTCATATAATCCTCGAAAAAGGAGTTGTACTTAAACGCTTAACCATATTCATTGTATCATAATTAATTACGAAATTCTATTCAATTAATTAATTAAAGTTGAATATTTTATTTCTTCTGTTATATCAACTAAAATTTCTACTATCAATTTTGGTAAATGAATTTTTTTTTTTTTATTACAAACATTTACTTTTTGTTTTAAAATTCTTATATTGATTTATTGTTTCAAAATCTTAAAAACTTTAAACATTATCATAATTTTTTAGTTTCATAAAGTGACTTGCTTTATTGGGAAGTCGTTGCATAAAATCTAAATAGAAATTTACTTTTTCTATTATTTTATATTTGCAATCTAAATTGTAATATCTTAGTAATTCTTCGCTTGACGTTTAAAAAAATTTGCTAAAAATTGATACTCTGACTGTAATGCTTAGTTCCATACACAATAGAAATCTGTTGGTGAATTTTAAAAAAAAAATATTTGTTGATGGTTCTGGTACCGATAACAATCATACCCGAGATTAATGGAAATGACTTTTGAAAATTCTAACAGTTGTCAAAAAGGAGATTAAATATAATATTAGAATTCTATTCTTTGTCTTGTAAATTTCTTTTTTTTAATCTAATGTAGTAAGTCTTGACCTACATCGAAGATTAAATTTGTGAGGTTAGACAAGATTTCAAATACCTATTGAACAAACTGAAAAAATATGTACATGTGACGATTTGATTGTATATAAAATTTAATCCTTTAATTAAGCGGTTTTTTGAAGCATTCTTTCAAAGGAATGTTTTTTTGCTTTTCAATAATACTCATACATTTTACATTATACAGATAATAAAGTTTGGCAACGTCTTTTCTAATAAACAATTTGTGAGTTATGGAGTTCCATTTTACCATATTGCAGAAAGATATGTAAAACTATACTTTTATGATGAGTTTATTATAATCTCGTTTATTTTATATCAAATAATATAAATCTTTTGTAAATTTCTAAAATCCTGTACATCAGCTTCATTGTGGCTCTATGCTGCTTACGCTTGATGATCTTTCCATCCCAGAAACAATCTCAGCAACTGACCCCTTGTTTTCACGAAACAAAACTGAGATCTCAGAAAACAGACACAGCACTTAAGTTCATCATGCCGCTAATTAGATGGGGCTATTTAAAATAGTTAACACAACCCATAGGGTTGATATTGTTGCCACATAAGAATATTCTGGCAGCACATTGTCCGCCATTTGCAAAGTATTGGTTGATAAGTAAAAGACTATAATCGCATGATTTAGTGGGAAAAATCGAGAAAACATATTAACATCTTCCGAAACTAATGTACCTGTGGAAAACAAAAACACGACGATAATCAGACGAAATCAACACCTTCCACAAAAAATTACACATTAATATTAAAAATTTAAGGAATCGTATTATAATAAAAAATAATTTTACTTAGTAGATCGTGCACAATTATTTAAAAGCTTATTTTTATATTACGTGTGACAGAGATATCATGCATTTCTTGCCTATATGTGTAGTAAATACATTTTTAAATTCCATTTTTTTCCAACGACGGGCGCTTGTGTGACGAATCCTATGCCACAACACGGCCAGAAACTGTTAATCATTTGTCGTTACTCAACGGGAACATGTGAATGAAGTCACGGAGGCGAGAAGCCTTGCCCACGCCATACCACCACAAACCCGTTTATAGGGTGGATCACATTCATAAATCAACACAGAAGAAAGGACAGAGAAACACTGAGAGAAAAGAGAAAGAAATTAACATCCATGCCTTAACCGGGATTCGAACACGGGATCCACAGCTCAGGAGTCAGGAACTCTAACCTCTCAGTCGTGTGTCGGCTTAAATTCCATTATTATAACTTATAAAATTACTAAATCAAAAATCGTAATCAAATGAAATATGCAAGAAATATTCTTCTGTCCAACTAGTCGAACTTTAAACATCACATAGATTGGAGACATTTAAATTTGAATTTATTTTATGAATAGAGCAAAGTGAAAATCAAAGATAGGATTGAGATTCAAATCTTCAAATTTTACCATTGATAATAGACCACTTTCTTGTGCTACATATATGGAAAAATGGAAAATTCTCAAGCATTCACTCCGGAAAATATCCATTATGAAATGATACATTTAATACCATATTCCATTACATGAATTGTCATTGCGATAAAGAGTAAACATATTTCACAATTAACCTGAGAAGTATTCAAATGTAAATCATGCCCACTCTGTATTCCCTTTTTACGAAAATGTATTAAGTAGCTATTAATCTGAAAGTAGTTTTAGTAGTTAGTAGTAGTTAGAACATATAGTGTTGGTGATCATTCTTAAAAGTATAATCCCCACATTTATATGTTCTAAAATTTCTATTCCCGAATATCATCCTGTTGTAAATAGAAATCTGACTAAATTTCGGCAAATACATAGCAGATATACTATGTGTAAACACACATTGTTAATTAAAATCTTATTAATTTTTATGAAAATGCAGAATGTGGTCTTATATGTGTGATGATGTTATCTTCATTATTTACTTTATACATAAGGTTATAAAAAAGTTATTTTGAAATAAAACATCTGAATTTAATGACATGAATAGTGAATTTTTCAACTATTTTTGTGCATTTAAATTTAATATCATATTAAAATAAAATAAATTAAGTTTTTTGTTAATATTTTCATTACTAGATAAAAAAATCTTGTCTAATTTCAAATTTATTTCAAACAAATGACGTAAGAATACGGCGAGTTTGTATATATATATATATATATATATATATATATATATATATATATATATATATATATATATATATATATATATATATATATATATATATATATATATATATATATATGTACATATTTTGATTTTAAATTTTTGTTAAAGTAAAACTTATGTCTTATAATGAAGAATCGTAATTTGATGATCTAATTATTCTTATCTTACGTAATTTTAATGGAGAGATTAGTGAAAAATTAAAGTAATTCGAACATAGATCCTTATTATGAACACTGATTATTTCAACTGTTTTCCAGGAATTATTTTCAAACACGCATCATTAATACCAAAGAATTAAAATAATATTTTGATTAACATTTTAATTCATCAAAACATTTAAACCATTATATTTAAATTTGAAGCGCCATTTCAACTCAGAAGAAATAAGTTTTCTAAGCAATTTATCCACACATGGAACATAAAGAAAATTTCTAAAACCTTACTAAACACTCCTGTTTGGGGAATTCTTCAGCGCCCTCCCATACAAGTGTTTAGAAGGGATTCAGAAATTCGCTTCGAAATCTATTTTACTTCAAATATAATGATAAAGTAAAGAAATATAAGTACGAAAAATATAAATCATAAATATAAATTTTATAACTAGCGAGAATTATTTAAGAAATGAGAATGAATTTACACTTTACCCAATACAACAAAAATGTCACCATTGTTAGTTTAATAGTAAATATAGTTATTTTCCAAACAACTTTTTCCAGAAAGATAAATATGTATTTATACATTTGAATATTTTATCATAACCACTTTTGATAGATTTTCAATAGCGTATGCTTGAATAGTAAAAGGGAATCACGTGAAACTGCATGTAAATTTACTTCCTGCAAATAAAATATTTTACAGTAAAGCTTCACATACTGTAAAATATTTTTTTTAAATTTGCGAAAATTTACATTTAATTTAGATATAAATCTTGAAAGATATTTGAAGTTATATTTTAAAAATATTTATTTTGGAATTTTATAAAATTTTTTTTTGGTTTTTTAATGCATTTTTAAATTACATTTAGACTTCTAGAATAATGAAAATGACTTAACATCGTTTTGTAGATTTCTTTGATTATAAATTAAACAGTACTACAGAAATAAATATCATAAACTATAGAAATATGTATTTTTTAGTGTTTTCAGCAAGTAAGCAATCATACCTGATACCCATTCGCAATTTTGGGAATATATTCATTAATCATAAAACATATTTTCAAAGCAATCAAATTCTTATTAATCTCAAAGATCACTTCATAAATAAATACAACTCTTTCTCGATATTTTTTCATGAATAGATTATTTATAAATGTATTTATTTATAAGTGCTACCTATTTATTTAAAAATTCATTATAATGAAGTTCACAATAAAATTTGATAGTTATTTGTGATAGATTTTAAAGTGCAATTTTATGCAAGGCTAGATTTTTATATATTCATTATTGCTGATTAACTACTACGCGGAAGTGATAAATTAAAATGGGCCCTATAAAATCGAAAAAAATGATGCTTATCAGTTAACTACCTTAAGAGTGTTTATTGTTATCCAAATATATATTCTATAGCAACATTTTGAAAATTTATTGCAATTTTAAATAATTATTACTTATTTAATTTTTATATAAAAATTAGGAATAACTTAAATTTTAATAATAAGAAAACAGAACCTGTCACCTAATTTTATGCTTTATTACAACATGCATTAAAATAAAATAAATCAAGGTATTTTTTGCAAATATTTTTTTCATTTATGAAAAAATAAAAGAATATATTCTTATTTAAAATTTAAATTGCATATCAGTTTTACTTAAAATGCACTGCTAAGCTATTTTAAATCACTACTAAACTAAAAATGTCGACCTCAATTACTTAAACTCTTCTTTAAAGTTCCTCTTATGTGAATAAATGTTTTCGAGAACAAAAATTGCATGTCAGAAATTCAAATGAAAGGAGGAGAAAAAAAGGAATCTGTTGAATTAAGAATCATTTACCATGAAATTGTTGTACCATTTAATTTAACACAAGAATAAACACTAGCTCTTCTTCCAGCTTGAAATAAAATTTAAAGATAATTAGAAGTCTTGTGTGGGTGTGTGGCGACGTTTTCTTGGTTTTCTGACACGGATATATGCGGTTAAATAATCTTACGCAAATTTTCCATCAAGTTTTTTTTAATTAAACAATCGGATAGCAAAATGACTTTTATACCTACTAACTTTTCCCTTTAGATTTTGTTTTTAGGATTTTTAAACTTAAACTGAATGATGAAGATTACTTTAAAGCACATTATTATTTTACCATTTCTTGACATAATATATATTTAATAAATGGGAGTTTGTTTATTAACTTCTAGAAGGCAACTTCAAAAGTTTGTTTATTTATTTTACATAATTTCTGCTTGTAGTATATTGAACTTTTGAAAGCAGCTAAATTACTAAATTTCACATTAGATATTGAAATAAATTCTGCGGTTTAGCAAAATTTCTATGTATGTTATTTTTAACTGTAAGATTTAAATTGTGTAAGTGTACTAAAAGTAATTTTTTATTCACAATATATATTACGTAGTTTATGTTTTAGCATACAATTGTATATCGTCCATTAGTATATCATTCGAATAATTATTGAAATATTGATAAATTAAGAGTAAGAAATATTTTTATAAAGAATATTAATAAAATTTTATATTTTTAAATAAAAGACCTTTTTTAAACTGAAACTAAAGATAAAAAATGATATAGAAAAAAGCATTTACTAACTTATAACTTCGTATTTTATTTGCTAAGAGAATATATTATTTTTACAACCGAAAAATCTTAAGTTTACTAAATATAAAAGGAAAATTGTTGAAAAGTGTAACAAATGCTGTAAATTCGCTGTTAATAAATATCTATTTGTGAATTTTTCATGTATTTTCAAAAAAAAATTATTAACAAGACATTCAAACAGTAATTCATAGCTTTGTTCCCTGAATATAAAAAAATGCTGATTAAAATTGAAATTATTTGTGAAAAAATAATGTAGGTATATACATATGCATGCCTTAATAAATACGTTATATATATATATATATATATATATATATATATATATATATATATATATATATATATATATATATATATATATATATATATGCGTTATTTAATGATTTAATTATTTAGCTTCATATACAGAAAATAGTACATATATCATATTAATTACATTTCTATTTTCAGAAATTTGAATTTTTCGTTAAGTTTTCAGATTTTAAACATTGTTCTTTATGTCAGTCTGCATAACATTTAAAAACATGTTTTCTTCATTCATGATATATTTGTCTTTGGCATGAATATATTCTATAATACAAATTGCAAAACATGAAAACTGATATGCAGCATACTTTCCCCATATTTCATTCTCTTATAAATCCCTTTTTCGATTGCAACTCTATAAAACATTAGGTGAGTGGAGTGACCGATGTATCATATTCATTTGTTCTCGCTGACATTTCTGAATATGCTGCTGCACCATCATTCAAGCAGGAGCATAAGCACCCACGATAACCTTCCTGAAAAGGATCTAAGACAGTCCACTGAATAATAACTCATCGATGATTCATCTTTTTTCTCTTTTCCAAGGAGTAAATAGTTTTCAGGACTTACGCCTATCAGCTCTTCTAAAAAGTAAAACGGAGAAAAAAAATGAATCCAGATAACGCTCCCATGCACTTGCTCGGTCCGGTAAACGCCAACTCTTAAGATAAATGAAGCGAGCGTAAAACAATTTACATAAGAAGAAACTGAATGCATAAGTAATGAAAGTGAGATGGAAATCAACTGAATATTTAATACGCGTTCTCTACTCTCGACCGCAAATCGTAGTTGATATTACATTCATTTCACTTCGCTTACGTTTTAAACGACAGCCAAGTGACAACTATGTCATTTGCATGATTATTAATGAACTTTAAATAACATCGCTTGGAAAGGCGAAATAAAAGAGGGGGGAGGGAATCTGATTTATATTGCAGTTATGAAAACTAACACAAATCAAGTGATATTAAAGCCAAAAGATTTCAAAGAAAGAAGGGAGATAATTATGATTTTTCATTTTGTACGCCGCTGTTTGCATTTCTAATTTGTTGTCAGAAAGACGAAAATTTGTTTAGCAAATTTTAGTTCAAAATAAACTAAATATATTTAAAAATAAATCATTAAAATAGGTATGAAGAAGTATATACATATATATCTGTACAAAAACTGCTTTGGATACGATTTTAAGATTAAATCATGTATAATATCCATTATAAGCTAAGAAAATATGTTAGCAATTATTAAATACTCATCATTTTAAAAATATTTGTAAGCAGTTTTTCTGTAAAAAAAGTTTGTAAATGCAAAAAAAAAATGAATATTAAGTATTTATTTATTAAAAATAAACTTTGAACAAGTTTGAAAGAATAAATTTTATTATTCTGCAAGTAATAAGAAATCAAGTTGTTTATTGAATGCATAAAAGATTAAGATCAAATCACTTAAGCCACATGCATATTAATGTAGATTTTCCCCTTTTTTAAAGCTGTTTCATGGATTTTGTACAACATTTATGAAATAGCTTATCAGCGATATGATGTCATTAACTATCACTAAGAAGATCGCTGATATAACTATCATTGATGATAATATAGAGAATTTGGAGTTTATATACTGAACTTAATCATTACTATAAAAAATATTACTGACTGATTTCTCAAGAGTCGAATTGTATAATTTACAGATAAAAGCTGAAATATTGGTACTTAAATTAAACACTATTAGTTTATAAATTAATATCAGTGTTTGTTAAAGTCTACATACAACTAAGGTATAAGATACACGTTCGAAAATTTTCTTTTAGTCAAAGCACGATAGATACAAAACCAAGCAATTCTTAACAATTTGAAAAAAAACTCTAAGAAACCCCCTTTGTACAAATCTCGTTATATTATTTTGAAATGATTTAAATCTGCTCAGCATTTACAATTTTATACCATATTCATGAGTGGTAATATATTTAAAGGAAAAATTATTTTAAGAATGAAAAAAATCTATTGTATTTTGTTGATAATCGATAGCAAGCATAATGAGTACAAAAAAAAGCTTAAATCAGGTATTATGCCAAATGAAAAATGTATGGTTGTTAATGTCAGACAGTAAATTATTGCATAATAAGGAAAAACGAATATATATAGTTAAAATTTTTTTAAAATGTTTAGATTACCAGACGTAAAGAGCATAATTAATAGGATATAAAATTTTATAAAACGATATGCAAAATGTGCAATCGTAAAAAACGATGCTATTGTAAGAAAATAATAACATTGCAACCAAAAATAATATTTTCTTTAGTGAGTCAAGTAAAATAATATTTTTTTGCATTTAGGAAGATAATTTCTTCAAACATTTTGAAATAATATTTTTCTATTTTTGTCAGAGACCAAAAAATATAAATGTGAAGCAAGGAAAAACAGATTAAATTCATTATTAATGAATAACTGAATAATTTTTAAGCTTCAATAGAATTCACTTTGCGCTTTTTTTTTTTTTTTTTTTTTGTAAAATGTAGAGGGTTCTAAAAATCACTGAATATTATCAATCTTAGAAATAATTAATGTATTTGAGGAAGTAACAGGGGAGTGATAATTTAAAAATAAATCAATTGAACTGGTCAGTGTATTCCATTAAGGCTCTATATTCCTTGAAGTTTTGTTGTTAACTTATCTGCTTGGTGTAGGAAAGCTTGCACCATGTAAAATAACCCCAATGCACAAGTTCCGCGTAGATTTTATCCTGTTCAACCCACAGCTGACTCCAAGATTCACCTAGACAAGTAAGAAGGTGAACAGAACTGGTGGAGAGGGAACAGAAACAAGGAGGAAAAATCCTCTCCCCATTAATGAGCCTTAAACTTTTTAAGTGGCCACTTCTAAATCTCACCAAAACCGATTGAAATGACCGGGGCTCACTACAAGATAACGAGAGACCCGGACTTTTTGCAGCATACCAATAATGTACCGGACGGAGACACCAAGCATTGAGGAGTTTCTATTTGTTTAAGAAGTGGATTTCCAAGAAAGTAAGCTCATTTAAATTAATAGGTGATAGATTACCACCATATTTGACAAGTGTATACACTATCTCATTTCCATTTACCCTAAAATGTGATGGAATCCACTGTAGGCATATAGGTTTTTTCCGACCAACCTCACACAGAAACCGCAAATTATCTTGTTCTGGAGCATCATATATTTTAGACCAGTTTTCAAAACACTGAATAGCACTCTTGCTATCAGTCAGAATTCAAATGCTATTTTTTGTCAGTGATCAGGGCAAAATCAAGATCTACGCCAATAGCTATGATTTCAGATCTAAGAACTGAGCAGTTATCCGGATTTCTGATGCTAAATCTACTATCTTCCTCGTTACTTCCCTTGATATTGCTAACGAATACAACACTCCCGACTCTATCGTCATCACATTTACTGCCATCTGATAAAATTTGCATTTAATTAATATTTAAGAACTGTTATTAACTAAAGTATAACTGTTACTAATACCTTCCTGTGAAATGTAACTTTTGAATATAAAAGTAATTTTAAAAAAGTTATAATAAATGAAAATAAAACTATAAATTGATTGAATATGAATATTAATATACAAATAAGAAATTAAGTTAAAATGCGCAATTATTTAAAAAAAATATTTCATAAATTTCCAATGCTTCGCTTTTCTCTGTAATAAATTTATAAAACTTCTAAACCAGAAAATGTTAACTTTAGATTTAATAATTGAAATTATTTTCCAGAAATATTACTCGTTATTTTTAAATTTAAACATGAATAAAGAAAAACATTATTTTTTTCAATTATTCACATACAGATTATTTACATTTCGAAAACAGAGGTTAATTATATTAAATTCTTTCTACTAGAAAAAACATACCAGTACATTTATAAGTCTTATCAGTCACTCGCTAGTAGAGAAAAATTTTTCCTTTATCTTATTTTATTTTATAGTTCTTTTCTTGTCATCTTCAATAATTCGCCTTTAAGCTAGAATATCTTGATAACATACAATAGTTTGTTTTCGAATCAAGAAATAAAACATGACACTCTTTTGGGAGTTTAATTAATTTATAAATATGTCATCAAAACATAAGTGTAAGATATTTTATTAATAAATAACTAAAAGAAAACAAGAGTATATTTATAAATGCCGAAGAATACAGAAGCCTTATTTAATTATATTTAAACATATTAGTTTCATTTCACACATTTTAAACTAAGCAGTTTCATTCCTGTTATGAAAAATACCCCCGTGAGCAATTACTTAAATTAGTTTGTCATTTGATTAGGAGTGTCAAATACATTCATCTCAAGAAAAATTCAAAAAAATATATAAGCTATTTTATTAAATAAAATATTTTACATATTATATAATAACCCTTTTTACAAAAAAACACCAAGGTCGGTAAATAATCAAATTATATTATTTTCTTTTATATTTATTACCAATAAGTGTTGTATAAATTTAAATTTATGATAAGTATTTTAGTTTATAAAGTAGATTGCAAATAAAATCTACCGAATATTTTATTTAATTTATCAACACATCCTCTCCATAAATCGAAAAATAATTTTGCTTAGTGTTATTTATTAAAAGTGAATTTCTATAGTTAAAAATAATAAATTAGATTGTTGAAATATCATTAGATAAAAAATAATTACTAATATGAATTAATTTACAAAAATTTCATAAGAAAATTAAAACTAGTACTGATAATGTTTAATATATGAATAAATGAAATGAAAAAATGCGCACAGTAAAAATTAAATTTTTAAATGACAAACTATCGTTTCCATTTTTACGCATTTTAAAGGAAAATATCAAATGTTTTATAAGGAAACATTTACACTAAGGAAACACACACAGAAATTTAAGAAAAACTTCTATTTTTATAAAAATACCAAATAATGATAATTCGTAATATGTGTCCTAATATTTTAATCAATTTTTACTAAACTAATTTGTTTCAATTTACAATTCAATGGGAAATTAGTTTTATAAATAATTTTTTTTCTTGATTGCAATCCTTGCTGATCTCAAAAGTTTGTTTACCATTTCGTATCATTTTATATAATCATTTCATTTAAGAAAAATATGATATAAAACTATATTTTCATGCACAAAAATAAAAAGATTTAAGGCTTATTCTATTCTTATTGTGGACGATTTTAGGTTCAAAACGATGTTACAAATTTAAAAGGAAAAAACATTTAATTTATAAATTATGATCATATATACTTCACAAGGGAGAAAATTTGAAAAACTTCCTACCACATTGATCTTGAAAAATGTAAGTCAGAAATGAAAACTCCATTTTTGTTCAAGGCTCACCATGGGTCAGTAGTAGGATATCGCTCTTAGAAGTAAATATCTCGAGTTTGATCCCAAGCGCAGTAGAATAATAAGAGATGGATTTTGCACTTCTACTCTATTCCAGCTTCTCTGTCGGTATGGGTACTTGGGACTTTTCAGGATTCACTCTCTTTTGAAACACTAATACAGCTGACTATCTGTGAAAAGTCCTCATTAAAAGCAGTTTACGCGTTAGATTATAGAATTTTTAATGGATTTTATACTGTCAACATTGCGATACCAATATCTTTCTTTTTCATATATGTAGGGTAAAAATATATTTGGTAATAAATATATGGAGTAAAATGTAGGAAATAATTTCTAATCTTTTATAAGTTTAATTTTCAAAATGAATATGTTGGATTGCAAATATTTGAATTAAAATAGTAGATTCTAAACGATAGATAACTTTAATACATGTAGTAACAATAAAATTAATCAAATGATATAAAAGGTTGGTAAAGAATATATATGTTAACCTAGTAATTTTCATTTCACTTTATTTTTCCAAAAGAATTCGTATTTGTTAAGAACACAAACATTTGATTGAATAAAGTCAATTTTAGACTGTGAATTATTTTAGTACATATAATAGCGATAAACTAATCAATTGATATTAAAAGAGGGAAAAAAATATAATGATATTAATGTCTTGGTTTTACTGTGTGAATTATGTTTATTATGAATGTGATTAATATTTGAAATGCAAAAATCTTAGAAAATAAAAATAATTTTTTATTAATTTTCTTTAAATTAATATAAACTTCCTACATAAAATGAAGATAATTTATATTTTTATGCAATTACAGTAAAGGAAAAATGCAACATTTGCTTAAAAGAAAGCTGTTACACACAAAAGAAAGCTTTATTTTATTCATTATTTCATTTTTCCTTATTTCTTTATTACCTTTACTTTTCTCATTATTTTTATTTATTTATTTTCTTCTGTGTGTGTGTGAATATATATATATATATATATATATATATATATATATATATATATATATATATATATATATATATATATATATATATATATATACTTTATTTTTATTTATTACTTTAGTTTATTCCTTCAATTAATCCTCTTGTATTTATATATTTCTGTAATGCATAGTAGAAGTCAAAGCTTAAAATATGGTCTTTTGACAAGCAAGTTACAAATTGCCAATTATTTAAGAATTTCTATCTGTTAGGAATTTATTATAATCCAAAATCGACTCTCATTCTAATTATATTCCAATGTAGTTCCAGTCGGTGGTGTATCAAGAAAATCAAAAATATGTTATAATGGACAAAAACAATTCTTTAAAAGCAAGAAAATTTATAAATGTCATTATTTTCTGAAACTGAAATCACATTGCAAGTATGTAAGGGAAGAGTGAATTAACACTGTAAAGGTTTTCCCTTTATATAAAGCATTTATGCATAAAAGGTAATTTTAAAAAGTGAAAAAGAGCCAAATATTTCTATTCATGGACAAACAATAATACTGGAATAGAATTTTACTCATTTTACGTTTATTACAAAGTACCATAAGTAAATTCAATCATTCAAATCAGTGTTGATTACGATTAAAGTTTGTTTCCAATAGTTACATGCGATTTTTAGAAAATAAATGGGGATTTTAAGTTAGTTAGAGAGGATGATCCAGATTAAAGTTCCATTTCAAGTAACCAATCTAAATTTAATCGTGAAAAAGACTTTTCTCTATTTATATGGGTATAGATCATACAAGAAGTCATTAATTATTATATTTTTGCAAATAAAAAATCGAAAAAGAAAACTTTACAAATAAAATTAAGCCATGGCATTTAACTGCACCCTATTTTACGCAAATTTTATGACAAGAGAAAACAATTATACAAAATATCGAAAATAAAGCCAGGTTACTGAGCTAAAATTATTTATCCTGATCTACAGATATAATCAAATTTCTTAAAAACCGCTTTATCACGGTATAGTATAAAAAAAGTATTTAGAGGATTGGCTTACTTGTTACTAACCAAATGGAAACAAAAAAATAGGGAAAATTAATCTTGCTGAATAAGTGTTCCGGATGAATAACGTAATATCATTAAGAGTCACGGTTAATCTTTTTATGCTTAGAAATTTTGTGTGGGGGGATAAAAGTTAATACAATCACGGTATCATCATGCTGAGTCTAAAATATCGCTCCTAGAATATATTTCATACTACGGATTTTAATAATATAACTTTATTAATGGCATAAAAATTTTATAGAGGAGAAATATATATATATATATATATATATATATATATATATATATATATATATATATATATATATATATATATATATATATATATATATATATATATATATATATATATATATATATATATATATAATAAAGATTATTCTTCAAATTTTAGTAAAAATAAAAATTCTCAAAATTTTTATTTCAAATGCAAAATATATAATTCCTTGAAACTTTTTCCATTATTTATTAAATAAGAAATTCATTACAATAAATGACATTTAAGGTTTTTAACTGAGTAACTTCGAATTAACATAATATTTTTTGCAAAATTTCTATCGTGGTATCCAGAAAATATTTAAGATAGTTAATGAATCATCACGAAATTTCCTTGATTTTCTACGCGTGCCTCAAATAAAGCACCACTTGTTGAGTTGCGCTTGATAATTAAACTTCCTATATAATGGCTCATTATTTTCAATTGATTTTCCTATGAGCATAATCAGTGTTCTGACGGCCACTGAAATTCACAGTGTCAGTCTCAATAAAACTAATTTTTCAATACACAAGGACTAGAAGTTTCAATTCTAAATTTGTAAACTTGTAAGTGCACTTATATGACCCATGAAATTTATAGACGTAATGAATGTTTAATCAATCAATATTTTGAAATTAGATTTTCTATATATAGTTACTTCAATTTATATTGAAGCTAGCTTCTTCTTCAACTGTTATCCTAACGTTAATTTATTACTTATAATTATTTTTAATATGTTTATAAAAATTAATTATTATATTCAACATATTTTGCTGGTTTTACATTGTTAATTTAATTTAATGATGAAATATATTACATAATTAGTAGAGAAGAAAAAGTGGGCTGATAAAATATTACAAACAATGCAATTAAGATTTTAAGAGTTTCCAGATTCTAATCATAAATATTGCCTACATTTTTACAAATATTAGAGAATACATTAAAGTTAAAAGTTCAAGATATGCTTATATAGGTAGTTTAAAATTTTCAATAATATTCATTATTTGTGCATTTTTCATTTATTATCTTTTTTGCTCAATACATACTATTGTATGAAGAAACATATTCATTTTATATCAATATATATAAATTTTAAAAATTGAATTTGCATAGTATCATATTCAGTTAAATGACTATTCAGAAATATATACCCGTTTAGAATGATAAAAAAATTACTAATTAATGTACTTCAATATTTAATTTTCAATTATAGTTATTATATAGTAAGTAACAATCTGAGATTTTGCGATATAATTTACTGTTTAATATTCTGTGGGATATATATAATTATAAAATCTTATTTAGGAATAAAACTGGGCTCTCAAATTAGTTATTCTAAGCCACCATAGTTTTATTCAAAAACAAACTAAGAATATTTTAAAATATTGTTGTGTATACCCAACGAATGAATAATAGGTATGTTTCTTAAAATTCAAATGAAGTTCAAGTAGTTCGTAGTTCGCATGTGTGTATATATATATATATATATATATATATATATATATATATATATATATATATATATATATATATATATATATATATATATATATATATATATATATATATATATATATATATATATATATATATATATATATATATGTATATATATGTATATATATATATATATATATATATATATATATATATATATATATATATATATATATATATATATATATATATATATATATATATATATATATATATATATATATATATGTATACATATATGTATAATATTCATATATATATATATATATATATATATATATATATATAATTGAAATTTAATTAACAAATATGTATAATTTATTTTTCAAAAATAACACTCCTCAGAATATAATAAAAGTAGACTTTATTTCAGAAATATTTTCTCATCAGTTCTCTTAGGTATAAGGTAAAATGTTCCACTAGTAATGTTTTGTTAGTATCATGCACAAATAACTTATAGAGTGAATTGGAATATTTTAATTAATTAGAAAAAATATCAGTTAATTAAAAATGATATATTGACAACTACTCAAAAAATGTTTTAAATAAAAGAAAACTATCAAACAACTGAACTGAAATTTTAATTTTTTTATACCACTGACAATTTAAAATTGCGCAACAGTTAAATTAAAAAGGCTTTTCATAAATTATGAGCTTAATAGAGAAATGTGTTTGTAAACTAACTTAGTCTCCAAATAAATCTTCTTAAATAAATGAATAGATATTTTTTTACACTTATTAGAAGCAATTTATGCGTGCAAAATGAGAAAATCAATTAAGTAAGCAATTCCAAGCTAGCTGAAAAAATAATCTTTAAGAGATATCTAGACCACAAAGTTCGATCCATATAAAGATATAAAAAATGGTTTTTACCACAATTCCAAACTACTCAAGTAGAAGGTAGTTACGTGTATAATTAGTCGGTTGGAGTATCTGACGATAAATGAAAACAAACCATCTAACCAAAAGCCGATTACTTTAATCTAGTTGTATAATCAAATTTTGCCAAAGTTGTCTCTTTAAGAGTTTGGCGACTAATGATCGGAAGAATGAGTATCAACTGAAAAGAAAGACGGCGAAATTTAGAGAAAAAAATAATTCTCATGATAATAATTCCGTTTAAATAGCGTAATGTCATTAAGAATTCCGGTAAATCCATTTTGGCTTATATATTATTTAAATAAGTATTAAAATGATTGTTGTGTCCTCTCATTAAGCTGATATAATCTTGGGAAACTGAACACCAAGCATTTATTTGAAAAGCATCTATTTCGTATTAAATAGAATGTAGTATTAGGTTTAATGGATAAATCGTGCTACGTTATTGGAATACCAAATTAAATGGTGTATTTATATTTTAAAATATTTATAAAATAAGAAAATAGTTCATTCTCGATAAATTAAAAGCATTTTTTATTTATTACAATCTAAATTAATAATTAATGTGCTCTATAAAATTTAACAATAATGTGTAATTAATATATAAAAACAATGATATAAATGAGAATATGTGGCTATATTTTCTTATATTTTAACATGTAAATATAAGACGATCTACTTTATGTTCGTTTACATCGAAAACGAGAGCATTAAATTACAAATAATTCAAAATTCTTGTGATAAATATTGCACAAGTTTGGTGAATGAATTAGTGTTAATCACGCACCGACTTTGTATATTGTACCAAACTTGATCTCTAAGTAAGTATGAATGATTCTCAAAATGTGTATTTTCCATTAGATAGGAAGTTATGATTTGTTTGAACAACATATTTGATAGCGGTTGAAGTGCTTTTGATTTATTCGTTCCTTATTAAAAAACTTTCTGTTTACATTCTTCACTTAAATCTAAAAAATTAATCTTCATTTCATATATATGCAATTTAAACGTTTCCTTAAATAATATGATAACACCAGTTTATTTTATACCTTGGTTGTACATTCAATTATGAACTAAAATTCATATTTTTAAGGAGGTAATTCAGAAAATTGAAATAAATTGACAATATTTTTGTTTTATTTCCGTTCAACAAAAAATACACATTTGAATGCTAGTTAAAATAAGTCAATTAATATTAGATAAAACAACATAAAATATTATTTATGCAGAGAAATCAAATAAAATTTATTTCATCTTCTACCAATTTTTTCTCCACTCTTTAATCCATACCTCAAAATCACTTTTGCGAATACTTTTAATAGTTTGTAAAGCATTTTTATTTATGGAAATATGGACATAAGGCATTGACCACGATTTCATTGCTTCAAAACAATCACTTTAAACGAAGAAACAGAGTTTCATTCAGAAAAATAAAAATTCTTAGTTGATACTGTATCAACTTATTTATTACGTGTAAACCCATGTATGTTGAAAGTATTGCAAAATATTTGCAAATAGTGACTCCTATATAAGAAGGTGTATTATCATATTATGCTAAATTCACAAGATTTCATGAAACAATCTATTTTCTTTTCAGCAATTTGTTCCATGGATACGGTGCAAAGCACTCAAGTAGTAAGTATAAATACTTTCAATAGATAGATAAGAATTCGTAATTTAAAACACCGTGTCTATAATATTAAACAGTTAAACATTTTCTGGCTTTTTAGTAAATTTGAATGCCTTTTCGATCTTGTCTCAATTTTAAAGTGATTCTTGACAATTTTAAAGATAATTCTCTGGACACTTGTGCTATTTTTGCATCAAAAACATAAATCAAAATTTCATTTCTTCTAATAAGGAGATTTTTAAAAAATATCCCTTATGGAACGAAATCGCATTACAGAAAAACCAAATGATAGAACTTGAGCAATGAAATCTCTCATCATCAAACAAAGATCGACAGTTATCAATTCTTTCATTCGATGTATATATTGATAACTAATTGAAGAGGATTGCCTACCAAATCGTTTCTCATCTTCGCTGAAGTGCTGGTTTTTGATCTTTTTACGCCTGCCTTCGATTATCATCTTTCAGTGCTTTGTGTAACAGAATTTTCATGGTGAAAATAGAATTCAAATTCATGTCCTTTCTGCAATGATTTTCGTGAACACTTGTGTAAAATTGATATTGGAATTTAAAGTAAAATATTTCGGGTACATATAGAGGACAATAGTATTCAACTAGAATCGGAAATTTAAAGTAGGTTGTAATTGTAAACATTCGTGTTTATGTGATGTCAGTTTAATCGATGAATTGAATTCAAGGCCATCATGTAGTATTTTCAGTTCACATTTTGTTATTGTTATTTCTGGATTTAGTTCTTCATAATCATAGTAATAATGTTGTTAAATAAAACCAGAATTTTTTTAATCTATTCTTTACACTATTTCTAAATAATTATTACTAAAACATAAATTTTCCATAACATACTTATAACTATTATGCATTTTAGATGCAAATAATTATAATAATTAAATATATTCCTTTCAAAAATTCTAAATATTTTTGCTATATTTGAGTTGTTTGCTGTAAAATCTATTCATATTAATGGTTTAACAACGAACATCATTATTATGCAAAAAGTAATTAAAAGAAAATTATGTGATAAATCTTTAGTCAAGAAGATTTCTTAAATAAATAATAAAAGACGCATTTTCTTACTTTAAGTACTTTACTACAACTAAATTGTATACTCTGATAAGAAAACAACTTTATTCTGACCGTAAAAATATCTCAACCTAGATTCTTTTATAACTTAATTTTTCTTTTAGTATCCAAAGAGTATTTTATAAATATTAAACTCTAATTTGTTTCGTTTTATGATCGTTTGCAAATTAATGATTTAAAATCTTTTGAAAAACGATGTTTCATATTTTCTTTACATTAAAGTATTTACATGGGATTTACTTTGAAACTACAATTAATACAAATTAATCTTTATGACTAAAGTGTACGCAGTTATTAACAAATCAATTTATGATATTTATATACTCAATATACATGGATATAGTATAGAAGTTATGATAACACTTTTTCTACAATTCTGATGTGGAAAATGTTCGATGGATTTGTTTGCCCATGTATTGATTGAAATAACAAAGGTGAGACGGAAATGAAGTCATGCCTTCAAGTCACTGCTTAATGGCTTTGGCAATTAGAGTGATAAAATAGACTTGATAACAAGTTTCTGATTTTGGCAAAGAGAAAAATATACATTTAGTCATTACACTGTTTTTTGTCACAGAATATTGAATTTTCAAAGAAAAATGTGTAAAATATATCGAGATATCCATTTAAGAATATTTGCTTAAATTTTTATTGATAATTAGAAATTTGTATTATTTAATTTTGTATTGATAGTTCAATTCAAAATTTTAAGTGCTTCATTTCAGTAAAAGCTTTTCGCATTAATATGTACATGGTTATGATTTTTTAATTCGACTTATGTCAATTTTATATTTTTACTAATGTGAATATTCATTCAGTACTTACGTTTCTCAGTATACTTCTTATACTCTATAATATAATTGTTTAGAATTTTCAAAATATCTAAATACATAAAAATATTTGAAATCAATAAATGAATAATTTTTAAAATTTTAATTAAACATAATCTTTTGCAGCAAAAATATATAAGTGTCATTACTTTTAGAAACATCCTCTAAAAATTTTTTTAATATTTTTATTAAATCCAAAATTATAAGCTAATTATAATAACATAGATTTGCCAAAAATAGTTGGGATTTTAGATTTTTTTTTCACACATAAAGGAGTTACTGGATCTATATGAGTAGGAAGCTAAAATTTATATATCAGTGCTAATTTTTAATATTAGAAGTAAAAGGAGTTGACTATATTTTATGCTTTTACTAAGTGGATGCATGTGTAGTGGTTATTAATATGAAAATCTCGAAACTTGATTATAGCTTCCCTAACTCCCAAAGAAATGTTTAGCGTAGTGTTTGTATATAACAAAAATTACGAATATAGTATCTGAATTTGAGTCATTTAATTAATTTAAAATAATATATAAATTTTACCAAATTCACATATTTTTAAAAAATCAAGTGATTTGGCAATAATTAATGACATATCTAAATTTAGGACATAAAATATATATGAAATTAGCTTAAAGTACCCCAGAGACAAATCACCTCTTATCTGTGTAGTTATTTATATAATTGAATCTGAGAATTTTTTGGTTTTAATTCTGAATTAAATTACATATGGAATAAAGTAGAAAGGAATTTAGGCTGTGATGTTTTCAGTAATTATATGGGGTATCTTAAAGATTAAAAATTTTTGAATTCATATCTATCTCTCATGATGGACAACAAAATATCAAATAACATTTCATATTTAATAAATTTTCTGAGTCTCAATATTGAAGTCAATTTTTATTTCATAGCTTATTATTTCGATCATTACTTTACATTACTTGAAATTATTTTAAAAATAAATTTACAGTTGAAATTTGTTGCTACGACGCACATTCACACACACACAAGTAAAATTTTTTTTTAAATATTACCAAGGTATTTAATTGGATGCCAACGATATTACATTAAATTGTATTCCAAACTTGTTTTGTGTTCTGTATTTATATATTAAAACATTTTTTTCATTTCACATGGGAAATTTTTCTAAAGATTATTGTCACTCTTAGTAATTCTCACTCTTAACTGCCTAATGATAATTAATTCTCACTATCATCCCTTTTAGCTGTTAATTATAACATTCAAATAAAATCATGTGAAGAATAACTAATAGTTTTAATAACTAGGGATAAAAGTAACTTTAATATAAAATAAATTTTTAAGCAACAAAATGTGCGCTATTAAATCCAGAGTGAAATCAGAGAAATATTAGATAATAAAAACAATTGACTACAGCAAGTGAAAATGCTCTTATCTAGCCCCATCTATTGAAGAGTGAAAGAATTACAATAGTAGTTAATATCACTCCCATTTCAAACTTATTTGCACAAGGAAACATGAATGGTAGAAGAAAAAGGGCATTCTTTTTACCTTCTGTTATTAAGTTCCCTAAACCCGTTACCATTCTTGGTTGTTGGTATTAGATCAAACCTTCCTTTTCACATTAATTATTTATTCTATTTACCCTTAGAATCACCACATGGATAAAAAAATAATGATTTTACATCCACAAGATAAATGAGAATTTGGTCTATTTTAAAACTTAATCTAGTACGAGTAAGCTTTTGGTGTTTTTCACAACTATTAATTATTGGTATTTGAAAGAAAACAATAATTTCCAAGATAACATTTTATGATTAATTTATTGTGGTCTAAACGGTAGGAATAACCCACCTTCTTAGGCAGTAACTATGATCCATAGAAATTTTCAGTTGAAATATCTGTTTCCCAAGAAAATTCTCATAAGTGCACTAGATGTGTTGTTTCTAACATATCTTAACGAAAGCTATTTGAGCAATGCTGTTAGTATCAAAATATACAATAGCAATTTATTCGTACTTTACAGTTTGTCTTAGACATTGAAATTAAACTTTTACTCAGGTTATTATTAAGTTTTAAGAACAGATATTTCTCGGCAATAATTTTCCTTTTACTTTGATAGGTATCAAATTCTCATTTTATTTCTAGAAACTGTTTTAGGACTTGTTGTAGCTGATCTTTTTTTTTTTTTTTTTTAGTTTTCAAAATGAACCAGGAGACATTATTTTTTGCTATAGTATGTAAGAGAGGTATTTAATTTTTTGTATGCATCATATATCAAATATTGATAATCTAATATTTAAATTTGTTAATTTAATTTGTATAATTTGAAGGAATTAAGATATATAAATGTAATTGATATCTTAATTGTTAAGAAATGTTTGTGGAAGGAAAATGTAGTTTCAATTTTAAACAGCAATACAGCTACTTCTTTAGATATTACAGAAAATTCTTAAAAACTGAATTTTAAAGAGAATTCACTAACCCGATGTCAGACTCCTTTGTCCCACCAAATTGAATTAAAAATTAGAGTGTTGTGTATGATATGATTGTCACTTTATTGATAAAATGAATCAGACAAGGGAATTTTACACCCTTAAAAAACAATTTCTAAAAGTCCTCATATGATTCATAACAATACAGAATACATTTTGGAGCATAAGCAATGTAAATGTAACTAAAAACAATATGACCTACAATTATTAGCTAAAATGCATTAACAATTATTAAATCAGTAATGATCTTTTGTTAACTGCTTTCATTGAAAAATAGATACTGAGATCCAAATTTTTTAGCTTTAGGAGAACTTTAGTTTTTATTTTATATGTTCACCATTTATAATTTAACCAACAATAATAGGGAAAATATTTACAATTCAGTTTTGACTGTAGAATTAAAAATCACCTCATTGTACAGTCAAATCATCCAGAATATCAACAATTACAACATTTATAATAAAAGTTTTACATTTTAAAATTCAAATTTAGCTAAAGTCCATATTTTAATATTACAACAAATATATTTCATTGTTGAAAAATTTGCTACAAATAATAATCCCTTTTCTTATTTATTTTTTTATAATCTGATATTGTTGAGTTGAAATAAGTTACTGCTAAAAATATCCCTTTGACGAAATAAGTTTGTATATGCACGACTCTGAGTCTAAATTGTGTCTTCGGGAATACAGGGAATTATTTGCTAATAAAAACTAGATATTCTTATTCAAAAATTAGAAGCGGCAGAATTATGCACAGTTATTTCTTAATATACTTGATAATAAAATAAAAAAGGAAAAAATAGATAAAAAACTTCAAAGAAAGAAGTTTAAATGCTTAATGAAATTAATGAAGTATTCATCTATGAGTAATCATTGTTATCTCACTCTGAGTAATCTGAATATCACCATGAGTAATCATTGTTATCTCACTCTATTTCCCTACTGCTGTGTTATCTAGACAACTGCATGAATTCTGGCTCCTTTGTATCTGTTTCAGTCAAATACGTAATAATACCTCAAAAGAAACAATTTAAAAGGCTTCAATTGAATGTAACAAAATAGAAAACAGAATGACTCACTTACTGCAATTTTAAGGAATCAGGATAAATTAAAAATAAGCCTGAATGTTATATACTGAAGATATTTTTTGGAATAGTGAAATTAAATGGTTGCCATTTATATCATTAAACAATAACTAAAGCAGCTGATTACTTTCAGCAGAATAAAGTTGTAAGGAGTATTTTTAACTGTTAACTATAAACTGCAATTTCAATTTAAAATAAATATCATCAATTGTCTAATTTTAAATAATTTCCTCAAAGTACGACAGATGTTTTAATCTTTAGTCTGCAGTTAATTCCCGATATTTTTTTCTATTAATCTAAGGCATTAGTTTGTTATTAATTATTATTTTGTCATTCAAAGTCTTGAGATTTCCCTTTGAATATTTTCTAATATATTACCTGAAATTTCAAACTTCTAAACTTATTTTCAAAACATTGAGTAAAGGATAAATTTGTATAACTTTTTTAAAATGAAATTGTTTTAACTTATATTTCTAATAACATGGGTTGTATAGTAATATAATATTTTTGTTGACATTTAAAGAAATTTCTTTTTGCATTTTGCTATATACTTTCGGGTGGATCAGCTTCACCTTCAGTGTGATAAGAAATTCAAAACTAGGACTACATATATTATACGCAGAAAATCAGAATGCAATGATTTATATTTTATTCGTATATACAGCATTTCAATGTTACCGCATTCAGATACAATGCATTTCATATCATTCCTTTTATATGCAGTTTGACTTCTTATTTACTGTTTATATCGCCTCTGAAAGTCAAGTAAATTAGTTCCATTACATTTCTTTATTTATACACAAATACATGCGTAGTTGTAAGAAAATTAAATTAATAATATTTGTAAGATTTCTGATAAAGGAATTGAGTACAGTTATCAGTTAATAATATTTCTTTTGAAAAACTTTATAAATAAATTAAATATTCTTCATAATTATAGTAAGTAAAATTCTTTAAAATGATGCATTTAAAACAATGTTATGAAAAAAATATCCTTCCTACTTATTAATATTCAGGAAATGTAACAGATGTGTTGGAATATCTTACATGATGTCTATAAGGAATTTATATTTCATTTGTAGTAAATAAATTTAAGGTAAATTGTATTCATTAATCTCCTTATAGAATTCAGAGATTTGTGTTAAAAACTCTTTTTAATAAACTTTCATTTCTAATTCATTTCAATAATTCAACTATTTTTTAGCCAAATAATTGTTATTAGCTTATTATTTCCCGTATCCATTTCATATGGATATATGTTACGAAAGTATTTGCAAAATATATCAGTTCTTTATAGATTCTAAAGGAATTAACACAGAGTTTATAAGGTAATATATATATTCATATGCATATTTTTTATTTATTTTTAAGTTACAGGAGGATTAAAAAATGGTATAATCAACAATTTACTTCAATTTTTAATATTTTTTGGTTCCATTTGTAAATATTATTTATGTAATGATATATAATAATAAGTGTAATAAATGACCTTGTGGGAATAGAAATTGTTCATGCCAACAGATGGCACCACTACATAATAATATATTTTTATGGATTTAAACAATCTTGTTCATAAACTCATATTGACAGTTGCAGAATAAAATCCTCACTACCAAACGTGTTGGTCACTCATTCCAGTGCCCCTTGTATTGATTTGATGTCATCTTGACGTTTCGTTTCATTATCTTTTAATGAGAGTCTTAAATTGTTTCTTGTTAAATATAATTAATTAATCATCCCCTCTATGTTATACTTATGTTTAAAATATTAAAATCAAATATATTCGGGTTTTATATTTATATACTATGTAAATGTCTATATAAGTTATTTAACTCTATAGAAGAAGTATAATTACCTTTATTTTCACTAGAAATTTGTATTTTTACTTGATGGACTGCATTTTTTGAATTTTAAGTATAGCAAAATCCTGTGGAATAAGTATGGTCATGTTCTTTTCATGAACTTTATATATTTTATTAATATAACCTTGTTTTTATGATAATATTAATAGAATATCATGAGTGAAATATAATTTTTAAAAATGTATACGTAAGGAATTGATAAAAGATTTTATAAAAAAATGTGTTATTAAATAAATTATCAAATTTGAATGTATAGATAAATAAGAATGTATACAATTTAACACATCTTTTTATTACAAAAATATCATACAGTATTATACTTATATCACTAGCACTGTTTTTAATCAAAAAAATTTCTAAAAACCAATATCACAAATTTTATGTGAAGTGACACAATTTACAAAAAACTAATGATTCATAATTCAGCATTAAAATCATTGTTTCATCTAATTCCTTCATTTCATTATAATATCATGAAAACTAAACTTAATTTATGAGAACACTGTCTCATAAGTGCCAATGGCATTTTTTATTAAAAATTTTCATAAATGCATATAAACTAAACTGAAATTTTAATTATTTCAGACTTATAAAGGAATAAAAATGGAAGAAAGATCAAGTTTTTTCTAATATATATAAACTTTTTTTGAAAATATATTAGTTGTATGAACTTCTCTAACTTACAATTAAACCTATCACCTATAAATATTTATAAGAAATATATTTATGTATTAGAGTAATAAGTTTATATATATTATTCTCACTTATATGTTGTTTAATTAATAGTTAATAAATATACTAATCATTTCGAATGGTTATAAATAAAAATCGAATGGCAACAATCAGGTATAATGATATAGTTTTTATAAATTCATTCTTAATAATAATCCAATTAACAACTTTAATTTCGTGATACTTTGATTTTGTAGTTTTGAATTATTGTATCTCTTAACAAAGATATACCATATAATATAACACGATTCACCTTTAAACTTGTCATCCTAAGATCACGATGTGTCCCATACAGGAAATTATGAGATCAGAATATAAGTTGCATTAAGATGAAAAGGAATCATTTTTCAAGTCATCGCAAAATGAGAAACGATAATGGCATTTAATAATGTTATAAATCCAGGAATTTTATGTTTAATATACAAAGACAATACTTGAATTTTGTCACCCAGTGAAAATTTGTGATATTGCGTGTAAGTAAAAAATATGCTTACCAATATATTTCTGATGATGTAGAAAAACTTTCAGCTTTCTAATACAGCTGTTTATTAAATGCAATGTTGTTTCTAGCGTCGATGCAGAATATAGAATTCATTGCTTCATTAGGATCATATGAAAAATCGTCCTATGTCTCAGAGGCCAGCTTATACCAGAGAAGGTTAACATGTTTCAACATTAGACTAAATGGATACTACAGTCACGACATGAGTCATAAATCAAGATGTCATTGCAAGACAATAGTGTCTGCTCGAAAAGCTCGACAATATTTACTAAAATATAGGCTCTTAGATAAATGATCATCGCTTCAGCTATCTTATATGCTATACAACAAACAAGCTTAGTGACATTAATAATAATGAACCTGGACGAAAGAAGGGCATGACTTTAAATTTTCAAATAAACATTAATTTCCTTATTTTGGTAATATCATACTTTTGATAATATCTTCATTCCTGATTTTGATATTATCATCAGTATTTTGCGACATGGTGGAAAAGGTTATTAATATAATCAGCTTATCTGCACCAAGATGTGTAAAACTAGACATAGAAACTTAGTATAATAGTTTTTCAAACTATTTTACCCTTTGACTATATATATGTTCATGTAAAGAATAAATTAAATTCTTTTTTTAAAAAATAATTCAGCACTGAAAGAGATTCGCGGGAGGAAGTACAATACCTGAAATAAGACGGGATGACGAATTTCCGCTACCAGCTTGATAAAAGCATTCGAAGAAGTTTGGGGTATCAGCATCTATCGCTACAAAGATACACCAAAAATTTATAGAAATGTCGACATTCTGATTAAAAATTTTTCCCAAGAGAATTGTTGCAAATTCTAAACCAGATAAGCTGATTTTGCGAACAACATTGCTTGCATTCTAAAATTAATACAACAGCGAAGCAGTTGCTTCGATGGCAGTGGAATTTTGGTGGCTGTCGAGTATTTCTTGCTGGAAAAAGAGAGCCTTAATATAAAATGAATGAAATTTCAAGAATTAAATTATTATTTAGTATAGGTGAGAAAACTTCACTGAAATCTGTTAATCAATGCCTGCAATTTTATTTATTATGTAACTATGCAAATGAAATCAATAAAAAATATTATTTTTCAAAGAAACGATTGATAAAATTTCCTAGAGGCAATTAAAAATTATATATTAATGAAGTTTATAATTTTTAAATGACTTAATAACGAAAATAAAACTGATTAACAGTAAAATGTTCAAATTTTGACTTATAAAAATCGCTTTTAATTAGGATTAATTTTATTATCATCAAAAACATAATTTAATCCATTTTCTGCTAATATAAACAAAAGATTCTTTCTTCCTGACACAATAAATCAAGAATAAATTTGTCAAATAGTATTGGCAATATTTAACGTATAAAAATGTTCAATGGTTGAAAAAATAAAAATTAAAAATAAACTCTAGAAGTGTTAATGTCAATATATATAAACTAAAATGAAAGTTTTGAAATAAAAATGATAATATTATAAAAATGATATTTATATATATAAGGAAAACTTTATTATAATTCAATAGTGATATTGGTTAAAAAAAAACAGTTTTATTAAAACAGACAACCTAAAATACCGATAATGCAAGAATACATGTGATGTGGTTTTAATTTTGTTATACAATAAGAGAAAAATTTAAAGGTTACAGAAGGATATATTTGACGTTCCATAGCAGATAACCTAGCAATTGAATATAGTACTGGCAATTAAATTTCTAGTTATTTTTCCTTCATTAAAAATTCGTGGGTTTGAATCCCACTTTAGCCTTGAATGTTTTCAAAGATTCGCAATCAACTTTAAATTGTAGGGCTTCGAGTGTAAAAAAATTACAGCAGAACGACAAACACACCAAACTGAAAATTAGCAAAGAGAGCTGTTAACACTTCCTTAATATTTCCCAAGCTTTCTTATTCCTTGGGGAGTGGTTATAGAGTGTGATGCAAATAATTTATGGGAAAGGAAAACAAATTTAAAAAAAGCAAATATACCCAAAATAGTTGTATGTAGAAAACAGAAAAGTAATGTTAATCATTAAAATATTAACGTGAACTAGCAGTATGATTGAGTTTTTACGAGAATAAGGCTCTTATTTCGAACAAAGCTACAGCTGAATTACTTAGAGATAGTTATGGCTCTTATGATTTCTATATGTTCATTATTTAGGATGTGGAATCGGGAATCATCAGTGTTTCCAGCTTTTGAACTGGTGAATAATGGCATCTATCTCTGAAAATAAAAAGTTTTTGTGAGACAAACACGTGGTAAATGTCTAAGCAATTTACACAACTGCTTTCAGCTGTTATAATGTACACTATGTGATGTCAAAACGGCCAGTTTCCTTTTGTTCTGCAATAGCTAGACTCAAATTTTAGCATTTCTATTTTACAGAATGCATTTATACAGGTCACTCTAATATATACAATGCTTTGTTAAATATATTTTATCAAAAAAAATACTCCCTCTTTTACACACACACATATATGTATATATATACAAATATATATATATATATATATATATATATATATATATATATATATATATATATATATATATGTATATATATATATATATATATATATATATATATATATATATATATATATATATATATATATATATATATATATATATATATATATATATATATATATATATATATATATATATATATATATATATATATATATATATATATATATATATATATATATATATATATATATATATATATATATATATATATATATATATATATATATATATATATATATATATATATATATATATATATATATATATATATATATATATATATATATATATATATATATATATATATTCTGATTTCTTTTCTTACCTTTATAGAAAAGCTTTCCCAGAAAAGCTAAAAAAAAAGAAAAATTTCCGATGTTTGTTTCTTAAATTAATTTTGTATTCTGAAGCCTATGAATTGAAAAAAAACTAAATTTGTCACAGTTACATTATTTTAAATTAAAATAGCTGAAGTTATTCTTTATTAAAAAGTAACAATTACTTTTATATACTTTATAAACTATGTGGTTACAGCTTAGAACAATTGATGAAGTTTCTTCATTTTTTTCCCTAAATCATGTAGTATTTAGAGCGCAATTTCAAAGAATCTCTTAGTAAAACGACCTTTATTTCAGAGACATTCTCATAAATCTAACCTGAGTATCTACATGTTGTATGTCTTTGATAACGAGGATACCATCGAATAAAATTCATTTATCAATTTGTCGACGGAATCGCTCTTTTCTAATTTATTTTATTATCATTGATTTTTCCGCGTTAGTCTCATTCATTAGAGTTAGAATTAAAATATGTAGTTTTATTATTTACAATTTTATAATACATAATTATAATATGTAATTTTGTGTAAATAAAATATATGATAATATCTTATAGTATGATTTTCATGTCGTAATATGTATTAGCTTGACTTTGAAAAACATATCTGTTTTATGGTAGTTGTTTGCAACTTTATATAGTATTTAAGCATTTAAAATTTCCTTTACATAATTTTTCATAAAATTTTCCGAATTCTTGTGAAACTTTAAAAGCATATGATTTGATGTGTATTCTTAAATCATCAATATGGTTTCTTGGAAGCTTATAAACGTTTTGTTATGGTGTTGTTCTTAACTCTACAAAATATATTTATTATATTACTATGAAGTATGTTTACTTAGTATTTTTCATGTCTGAAGATAATTTTACTTCGATGTATAAAGTGATTAGGTCAAACTGATATCTTTTTCAATTCAATATTCCTGTTAAGTGCACAAATTTTTAATATTTTATTTGATGATAAATACTATAGTTTAATTTATATTCGGCAATAAATAATTTATCAACTTTTCACGAGGAAAATAATAATAGTATTAAAACTCGAAATATTTCATAATGTTAAAAAATTTTGATTTTTTTTTAAATGAATGCAGATTTAAAAAAGATACTAAAATTTACTAAAATCGTTTTCCAAAATGTATCACTTATTTTAAATTTTTGAAAATGAGCTTAATGAAATATTTACAAATTATATTTCAAAACTGAATGGAAGAGTTTCATACATTTTGGAATTTTTTTATTTATAATTAAAAATAATTTTAAAATCATGTTTTTTAGTTTGAAATTACCATCGATGTAGGATAAAGGAAATGGTGACATAAATGTTATCTGGAACATAAAGATCAGTTAATTTTAAATGCATAAAAAGCAAATTTTTATTGAAACAGAGAAAATAAGTTTCTTCTGTACATGAAACGTTATTTCTTCACATAATCAATATCCCCTGTTTTTAAAGTTTTGATAATGTTTTTTGTGAACAGCCTATCGCACAATGCTTTGTGAGACATCCTCAATGGTTAAGCAAAAGAACAATCGTGACATATACATGAAGCCTCAAGTATTTTTTCAGATTCGCTTTCTAGATTTAATAAGTTGACGCATCTTGAAACGAGCTTAGTTAATTTATATGTTATTCTTCTTTGTCTCCCCTCTACTTTCCTTAAATAAAGTTATCAATACCGTCTACATTTCGTTATAGCTTTTAAAGTTTTACCTTAAAACCATCCCATAAGGATATGTTAGCTTTGGTAATATTTAGAAAAACAAAAGATGCAACTTCCAGATATTCATTTTGTTTACAAGTTGATGAAGCAATTCTTAAATTGCAGTAACAAAATGAATTTGGACAGAAATTGCTAAGAAACACAAAAACTAAAAATATTTATTGTTCTTCATGATTGGATGTACTTCCTGTATTGTGTCCATTTCCACTTCATGATGTACTAGATTCTTAAAATAATAATTTGCCTTGACTATACATTGTACAATCAAATGAAGAAATCCAATTCTTGCAAAAACCATTTCTGGCCTCTTGGTTTGTATGCACCTTTTAGTAATCATTTTCACCTCTTTATTTGATTTAGATTCAAACAGTAATAATTTGCCCTCAATTGAAATTTTTTTATGAGATACAGGGAAAATTTAGTTTAATGAATTATTGATTGTCTGTCTTAAATAACCATTGTATGTATATATATATATATATATATATATATATATATATATATATATAGTGTGTGTGTGTGTGTGTGTGTGTGTGTGTGTGTGTGTGTGTGTGTGTGTGTGTGTGTGTGTGTGTGTGTGTGTGTGTGTGTGTGTGTGTGTGTGTGTGTGTGTGTGTGTGTGTGTGTGTGTGTGTGTGTGTGTGTGTATACACTGTTGGACAATTGCTAAGAACGAATCACAAATTGAAATGTAGCATTACATTAAGCGAGACATGAGCCCTAGTAGGATAAAATATAGTTACCACACTGTTCAGATATTAGAAGAAAGAATATTTATTGTTCTGGAAAGTACAAAAGCTGTGAAACATTTGAAAGAAAAAAATGTTCATTTGATGCTGTATACGGAAAAATGGAACAATGCATCTAAAAGTCAGCAGGCACCTTGAAGAAGTTCTGTTTGGTGTGTGTTCTTGGTGTTCTTGTTTGTCGACTTCAAACTAAAAATTTAGAAAATTTTAAATGAATTGTAAATTTATTATAAAGTTAATAACGATTTAGTTTTTAGCAGTAAAAACAAACAAAACTTTACTTCAAATTAGATTTAAGAACATTATTATAATTTCTTAAGCTTATTACAAAGTAATATTAATTTAATGTATAATTTAATGAATAATTACCTTTCATTATTTTAAAATCAACTTTAAAAACCAAAAAAGTTTAATAAGAGATATTAACAGAAAATACTGATTGGAATTTTCATGTTTTTTACTCAATAACATCCTACATGTAAAAACTATGGTCATGTGAATTATAAGTAATGGATATTAATTTTTTTAAACCATTAAATTCAAATCAAAAATTTAGAAAATTTTACTTCAAAATAGATTTAAAAACATTATTAAGTTACCGCGCTCTTACATAAACATAGAATATTACTTCAAACTTTTAAATAAATTTTACAGGCACAATGAAATTAATAGTTTTAGTAATAACGCTAGTTAACATTTTCTCAGTTTCCATAAACTTTATTTTGATAACATATTATACAGAATATATATGATCAGCCATTTCTTCCTTATATTGCATTTCCTCATCTTCAAAATAACTACATGTTTCAGATTTATTTTGGTAATTTTGTTTTTTTATTATTTTCTTCGATTATAACAATAACAACCATAAAATACGAATATAAATTATATTTCCATCGTCAAAATATTTAGCTGTAAATTCTAAAATATACAAATTAACAGATTTTGATACATACCATTCCTTTTCGTTTTATCTACGAATGCTTTTACTTAATAACAATCAAATCAAAAATTGTCAGTGAAATTTCAATAAATAAAAGACAATATGTCTTTTTATAAGATAATATGTCAGTAAAATTTTAATTAGTAAAATACATACTGTCAAGCAATATTCTGCAGATTAATATTTGTTTTATATTGTATTAACATTTAGTTTAAAAAGGTTCTAATTTCATTTTTGAAAAAAATTATTCTTATTCATTGGTAAAATGTTATAATCGCATTTTCAATTCAGTACAATACTCTATATTTAATAATATTTCTATAATATACATTGTGGATATTTAAATCAACGAGAAAATTAATAGTCATATTCACGCTGTTTCGAAAATAAAAGAATTTAAAAATACATTCATTATAATTTACTATTCATTTATATTGAATTAAATTTTAGCAGAAATAGTATTCGAAGTAAAAATAAAATTTCCAAACACATTGTTATATTATTAAATATTATCAATTAATCAGAAATTTCAAATATTTTATATATTACATGAATATAAATTCAATATCATTCATTCATTCACACTTTCGAATACCAAGGCTTATATAATGGTGAAAAATCACAAATATGAAGATTTGATTTAGTCATTCAATCAATTATAAGAAATAAAGACTTACCGTAATGTTTCTGCACTCCTTTTTGTCCAGTTATATATTTTAAATATTCTAATAGATCGCTTTTACAAAATTGAGTACTAAATTCCTCCTTTTTTAGCAAAACTAAGCCGAAAGCAAAGACCCACGTGATGATTTAAACCAATCAGAGCACATCACATTTGTGCCATAAACACGTCAAAAAAAGAGTGAAAATTGCTTTGAATCGAGGATAAAGTGTTTGAAAGAGAACTTCTCTACCCAATTAAGTAGAAAAGGATTCATTTTGTATCTTTATTGCGTACAAAATATCTGTCGCTCATCGAGTTTTTAAAAACCACTCGATTTTTTAAGAGTGCATATATATATATATATATATATATATATATATATATATATATATATATATATATATATATATATATATATATATATATATATATATTCATTCATAGAAAGAAAGTAGAAATAAGTGTGTACTTTTTAAGTATATAGATTAGTTTTGAATAAATGAATAGTATCATTAAAAAATTTACTAAATCATAATACAATAAAAATTTACTGAATCATGATACAATTAAAAATAGTTTATTCTAATTCAAGTTCATAGAATAGTTCTATTATACTAATATATTTCACTTCACTTTTTTCTATTGTTATATATTATCTTTCTCAAGTATTTAACTTTAAGGAGTCTTGAGAAAAATAAAATCATAATGTTATTTAAAACAAAGATGTGTATTGCTTAAAGATTTTTCATGTATAACATTCATTAATATCCATTTTATCATTTTCCCTTTGCGATTTATATTTTTAAGTGATTAATGCATCAATTAAAATTTATTTTTAGATATTATTTAACTTTCACATTCGGGAAGAAGCTTCAAATTTAACTTAACAACATTCATGAAAAATATGTTGGAAACTCAATTCTCCTTCATCAGTTATCGATTTTGTTAATATGTAACAATAAACTAAATAACGAGTTGTTTCAAAATAAAGAAACTTGAGAAAAGATTATTTGTTTCTATTGGTATGATTTATAAAACAAGAATCGTTTATCATTATGTAGAATAAGATAGTTATAATTACTGCTAAAATATTCAAAACTTAATTAATATAAATTATTCCCGTTTTGGAAATAGACACTGATTCTCTCCTTAAAAATAAAATATCTTTCTCAATTATTTTTCAGGTTTATGAATGATGAAAGTCAACGATCGAAGTCAGCTTGCATCGAAGGTAGTTACGTTTTTATTGAATTAAAATGTCAAGTGTCGTTAATCTTTAAATTCAAATGATATCTATGTATGTATTCTCCTATAAACCATTTCTTCGAAACAAACAAGCAAAACAGTTAGGTCTATCGTTGTGATTCATCTCTAAATGTTGCCATTGATTGCTTATTATTAACTGATTGAAATATTCTAAAATTTCATGTTTTATGTCTTTATTTTTAGAGCAAGATAAATTTTTGATTACATTTTCAACTACCCTATGCTAATCAATAAATCACAAATATAAATAATGCCTTTCTTTATCTGTTTCAATAAAGATATAAACTAACTGTTCAGTTTTTAGTTTTACATTTTGAACAAAAAAGAGGAAAAACGATATGTGAACTGTCACCTTGTATTAATCAAGGTTGCATAAATACGAGGTGATGATTTTTAATGCTAAGCCACAGCAATGGAGAATACATTTGCTTGGAAAAAAGGGCAACATGATAATGTAAAACAATCAACACTTTAAATTAAAATATTCCTGGTTGAAAAATATTTGATACTGATATATTACATTATTGATCAAAAGTCAAATGGTTACCTCCACGCGGTGCATCCTGGGCAACATTACACAGCACAACGGTCTTCAGCTACAAATTTTTGCAGTCAAAATTGTGGGAAATTGACGATTTTCCAGCCATTCCCAACAGTTCAGGTCGTGAAACTTATAGGAAGTGTATCTGTCCATTTAGTTTGATTATGGGCCATAATGGAGCTTTTTAAATGTCTATGAAAACGCTCTACCAATCCATTGTATTAGGGATGATATGAGGTTGAGCGAATGCGATTAGTGCCTAAAATTTCTGCTAAATGTCTAAATAAATGCGGTTCAAAATTTCTACCTTGACAGTTGTTATTGTAAGTGGACGTCCAAAACGTGCAATCCAATTATGAATCAGTGCTCTACAAGATGTTTCAGCTGTAATATCGGTTGTTGGGATAACTTCAGGCCATCTGGTAAAACTGTCAATTACTGTCATGCAGTAATTATAACCATCAGATGGGGGTAGAGGTCCTAAAAAATCGACATTAATATGTACAAATCGAGTATCTGGCATCGAAAAAGTATCAATGGGACATTTAATATATCTTTGAACTTTTGAACGTTGGCAGTTTTGACAAGATTGAACAGATTTTTTCATAAATAATTTATTGTTGGACCAAAAGTAATGTTTTGTAATTAATTTTCTAGTTGCTCGAATGCCTGAGTGGGAAAAATTACGTACATTTTCAAAAATGTTATGAACGAAAAGATTTTGGAATGCACGGACGGGGTGGATTCGTGGAAACATCACAATACAGAGTTACATCCTCTAAAGGAAAATATTGTTTCTCAATTTTGTAATTAGAATTTTGAGAATTCAGAAGTTTTTGAAGTTCAGAATCATTTAATTGTGAGAGAGATATATCGTGACAATTTAAAACTTTATTTGAGATTGCTTCAATTTCTATACGAGATAATACGTCAGCTACAATGTTCTCTGATCCTTTGACATACCTTATATCAGTAGAAAATTTGGAAATGAAGTCTAAATGTCTCAGTTGGAGTGGTGAACATTTATCAGGCTTTTGTTTAAAAGCATCAATTAGGGGTTTTTGATCAGTGTAGATCAAAAATTCCCTGCTTTCTAGCATACGCCGAAACTTTTTAATGGATGAATAAATAGCTAAAATTTCTCTATCATAAGCAGACCAATGTGTTTGACATTTAGAAAGTTTCATTGAAAAGAAAGCAATGGGTTCCCAGGTTCCATTTGAAAGTCGATTCAAAGAACTTCCAATAGCAAATAAAGAAGCATCTGTCCAAAGGCTTAAAGGAGATCCATGAATTGGATATTTTAGGAGGGTAACTTCAGCAAGAGCTTTCTTAGCATCTAAAAATACCTTTTCAGCTTCCTCGAACTACTGGAGAGGATTTTTAGGCTTTTTTGTTGGGCCGTGAAGACTTCTTTTTATTAATATGTCCTTCAAGAAATTTAGTTAATGGAAATAAAATCTGTGCAGCTTTTGGAATAAATCTGCGATAAAAATTGCATAGACTTAAAAATCTACGAATTTGAGTAAGAGTATCAGGCCTTGGAAATTTTTGTATAGCACTGACTCGATCAGGTATTGGAGATAAATCTTCTTCGGAAACTTTAAATCCCAAGAACTCTAAGGTAGGATCTCCAAATATACACTTTGGAAATTTTATGGTTAGTCCATAAGATTTAACCTAGTGAACAGAGCATGAAGATGTTCCAAATGCTCTTCTTTGTTTCTAGAAGCAACTAAAAATTCATCAATGAAGGCATAAACACCATTTAAACCTCTGGTAACTTCATCAATAAAACTTTAAAATGTGCAGGATGCATTGCACAAGCCAAACTGCATCCGAGTGCTCTCGAAGAGTCCGAAAAGTGTATAAGCAAAATGGTAGTTTTATGGACATCCTCGGGAGCAATCGGAATTTGATGGAATGCTTTAACTAAGTCAATATGAGAGAATATTTTGGTTCTATGAAGTTCTCTAGTAAAATCTAAAATGCTTGGAATTGGATACTTGTCCTTTTTGGTTTGAGCATTAAGGACTCTATAATCACCAACAGGACGCCGATTATAACTATTTTTCTTAGAAACCATATGTAATGGAAAAGCATAATTGATAGTTGATGGGCGCATTTGTCCTAAGTCTAGCATATGTTGAAATTCCATTTTGGTAATTTTGAGACGACCCGGAGCTAACTGACGAGGTTTAGCAAAAACAGGTGGACCTACAGTTTCTATATGGTGAACAAAATTGTGCTTTACAATTTGGTCTGAGCAAAGAAATTTACAAATATTGGGAAAATTACTTAAAATTTTATCAAAATCATTTGCAATATTGATAGTTTTAACAGAAAATATATTAGTACCATTAACAATACCATGAGAACTTAACTAAGTACATATATCAAACAATTTACCATTTCTTAAATCAGGTTTTAAATTAAAATGATTAAAAAAATCAGCACTTAATATTGCTTAAGATATATTGCATTTAAAAAATGAAAAAAACAAATTTTTTTCTAAGACCTAAATCCACAGACATGAGTTTTTGACCATAAACATGTATTGGAGTACCATTGGCAGCATTTAAATTTTGCACAGATTTCATGTTACGTTCATTTTTGGTAGCTGGGAGCAAGGAACAATCGCTGCCCGTGTCAACTAAGAACAGGATATTAGTTTTTTATCGTGGACAAACAGACGATGAGAGTAAGAAGGTTTGGCATATGTCGAATCTAAGCAAGCCGGTTTTCGTTTCCCAGGAAAGAACATGGTGTCTGACATTTATTGGCTTTTTCCTTGTATTTACGGGGTGATACTAACAAATAGTAGAACGCGATGCACCAGGACAGGATTTCCGTGGATTGTATCTGTTGCAAGAGGAGCTTCGTGACCTTCGAAGTGCTGTGATTTCTCTGCGGAGGCTCTTGAGCTCAGCTAACAAGGTAGAATTAGAAGATGGTTCAGCGGAATCAGTAGAAATCGATGTGCTACTGACTTGTAGGCGTACTGACTACTGACTTGTAGTATTGAACAGGCGTAGTTTCTAAAATTCTATCTGCAACTTCAGCATTTTTATGCGGAGTTAGTGGTTGAATAGATGTTAATATTAACAGAATGTTGTTAGGTAGTTGTTGCAAGAATAGTTTTAGAAGAAAATTTTCACTTACATTATTCGATTCTGCACGCCGTTGCATCACTCTCAAAAGTTCTGATTGTTTCCGATCTCCTAATTGTTCACCAGCAAGCAGTCGTCTAATTTCTTGAGTGCTTGATTCACCACAACGAGAAATCAATTATTCTTTAAGTTTCTTGTATGGATCTGTGTTGTCCGGATTTAAAATCACATCATTTACCATCAGCATCACTGTATCGGGTGGTAAATTAGCAACGCAATAGTTATACTTGCTTTTTCTTTCTGTTATTGGTTTTGGTGATGCTAGTTCAAAGGTGGGTTCCATCATTTTAAACCATAGTTGAGGATCCATGGCGATAAAGTTAAGAAATTTTACGGCAGAAATAGCGCCATTCATCTTGAAATCGAAATCAAAAGTTTAGCACGAAAAACGAAATTGTATCACGAAAGTTTAGAAGGTTGAATAATTCTAGTCCAATTGTCACCAATGAAGTGTGTCAAGGTGTAGATGAATGAGTTAAATCCATTTTCTAACGAAAAACTTTAATGATAAAAATATAATATGCATACATTTCCATGAAATATAATGAGAAGCGAAAGTTACAAAACAAAAGTGGAAACTCTCCTTTTTTTTAACATTCCGATGGTGAAAGTTGTAGTAGTTTTTTATTTTTGCAAAAATGATCACTTTCATATACGTAGTGCTGTGACAATGTATGATCACTACAAACTGTTGAAGTTTCGTGTTTGGTCGGGTCAGGACAGTCTGGGATGGCATTTCCATCTCTTAGGCATCTTTGACCCACCAAACTGCTCTCTTTGTAATGTTGAGCCAATAAATCGAGCCCACCTCCATTGTTGCTTATCCCTTCATGGCCATTCTGAGAGAGAGTTGTATTGGAGAGCCTTAAAAATATTTTAGGCAGTGACTTCCGTCAAATTTTGAGGGTATAAGTATGATATAACCCCCCTCCCAAACAATTTCTCGCTAATCCTTTGTTTTGATTATAGTGTTCTCAGTATTCAATTTGGTGTTACCAATTTGAGTTTTTGTTGCTTTTCAGACTATTTGTTATCAGTTTTAGTTTTTTTGTGTTTTATGTAAATTTTTGAGCCGACCGATGGCTGATAGGTTAGCGTACCTGACTCCTGAGCTATGGGTCCTGGGTTCGAATCCCGGTTCGGGCATGGATGTTACCTTCTTTCTCTGTTCTCTTTGTGTTTCCCTGTCCTTTCTTCTGTGATGAAGTATGAATGTGGCCCTCCTTTTAACGGGTTTGTGGTGGTATGGCGCGAGTAACGCTTCTCGCCTTCGTGACTTGGTTCACAGGTACCCGATGGGTAACGAAAAATGAGTAGCATTTTCTGGCCATGTTGTGGCATAGGGTTCGTCACCCAAGTGTGCCCGCCGTTGGAAAAAAATGTAATTTTTGCGTCATATGTGTGGTTTTCTTAAGCGGCAATACCGTCTGAATTTTTTGTTTAGCGTTTCAATTCGGGTGGAGTTTAGGAAATTTTCCGTTACAAAAACATGCATTTAGCTTGGCGACATAAAGATGTCGCCTAAGTCACCAATTGAGGAATAAACCTATTAGTTCCTTTTTGTGCTTTAAGTCATCAATAGTTGGTTTCTTATATTTTTATTTGTTGTATTTTTACTTTTCTTTTTTATCGCCTTACCATCAGAATTAAAGAAAATATTTTCGATTATTTTCTTAAAAAATCTATCACCAAATGTTGTGATTTAATAACGAGTATTACAGTTTAGCTTCTACAATCATGATTCATATTTTTCCTTATTTTTAAGTTCATGTTTTACATTTTTTATATTCCCTCAGTTTTTAAACTTATGATTTTAAAATTGGAATAAGAACGACAATAAGGATTCCATTCTTTAATTTAAAAAATGATATATTCTCATCTTATTCAATATCCTCAATTATTTTCTTCCAAAAATATGTTACTTCATGTAGCAAATTTTAATCATTGTTTTTCAAATCAAATCATTAAAGGAAAATCAAAGCAGATAATTCATATATTTATTGAAATAAATGAATAAGAACTTATTTTTAGTTTATAAACCAGATTTTTTATTATGAATTTGAAACTTACATGGGATACAAATAAAATCCTATAAAACGTAAGCTTGATTATAGTAAAAATTTGCAGCCGGAGTGGGGTTCTAAGATGCAATATTTGGCAATAAATCATGATATCTTGCCACATGTTTATTCCCTAAATGGTATACGGGATAATGTTTTAAGTTATATAACTGTTTTATTCCTACAAACTTTGATAAAAAAATATAAAATTTTTCAACATTTAATGCATTTTTGGCGAAAATGATACACTAAGTAGTACGTAAGTACCAAATATTTCATTTTTTACACTTTGATGTACATAAAAATGTAACAGCAGAAACAAAGTAAATATTGTGTTGACCCGATGTAATTTTGATTTTTTAGGGAGTAAACATTGTACAAATGAAGATTTTTTTATAGCCAAGAGTAAATTTAACTGGCAATATTCCATTTCTTGTGAGCCTGTGATAAATCCATCTAATAGTATCATTGAACTGAAATGAAAAATAAATGGCAACACTTTGCCATTATGTTTCTGAAAAAATGATCACTGCCTTAATTTATCCCAATACTGCCATATTCACACTCAAATGAGAAATTTGTCTTATATATGTAAACTAGAAAACATTTTACAATTTTTTTTCTTTCGCTGGTGTTATTTTTGTGAGTTTTGCTCCAGTAACATGTAAGTGTATCTCAATAATTCCATGTAACATGCAATCTCAATAATTCCGATTATTTTGCTTAAAACTAAACTCACATCAATGAAACGAACCCTTTGACAGATCTATCACCTTTCATCATATTTACAAGATCAAAAAAATTACTTAGTAAATGTCTTGTATTCTAATAACATAAATACGTACCAAAACCATATTTGGACAGTTCGTGGTGAACAGCCTAACTGCCGAAGATAATTACAAGTTATTAATATCCACAGCGTTTTGGTTTTTGGAAAGATTTATCAAATATAACGGGCCATATTCATGTGTTGAAAGAGAGGAATCCCCTGAAACTCTCTAACGTTCAACTCACAGATGAGCATGATTAAGACAGAAGCGCAACATCCATAACCCCTTTTTTTAACAGTGGCTGGGATTGAACCTGGGCCCTTATGCTCTGAAGAGCGATGTTCAGACATTAGGCCACGGTGAGCCCTCCAAACGCATATAGAGTCTGTGTCCAATCAAGTATGATCTATTAGCCCTGCAAAAGGTGGTGCAAAAAAATGTTTATCTTTGGTTTCTAGTTCATTGGCCAAAAAGTGCTGGTGTTACATCATTTCTAAAAGATAAAAATTCCTGAATTTCTTTAAAATTGTTCAGTTTAAAAACCTGTACTTGTCAGTAACACTGAATAGAGCACTTAAAATATACCATGATTAAAATATACAATATCCTCCAAGTGAAATAGTACTATTGGAATATACATACCAAATCAAATGTTTTTTGCTTTTTTTCCTATTTCCAAACTATGAACACCAGCTTTTAGAAGTGAAATAAGCTTTCTACTTAAGGATGTTGTACATCAAATGAGGAATATAAACTATAAAACTCTTCTGTTTGGCATGAAAGTTCATCTATTTTGAAGCCAGACTTGTCTCTGATTAATCAGTGGGATTAGCAACATATATTCTTCATATTATTGCCTTTGAATTTCTTTTTATGATAAATAATCAAGTAATATATTTTCTTTGTTCAATATGATTCAATGTCAAATAAATCCACAGCTCAAGTGAATCTATTATATCTTCTTAATAATTTAACATTAGTATTTCAGAATTAAAATAACAGAATTTTTCAATAAACTGTCTTTAAATTTTTAAAAATAACCAATTGCATGTAACACATACATCCTGAATTAACAAATATGAAAGCCTTTAATATTCATATTCTTATCAGATACTGAGGAACTTACCTGTAAAAATACAAGGTATTTTTCTTTTGGAATCATTAATGAGAAACTTAATTTTCTTATACATAAAACTAATACATACTTTGAAATAAAGATATAAATTAGCACCAATTTAGGAGTTCAGGCATGGTTGTAATAAACAATCTATAAGATGTAAATTAAGCTTGTGTTTATTTTAAGAAATTTAAACATGCAACTCATTAAAATAAAACTTAAAAGGCAAAAAAAAATCTTCTTCTTTTTGATTTTATATTTAATTATTATTAGTTTAAAATTTTAAGAAATGTTTAAGCTTATATAATTGGTTTATATTTTGGTACAAATCCACAAATATTGGTGACAAATATATTACAATATTGAAAAAAAGATATGAGTAAAATGAGTCGATTTCGTAAGCTATTGAACTGTAAAATAAGAGATGATTCCGAATTAAATTATTCGATATGGAAAACTAGTGGCGTGGAGTATAACACAAAGAATCGATTTCTACAAAATATTGAGTTCAAGTGGTCATTTTGCATGTCCAGAACGGAATGTCCATTTACGGTGAGGACGAGGCTCTTGTTGATCTTCCACTCCAGCAGCGACGATGTGCAAATGTCAACGTGCCAGATCTCTTCAACCAAATCTTGACTGATACAACACTTATAAGATACAACACTTATAGAGAGTAAGTAGGCGTGTCTAGTTGAGATCAATTTGAGTGCCAAAAGGAAAAGAGAAAACCAAAAGTGCCGTAATTCAAAAGCCATGTTAGATCTCAATAAATATAATCAATGTTATTGAAACCATCTTTAGTATACATATGTGTTCCTGAGAGTTAAGCAGATTTAAAAAATGAAAATCTAACTCACACAAAATGTTCATTTTGAGTTAGATAGGTTAAAAGCACTCTATATTTTGATAAACTTTTGCATGTTTGAGAGTCATTAAATTTAATTCATCAGGATTATAAATATGAAAATTTCCTGTCACACTCTTTTATCTGTAATAATTTATTTTAAATTTACCTCGATTATACTTAAAATTATTCATTGTAATTACTTTAACATTATGCATATTATTTTATTTTATTATATATGTATCGTATATATATATATATATATATATATATATATATATATATATATATATATATATATATGTTTTGTTCAATACACCAAAATTAAAAATGTATAATACAATTTTACTTCACTTCAAATTTGATTTTCTAGTAATTTAAGAATTTATCTTCCATATACTTTAGATTTTTATTCACAAATATATCAATTGGTTGATAAAACATTGTGAAAACCTAGTACATTTCCAATTAACAATTCTTATGGGTAGTGTCTTCATAAGTTGAAATTCAATTTAATTCTTTCATTATCTTAATAACTAAGAATTATTCATAAAATCCTTTATTGATAGCATTTCCTAGAAATTTTGCTTAATATGTTCTGAGTATATGACGTTCTAAATTCTTGAACTTTTTGTATTCTGAAAAATATAGTAAAAACTACTCAAGATTTAAAGTATTTTCACTTAGTACGAAACCAGAGAATTTGTAATTAAGGATGACAATGATGTCTTAATTCATTTCATTATAATCAAGTGATCAAATCAATTGGAATGTCATTACATTTGACAGGATGTTTTTAAAAAGGTTACTCTATGAAATTTCTGATAATTTTCATGAAATTAATGTGTTAAATACATTGTTTATAAAATTGAAGTTATCATTTCAAAACGATCCCGAAACGGAAGTAGTATTTGCATAAAGTGAACATATGAATTATTTACATTATCAAAAATCGTTTTACGTCATGTCATAACGACATTATGACACGATTTTTTATTTTCTATATATATTTAACTAACTTTCCTTATATGTTTCTTTTAAATTGTTTTATTAAAGTAATATATGCTTTTGTTCTACGATAAATGAGCTATTAAATTTAATGATACTCTTATTATAAAGTGTTTTGGTATGTCTCTAATATATTAATGAATAAAATCTATGAACTTGTTGAGTAATACTAAAAACAAAGGAAATATTACGTTTTATTCACTCTCGAATGATAAAAATATTCATCCTGCATCGTCAGGTAATGATTGTGTTATCAAAAATTAAAATAGACTCATTTCTCAAGAAATAAAATAACTGCAGTCAACAGATTTCAATAATTTGCAAGAAATTTTTTCACAATCCTTGAATTATTTAATGTTTAAGAACCTAGAACAGCTTATGAGGGTTAAAGGCTTCCATCACATTTAATTGTTGTGTGTGATATTTTCATAATTTACGGTGGAAAATATGAGCAATTAAGGGTTTCACCTTCTTTGAAGCTTCATTAATTTTTTGATATCATGAACTTATTTACGTAATTTTAAGTATTTGTGATATAAATTATAGCATACATGTGTTAATCATTATAAAAACGAACATTTAAAAAAGGCATATTAATATTCCAGTTTTCTCCATGCTTGCAACAATTAGTGTCGTCATATTGTCGATTTTCTTTTAAATTTTTGCTTAATGGAAGCAAAACACTAAAACAAATTAAGCACGGTTTAATAATAAAAAGCACTGTCTGTTAATAAAAAACACTGTCTGATTTTTTTCTTTCTTAATAAGAAATTCTGAAAGACTTCACAAAACAGCTTGTAATCATGATTCTAAGCATATACTTTGGATATTCCGCTTTCAATTTTCATTGTTAACTACTTTGATTTTCAATCACGCAAACTTTCACTTGTCCCTGTTTCATGCATTCAAGTAAACATGAGTAAAATAGTATTTAATTTTTTGATAAGTAAAAGATACTTGAAATTAAACTTGCTTAAATGTGCTCATTTTTGCAATAATTATGTGAGTGTATTTTCTTGTTTTTATTTTAATAAAAACTGTCTCTCATTCTAGTACTATATAAGTTCAATTTTTGGAAGTTATATTATTTTCTGAAGCTTGCCTGTAGAATACTTTAAAGATCGCTTTTTACTTGGTGGTTACTATTATGTTTTACCAATCACTGAAATCATTTCATACAAAAATTTGAAAAATAAATAGTTAATATTCACATAACTCAAAAGGAGAAAACTCTTAATCAGTTTATCCAAAATCATGTGCATTCAATTAGAAGAAAAACATCTCAATTACATTCGATCGAGAGAGAAACAATGGCTAAAATTCATTTTCAAAGCCCTATGCTGGAATAAAGGAAGCTCATCACTGTTGTTGTATCAGCATACTTCCCGTGTCTAGCTCAAAGTATACCAGCAAAGCTCTACCAGTAATTTGCAGCAAAAGTGGAAGACATCCTAATTTAAATGCAGGTATAAGCTGAAGGTCACCAATAAATGACCTGCTGTTCCAAGAGAACATTGCGACTATAACCTATTTAACACACTTTGAAAAGACGAAGTATCTTCGAGTAAGTCAGGAGAACAATCCTTGGTTACTACAGGAAGGATTTGTTACCTGTCACTCTGTAACCATTTCTGACAAACAATAGTGGATTTTGACACCCTAAACGTCTGATACGGAAATTGGTGCTGCATACTTTTGACTCGAATTTCTTGAAACTAATTATTCAATTGCTTATTTGGTGATTGTACACTGTAAAAAGGAATGACAAGTTCTACAGAATATACAAACTTTCAATTTTTGATTATAGGATTGAAGAAAACCTAATTTTTATAAATAATGAAAAGAAACTAAATGAATTTAAAACTTTCAAATAGTATTCATTTTGAAAATGAGATGTTTCCTTTTAAATATATGATAAATATATTGAGCTATTAGAATTTATTTTATTAGAAAGGGATGATAACTTTACATATCCCAGTAAGAATTAAAATGAATTTTATTGAAATACATTAGCTATGGTTATTGCATATACTTGCATATTGATAATTTATCATCTATTTCTATATATATATATATATATATATATATATATATATATATATATATATATATATATATATATATATATATATATTATAAACTAAAATTTTAATAAAATATTAAAATATTTAATGATAAGTATAAATAAATATATTCTATTGACTATATATAAGCATGTAACTAGTAAAGTTTTTTTTTTTTTGTAATTACTTGAAAAACTAAATGATGTGACACAAAGATTGTTTTCTAACTTTTGTTGTTTAAAAAATATTTTACTCAAAAGTTATCCTTTTTTATAAGTTGTGAATACTTACTGTGCAAAATTCATATATATTGATTAATACTATGTTTATCATATTTCTACAAATTTATATCTGAAAAGAAAAGCATTTAAAGAGGTTCATTAAGTAAAAACACTGCAATAGAAACACAATTTTCTTACGAAAGCTTCGATATTTTATTAAGGTTCCTAAATTTTAGTTTTAATATACATATATAATCCGGCATATACTAACAATCCTAATCAATATTATTAATTTTTTAATAGACATTTATAACATCCTGTCATATATATGTGTTAATTATTTAGAAAATTACTTTTTTTAGTCATCCATTAATCACATTAAATGTTCTCCTTTAATTGAGAATATTGCGGTTATCGCAGTCTCGAAATGGTGCTTTAAAGCACCATAAATAAGCACCATAAATAAGCTAAATAACGTGCTTCAATCAAACAATTATGTCTCTTTTTTCATGTAAATCAGAGATATCCAATGAAATTCTCGTATAAAGTCGATAGAAGAGATCGCATCAGCATGGAGATAAGATTTAGCTTTTGTATTAATTCTTACTTGAATTACCTTAGCGTTACGGAGTTTACCAGAATTCCACTGAAAATATTCTGTTGAAAGGGAATGATATGCTTACATTTTTATATTACATCTACCTTAAAATATTAATTCAAGAGTCCTTCTAATTATAATTACCCCAACGATTCAATAGTTAAGCTTCCTTACGAAATTTGATTATGGAGCTACGCTAGAGTAATTGGCTTTTAGTTATACGATTCTTTTTTTGCATTTATCATTGAGTTCCAAACGATAAACTACACTTCATGGCTTTCTGCTTGAATAATTTTAATTTAGCAAGTGATATTAATATTTTTCAAGGTTTGATATAACATTTTTATGACAGAAATATTGTTAGTAATAAATTTATTGTTATACACACAACATTTATTCCTTTCAATATTTAGTTGTTCTAGAAAATACTCTATGGAGATTTATAGAAATTGTATTGTATCATGAAATTGAATGCAAATGATAATTTTCCCATTATGTATATGTACTTATGAGTTAAATCGAAAAAAGATGTTTTTAATAAAGTGGAATATTTTCAGAAATATAAAAATGTATGTCATGAAAGTAAAAAATAGACTATAAAATGATCGAATTTTGAAATATTTTTGAATTCATTGATACATTAAATTATCATTTTTTTATTTTTTCAACTTTGCGTTTTGATGTTATTTAAAAATTTGTTTTTGATTTTGATTTTACTTATTTACTTTGTTTATATGATTTACTTTTCAAAATGATTTATATAGAAGATAAGGAGTAATTTATAATATCCGAAAGTGAATTATGTTTCATTCAATGGAGGGAAGTAAGTCCGAAATATGTATCATGTTGTTATTTTATTAGATAATAAATTGGATGAGGAAACTTTATCTATCATATATATATATGTGTGTGTGTATATATATATATATATATATATATATATATATATATATATATATATATATATATATATATATATATATATATATATATATATATATATATATATATATATATATATATATATATATATATATATATATATATATATATATATATATATATATATATATATATATATATATATATAGTTAGTTAGTTAGTTAGTTAGTTTTGATATCATAAAATGTCTGACAATTTTGTATTCTACTCATTATCAAACAATGTGATTCCATAAAATGTATTTCTATAAAAAATAAGAAGGAAAAATATTTAGTAAAATATAGTTCTTAACTGTGTGATTAAAGCATTATTTGCTCATTATTCACAATAGTATTTCGAAATTTTGCTACCATAGATGAGCATCAATATTTATTCCTGCAGAATTATATATTAGTGCATTTATTAGTGTAGGTTAATTTTGTGATTCCTCCAAAAATAAACAAAACCAATAAGAAAATAAAAAAGTAATATTGAAAGTGATGCATTACTTTAGTTTTAATTTTTGCAACTGAAAGACAGAGAGAAATTGATTTTGTCTTAAAAAATTAACTATTTTACTATTTTTATTTACTATTTCAGAGATAAATAACATTACTACTTGAAAAACAATCTGTATTATTGATTCTATCACGTTATTTAAAATTTAAAAAAAACAGCAGTTTTATTAATTTATTTTATAGAAAATAGCTCTCCATTAATTTTGACATGCTCCTTTTTTAAAGTTAAAGAAATTTTACATGTGATTGTCGTCTGTAGACATTAATTTATCGCTACGTTTTTTTTAAATTCTGTTCCAACAATGCAATGTGAAATAGAAATTCTAACTACAAATTTGATACGATGAAAAATAAATATTATTGTGCGTTAATTTTGTAGTAAGTAATCTTATGCTTAATACTATTTACATGATTTTCATATAAATGAAATTCACAGGAATTATCATATATATTGAAATATATTTGAACAATATTAATTGTAGATATAAATCTCACATGCACTTATTCTAAATCCATTTTGATTAATTATTGAACGAAATCTATTGATAATTGAACTGATAATTGTCATTAATAGACTAAATAACTTTAGTTCCAAATTCATTATCTTATTAAAAATAGCTTCATCTTTAAATAAGCAAAAATCTTATCTTTGTATTTAAAGCCTGATAAATGTCGACATATAAAAATAAAGCATGTTTTTTTTTTTATTTTTTTCCCACTTAAAGTTGAGATAACTGAACTAAATTCAAGTTCACGGAAATTAAATTACTTTTCTTTATTTCTCAAAAATTTATGTATTTTATGTAATTATATGTATTGGTGCTGTTTTAGGCTGAAACACGTCTCATGGGGCTCATCTTCTTTAAATGAGTAGGGATGTCCAATTCCCGAGGTACCCAGGAATCTATATCCTATATCTGTTTTTCCTTTCTTGTCCTGCAAATCTTTTCCTTACCCTTTCCATTCCTCGGTGGAAAGCGAGGGAGCTCTCCATGAGTAGCTGTAGGCGCTCTGTTTGCTTCTTGCTTCTCATGGACAGTTAACATCCCCACGTGTTAGCCATGCGTGCCAATCCTTTGCACAGGTGGTACACTGCGGTCCCCGGTGTATTAATCAGCTAATACAATAGTGGCTACTGTTCTATGGATCAAGCAAAGAGGTCACATCTTGGGTTTAGCGTTAAGGGTGGTCGCTGTCTCGGGGAGTGACTCCCAGCTTATGGTAATAGACTAGCACAATGTTAAGTGACGAGGCTGGAAATGTCCAGAACATGTGGTTGCACCCCTTTTAGGGCACCGTGGTGGGGGTGCCGTTGAGCCTGAACTTTTACAAATATTCTATGGGTTCTAATACTTTCATCACCGAAACCAATTGAAATGCTCATTGCATGTTAATAAAAAAACTTAGTACATCGCCTTTTGTTATGCAAAAACTTCCCTAGTCTTCCATTGGTAACATACAAAATGTTAAACATTTACGGTCGGGTGATCTTCTTTTTCAAATTGATTCCACAGGCTTTGATATAATCAGTAATTTAAAAAAATTGTTTCATTTCTGGTTGAAACATCATTTTATAAAATTTTAAATGAATCTCGTTTTGTTTTTTCTTGATTTGGATTTCATACCTGTTACAGAAAAATAATTTTCGGAAGAAATTCATGATCGAGGTGTTTGCACTGCATGTCATATAAACATTCAAAATGATGATATACTTAGACTCACTTAATATGTAGTTTTTAACTTTTCAAACATAAGTATTACCAAAATCCTTAAATGCAGGTTAAATAGGCTGCAAACATCGTCCATACATTCCTAATCCTCTTCGATGTTTCAAATGTCAGAGATATGATCGTTCTCAACAAGCATGTAGGAACAGTGATCCTATGTGTGGAAAATATGCACAATCTGGTCATGAAACTAATGCTTGTACTTTAAAAATTCGCAAGTGCCGTAACTGTTTTGGTACACATGCTGTATTTTCCAAGCTTTGCCTTATATGGATCTTAGAGAAAGAAGCAATTTCAACCAAGATAAAACAAAATATTACTTTCCCTGAAGCAAGACGAATAGTAAAAAATTTAACACTAAAAGTTGACGTTTCCTGTTCTTCTACTTTGCAAACAGATACAAAAATAGAATACAACCCAGCAAAGAAAAGTAGTTTACCAATATCTAATTCACTTTTAACTTTGTCATCTACATCATCAACTTCTAATAGCACAAAGAAATTCATTTACCAATAAATCTAAGAATCATGATACAAAAATTAAAAAAAACAAAATCTCAAGATAAATGTATTAAAAGAACAATTGATATAATCTCTTCTGAAACAGATATGAATTCCTTCTCTATACATCTCAGCCGGTTTCAAAATATAGAAAAGACAAGCACAAAAAACAATCAAATAAAACCTGTTCTGGATGACATTAATTTCTTGGAGCAGTCATGGTTCTCGGAAAATATTAGTTTTTTTTTTTTTTTTTTTTTTAACATTTATATCTTTTATCATTCTGGATTTCATGAATTAGTTTTAATGCCTTTATTCTTATAAGTTTTTCATCTCAAAATTATCAATTATATCTTACCCAATGATATATATAATCAAACACTTAACTTTATAAAACATTATTTTGTTTTCGTAACAGCTTATCCAATCAGAAGATCTTGCCCCAGTAAAATCAAATCCCACAAATCAAACTTAGTCTGAAACTTATCGTTTGAAGTTAATTCCGAAACTACTGTAAAAACCCATGCCGATTTAGGAATCGAACCCACAAACTTTTGTACCGATGACCTCAAGATCTGGTTATCAACTGCACTTAAGCTTGTTTAAGAATGTTTGCATCTAATAACTTCAATATAATATTTATATACATAAAGCTTACTCATTAACAATATTATTAATTATCATGAAAAAAATCAATACTTTATAGGAACATACATCGTAATTGTTTTTTCGTATTCAAAATTGAAAAATTAGTCATCAGCTTATTTTTTCTTCCACAATTCTTCTATACTTTTTATTATTGAATAAATAATTATTTTTTTTGCTCTGTTATCTTAGAAATTTTATGATAGAATTTTTCCATAAATTTTTCTTCTGCAATATGAATTAATTAGTTTGGATTTTGCTGGAATTTTTTTCCTACTTCTAAACGTCAGTTGAATTAATATAAAAGATAAAATTTCTAATCATAAAATACAATTGTGGTATTCTTTGTTGAATGATAAATTTTTATATTTGTCTGAACTTTACTTTTTAGTTAATTTTTTAGGGATTTTATTCAACATTTTTTTCATTATTTAGATTTTATTTTTTATTCATTATTTAGATTTTATTCAACATTTTTTTCATTATTTAGATTTTATTTTTTATTCATTATTTAGATTTTGTTCAACATTTTACTTTTTCTATTTGGCATCATAATTGCTTGTTATTTTTATTAATTATTTTATTTTAATGCAATATCTTATACTTATTCAAATTGACAAAATAATTTTTACTTTATTAAATTGAACTTAAGGATTTGAAAAATAAAATTGTTTTTTTATTCATTATTTCAATAGATACTGACTTCAAATATTTGAATCAGTATTTGTCAAAATAATCAAATATGCTAAATAAATGATTTAAAAATATTTTTTCAATAAATTTGGTAATAATGTTTATATGGATTTTTAAATAAATCTCATTTACTGATATGTTTTAATATTTTAATTTATTGGTTACATGCTATCGAATTTGATTTTTTTTGCAGTTTCTAAATGTAATCACAATATATATATATATATATATATATATACAGGGTGATTATGAAAAAACTTTGCCAACATCTGCACTTCTAGCGTCCATTCTATTTAACCGATCAAGATGATATTTCAAATATAGTTCTTTTGAGATATGTGCTCGAGATTCTGTGAATGGCAACACAGTGGCCCTCGCGGTTACAGTTATAGTGACAGAAACTCGAAATTTTCGAATGGCAACGTCTACTTTTTACCATCGCAAAATGTTCAGCACATGCGAAAACCCTAAATAGCGTTGAAACGGTACCGATATATCTAAAAACGGACGTGTTCTGCAAACACAAAAAAGAGTTCTGAAAACCGGCCAATAAAACACGATCTGAGCGCACGCAATAAATTTGCATGTGACAGAGTCAAGAAACCAATCACAGAACGCCGGTCGCCAGATATTCAGCGTAGGAAACCTATAAAATACCAAGCGGGTATGCGAAGTCGTCATTCGGGAACTCGCACATGCAGACGATATGAGCCTTCCTAGGAAAGTTCGCGGTGAATTGATCAAATTCTATTACCAAAATGGGATGAACGCTGCGGAAGCCTTGCGTGTGTATCGCCGCAATCATCGACAACGACGCGGCCCATGTACTCTGCAAGCTCTGCGTGATTTAGTGCGGAAATTCGAAGATACAGGCTGCACCTGTGACAAACAGCGCTCTGGACGGCCAACTGTTTCTGAGGACGTTGTCATGGAAGTGCACCATACAGTGACTGCAGGACACACAGAAACCGCAAGAGGCATAGCGCGCGTGTTGGATATTCCGAACTCAACGGTCCGCAAGCTCTTGCGCTCGGTACTTCACATGTTTCCCTATCGGTTCCAGCGCGTCCAGATGTTGGAGCCGGGTGACCCACAACAACGTCTGGACTTCGCAAATGCATTTTCGTTACGATATGATGCGAATAACGACTGGCCACTTCGCATACTATGGACGGACGAGGTGCATTTCACCTTAAATGGCAGCATTAACACAAAGAATTGTGTGCACTGGGGAGAGACGAATCCTCATGCTGTGGCGCCAGTACCATTATTTGACGCCAAAGTGACTGCGTGGTGCGGCATTACAGCTACATTTGTTCTGGGCCCGTTCTTCTTTGAGGAAACGACCCCGACTGGCCCTGCAACATGTTCTGTAACGGGCCCTCGGTATGCAGCCATGCTGAAAAATTATGTCTTACCGGAGTTGCGTCGGCTGAATGCACTCAATGACATTGTTTGGATGCAAGATGGCGCACCTCCACATATAGCGAGGTCAGTTAAAAGGCTCCTGGATCAGCATTTTGGTGATCGCATCATCTCACGCTATTATCCTTTTCCGTGGCCTGCGCGATCCCCAGATCTGATGCCTATGGATTTCTGGTTTTGGGGCTATCTCAAATCCAGAGTTTATCTGTGCAATCCTCAAACATTGTCGGACTTAAAGGATTCTATACGGCGTGAGATTGGAAACATCCCTCGTGCCATGTTGCGTGCAGCGACATTGTCCACCGTCTCCCGCATGCAATGCGTAATTGCCTGTGATGGCACTCATGTGGAAAATGTTTGAAATTAATAAAGATTTTTTTTCTCTATGTGTTCTCATCATTGAGCAGTGTCTTGTCTCTGTCGTATGCATTATTCCTCCGTGCGCCTTGAAGAGCTGTTTGTATGTGTATAACACGTCGGTTTTCGGACATATCGGTACCGTTTCAACGCTATTTAGGGTTTTCGCATGTGCTGAACATTTTGCGATGGTAAAAAGTACTCGTTGCCATTCGAAAATTTCGAGTTTCTGTCACTATAACTTTCCCTTTCTTGTGGAACTCGCGAGGAAGAAGGACGTCTTTTTCCCGCGCTCCTGAACTTTCCCTCTAAAAACATAAAAAATTACTAGAAACAGTAGAATTTCTATACCTTTGTGAGTGTCAACAAACTGTGCACGTCATGTAAAAATTTGACGTAATTCGAATCATTTTTGTGAGTTTTATAAGCATTTTAGTGCAAATATAACAGCTTTTCTCAATACAGCGGGACGTTCCTTCTAACAAAGACCGCCCAGCAACCGGCCGAACAACCCCAGCAACGGAGCTACGTGTGAAAGATACAACGGTTAATTTGAAGGTCACCCCTCATTGGGAATTGTAACGGATTTGTGCTAATTTATTCAGTTTTTAATCTGCTCAAATTTTGTAATAGTGCGTCAAGAAAAAGTGTGCTTATCAACCATATTAATTGAACACTTAAAAAAAAAGAGGAAAAAAAGAAAAAAAACTTTTTTTTTTTCGTTTTTGTGCAATGGATACAATATTAATCAACATGAGAGGCTAAATTAAAAGGTAAGTGCCCAGGTGTTATTTTGTTTCATGCCGCACACTTATTCTGAGCATTTTAATGTGCAAATTAGGTTGGAAGGATGACTGGGTGTGAAGTTGTAATTATTTTAATAAAATAAAAAATCCATGTTTTTTGGCAGTTTTTCAAAAAAATATTCTTCCTCTATTAATTAGGCATTGATAACTTCGTCCCTAATTGTCCTATCAACTCAGAATAAATTCTATTTAGAGTGGATATTCTAACGATTTTAAATATGTATATATTATAATTCTATGTTAAATGTTAAATTTTTTATAATTTTTCAAACTTTTATTTGCAAGACATTATTTTGTGTTTTTCTATGAGTTTTAGTAGTAATTTTCATTTTAAAATCCCAATAACATTTTAAATATTTATCAATCCACTCCATTCTTTTCATATTTATTCGGAGCAAATTCCTGTAATTAAACATGTTTTTTTTTTTTTTTTTTTTTTTTTACTTTTCAAAAAATAATCATTAGTAGATTAGATGTTGTCTGTTTAGTGTTGTTAAAATCTGTATTTTTCTCCCTATGGTTTTCATTTCTTCCTCGATGAACGTGATGTCCGATTTTACGTACCCTCCATGTCCCTTTGTTCAACTGCACCTTAACCCTTTAGGCACCAAAACACCCGCTCTTAATTAATTAGACTAAATACTAACCACAGCGCTTTTCTTCACTTTATTTATTTATTTTTATTATTATTTTTAGTTTTATGCGCTCCTAACGAATTTACTCAGTAGTAAATCTTGGTTTCTTTTTATTTTATTTATTTTTTTTTTTATTTTTATTATTATTATTTTTTATTTATTTATTTTTTTATATACTATTTTTTATTTCTATTTTTTTTATTTATTTTAATTTTTTTATATTTTCAATTTATTTATTTTTTTTTTATATTTATTTTTTTTTCCTTTATTTGTATTTTTTTTTCATTTATTTATTTATATTTATTTAATTTTAATTATTTTTTATTTTTTTTTTATTTTTTTAATTTTTTTTTTAATATTTTTCATTATTACTATTATTTTTTTTTTATTTTTTTTCTATTTATTTATTTACTTATTTTATTTCTATTTTTTTTATTATTATCATTATAGTTATTATTATTTTTACTATTTTTTTTTTTATATCACTTTTAGTCTATTTCTTGGTTTACTTCCTCCAGCTTTTCATAATTTCTTGCTAAATTAGCACACAATTTCATTTTATTTTACTATTATTATTTTTGCTTTTGTCATTTTGCTTGGTGTTAACTCTTTGCAAAAGTAGAAACATCTTCACATAGGGATCTCAATCAATGATGGCTTCCCAGAGTATTCCTTGCTATCGATATATGTTTTTTTTTTTTTTTTTCACAGGAGTTTGCTCTTATGGTTTGTACATTGGGTGCGTGAATGGTGTGCGGCGGGAATGACTTGATATCTGGGCCGCTTCCGATGTATCATTGCAATCCTTCCTTCAATACTTAGCTTTTTATTATTTCGCAACAGCTCAATTTAACACTTCTTCAACTCTCTATCATGGCATTGTCTACAAATATCACTTCCACTCTAAAATTATCTAAATCATCTTCGAACCCCTCGACCACGGATATTGTGGGTCTTAATCCATTAATGAACGAGTTAAATCGTAGATCCATTGTTGAAGAAGAAAAATTAATTTCCCCCTTCGAACATACAGCTAATGACGACACAAATAAAGATGTTTTTCCCACCAACATTTTGGAAAACCTTGAGCGCATAATCACTTCAAAAACAAGGGACAAATTTAATCTCCCGGGCTACAAAAGAAATCAGGCTTTAAACCTATTGGGACAACTCAAGGGGCATTTGCGCCCCTCTCCAAGCTCAGACAAGCATGCAGAGATTGTACAAATCAACCATCAGCTCGCCCAAATAAATGTTAAAATTGAAGAAATAAGACAACTACAACAGACAACGAAATCCCTCGTTAGCAACAATAACAGTTTGCAACTCACAAAACCATCCTACAGTGAGATTCTTAAGCGAAGAAGCGAAAAAGATTTAAAGACATCCATCATCATAAAACCTGCAAAAAAGGAATCACTAACCTCCCTCAAAACAAATCTTCAAAATGTCAAGAGCAACATCTGTCCTAGGAAGGTCATCTGGGGTAAAAATGTGGCTAAAGTACAATGTAACTCAGCAGAGTCCAAAGAAAAACTTAAAAGTCAACTTAAGGAAAGTAAATTCAACATACTAGATCCATCACCACCAAACAAAAAATTAATACTTCTAAACACCCCAAACTCAATTAACGAAGATAATATTTCTTCTATAATCCTCGCAAATTATCCGAATCTGGACAAAAATACAACAATCAAAATAATAGAAATAAAATCACATCGTTCTAATGAGAAACTACAGCACTTAGTTATAGAAACCGACAAAATTCTAGCACGGATTCTAACTACACAGAAATATATTCATTTTGGCTTTCAGACAACCTACGTCCGCCAGTATCGGCCAATTATACGTTGTTATAACTGCCAGGACTTCGGCCACCTTAGTAAGTCTTGCAACTCAAAAAGAGTTTGCGGTCGATGCGGATATGGCCATTCCGAAAGCGAATGCTCTGCAGACTATGCAGATTGTATTAACTGTTACATAGCCAACAAACATGGAGCAAACTTTGATTCAAATCACGAAGCTTATTCTCCACATTGCCCTATCTACAGATCACTACTCTACCCAGTATACCACTGAAATAACTATTTTTAGTAAGGTCCTACTCCGTCTCTTATAAATAACACTAGCTTTTACACCTCCAAGATATTCACCACTAATAATTAATGGATTCAAAATCAATTAAACATTTTAAACTAGTTCAAATAAATCTCCAAAGAAGCCGATCAGCAACAGCCCAATTAATTCACTTCATCTCCGAAAATAATATTGATATAGCTTTTATTCAAGAGCCCTATGCAAAATCGGGAGAACTACGAGGAAGTCCATTGAGTTGGAAACTTTACTACGAAACAAACCCTGATCAAGCTCCAAGAGCAGCAATTATCTTCAAATCACCACTTAATCCTTTGATCATTCTAAAACACAGAGATGTCGTAATAATACGCTTAGACACTGAACCAGAACCAACTATATTTTGTAGTGTATATTCTTCCCCAGAAGAGGATATAAATAGAACTCTGGACTTACTAAAACATCATTTACACCCTTACAAGAATCTTCCAATATTAATTTCTGGAGATTTTAATGGACAAAATGTGCTTTGGGGCTATCCCAATAACAATAATAGAGGTCTAACAATAGAAGACTTTCTAGCGGAGCAGCAACTTTTTCTTAACAATGTTCAACCTTCAAACCCAACCTTCACTGGACCTAATTGTATAATGAATTTTAAAATTAGAGGTATTTATGAAATCAAAAATAATAAACTTTTTTTTTTAACTATTTCTCATATCATACTCATTTTACTTGTATACCTTACTAATTTACTGTTTAAAATTATGTTTAAGTTCTTTATTTAACTTCAATTCCTTGAAGAGAAAAATCAAAAGTAAATAAAAATAATTCAATCTGACAATATTATATATAGGACAATATTATCATAATCAGACTTTGTAAATCGGTAAAGGAAAAAAAATTATGTTTTAATTGTATGTTTATGTGTGTATATATATAAGATTAGATATATCATTTACCCATTATCCCGTCGACTATTTACTATAACAGTAAAACCATTTACATTACTACAAAAGAATCAAGAGATCAAAATGTCAAAAGTATCATCAAATGCTTGAAATGTTAATCACTTTCTCTAAAATATAAAGGAACAAATATTCTAGTTAACTTATATTTTCATTAAAACAAATTGAAATTACTGTTAATTCATACTTCAATTTTTCCATCATAAATAAAAACATAAAATATGGTTTAAATATAATAATGTAAACACAAGAGTAACTACTAAGCTGTTACATCTGACAGCATTCTTTACATGGAAATAGTTAACATGCTACACAACTAATTTATATAATAAAAGTTGTTCCATATGAACATTTTTCATATGTGTTAATATTAATTTTCCAACCACATAATTCTAGATATTTTTTTTATTAATTTGTGGCAATTAATCTGTCAGATTCCTATAGAAATTTTAAAATTTACTATTTTCAAGTTTATACAATTTTTCGAGTTTTAGATGCAATAATATTTCGCTAAGAAATCCACAATGATTTTAATGGTTGACAGGATTATACATAAAAACCAGGTAATATATGCAATAAAATATTTTGTAATATTATGCATTGTACAATTTTTCATTCCTTAAAACAGATCTTTGAGGAGTATACAAAATTTAAAACCACGAATCCTTATAAGACAAAATATTTCGGTCAGTAAAAATTGACTTAAAAATAATAGTAAATAAGAAAGCCTTTTAAAAATAAAATAATTAAAGTTTATATGGAATTCGCACAAAATTTTTTGATCAGAAATGCTACAATATCATATATTAATTTATTGAAAGTAAACATCTAAGCGCTTTCAAATAGAATATTTTTAGACTCCATAAACTTGCTTCGTAAAAAACAAAAAATGTAATAAATACGTTTAAACTTTGTAGCAATCGAATTCGATTCAAAAAATTGAGCATTGAAAAATTTATTATACTAATTGATTAAATATAACTAATATATGGAATGAAAAAATGCTTCTGTGCATGATATATTTTTCTATTCCTCACACGGTAATGAAATTATTCTAAAACATACAATGACAAACATTTTCCAATGTTTTTCTTTTGTTGTCACGTTATCAACAGCTTATGAAATTTTCTTAACAAGTAATTAAATAATATTTCAACATAAAACAAATATATTATTCTTGCATCTCATTCATAACAATTCTATCCTGATAAAAACAACAATAATAAATGCTTACTTACCTTATATTTCTCTTAGCTCACAGACACAACATTCCGCCATTTCACATTAATGGCTGACGCTGACTCAAGCATTTCGCAGTATCTGACGTCATACTGTCACGCGGAATACACAATAAATGTGAAAATTAGATTTCTTTCTGAAAAGTTGTTTTTAAAGAGTTTAAAAAGTAAGAAGTTAAATGAAAATTAATTAACATTACAAAAAAATAGTTATTTGGAAAAAAATAGTCTTTGCCGATAAAATAAAAAATAGCGCTACAACTAATTGTCTTAATTTTGCTGGCCAACAGCTTCAGGGCCAACAATGGCCAAAATCTGTTGGCCCACTACTTATCATCCAGCACCGGCCCGGTTCATTTTGGCCAGCACTCATCCGTGGCCGTAATGGCCGGAGCTGGGCCATCAAACAACCATGAGCGGCTGGCCGTGGCCAACAGAAAACCGGCTTGGCCAGCAGCGGCCCGGATTTTTGCCGGCAGTTTGTGTTTGCTGGGTAATCCTTTGATCATTCTAAAACACAGAGATGTCGTAATAATACGCTTAGACACTGAACCAGAACCAACTATATTTTGTAGTGTATATTCTTCCCCAGAAGAGGATATAAATAGAACTCTGGACTTACTAAAACATCATTTACACCCTTACAAGAATCTTCCAATATTAATTTCTGGAGATTTTAATGGACAAAATGTGCTTTGGGGCTATCCCAATAACAATAATAGAGGTCTAACAATAGAAGACATTCTAGCGGAGCAGCAACTTTTTCTTAACAATGTTCAACCTTCAAACCCAACCTTCACTGGACCTAATGGCCAAGGTTGGCCAGACTTAACTCTTACCAATCACCGAGCGTTTCACTCTACCCAAAATTGGGCAGTAAGCGATGAAGAGTCCTGCTCCGATCACGCTTACATCACATTTGAAATTAACAAAGCGCAAACCATATTCTTCAACAAAAGATATAAATCAATTAATAATACCCAAAAATTTAAAAAATGCCTACACTCTAATATTCAACCAATAGAGTCACTTCTAAATTCTTGCAAAACTGTAATACATCTAGATAAAGTAACAAACGAACTAATATCGGTGCTTCAGAATTCAGCTGAACAAAGCTTCAAAATTCGACAACCAAAACAAATAAATAAACTGAATTGGTGGAATAAAAATCTAAGAAGTCTCAAAAGTAAGACCAAAGCACTTAGGAGACTCCTAAAATCAAGTAAAATTGAAGAGGAAAGAAAGAAATTAAGTACTTTATGTAAACAAAGCTTGGCCATTTACAAAAAGGAAATTTTAAAAGCAAAACTCAATAGCTGGAAAAAATTCTGCACAGAGCACACAGAACCATACGGGATTCTACAGAAACTCGCCACTAATAAACGTTTTCATCCGACAAAATTCCAAGCACTGAACTCATTGCAACCCCAAAACCAAGACACTCCATCTGTTTTACAAAACCTCCTGCAATCTGCATTTCCATCCGATGATCCAGCCACAGACACCCCAACGCATTCAAATATCAGGAACTCCAATTTCTCATTTTCTGGACCAGAAGACCCTCCTTTCACCCATTTCGAACTGGAACATACAATCAAGCACTTAAATATTTCTAAAGCGCCGGGATTGGACGGCTTGGACAATCAAATAATGAAATTACTTTACCTTACGGCGCCAAATCTCCTCCTGCAATATCTAAATATATGTCTAAAACTTACATACTTTCCCAAACACTTCAAAAAAAGTAACGTAATATTCTTTCTGAAAAAGAATAAAAACCCAGGAGATGCAACATCTTATAGACCAATCTGCTTACTTCCTGCCTTGGGAAAAATCTTAGAGCGATTAATATTAAACAGACTAAAGCATTATGTATTCAAAAATAATGTCATTCATCCAAACCAGTTTGGTTTTATAACGAATAAGTCTACAGAACATGCCCTACAATCAACACTAATTACAATCAATCGTAACAAGGACCAAAACCTCTACTCAGCATTATTAAGCTTAGACATCTCTCAGGCCTTCGATTCCCTGTGGTGGCTGGGACTAAAGAAAACACTTACAACCCTTCAAGCCCCAGCCAATATTGTCAAAATACTTATCAGCTTCTTAAGCGACCGTGAATTTTACACGTCTTATGACGGAGGCCAAGTGTTCTGTAAACAGTCAAGAGGATGTCCCCAAGGCTCTGTAAGTGGACCTCTGCTGTGGAATTTATACTTTAACGCTATTCTCAATTATAATTGGCCGAATCACACTACAGTTATAGCCTTCGCAGACGACACGCTACGCATTGTTAATGGCTCAACAAAAGAAAATCTCAAACAAAACTGCAATCAGTCTCTAGATATCTTTTCCAAACTGTGCGAAAGTTTAAAATTAGAGATTTCCATCCCAAAAAGCAAAGCTATGATAATTGGAAAACATGATAAATCCTTAAGATCCAACCCAAAATTAACCCTACTAGGCAAAAGCCTAAAGCATACAAAAGTATTGCCTTATCTAGGAGTTCAAATAGATAAGAATCTAAATTTCCTCGCTCATATCAGATCACTTAAGCCAAAAGTTCTCCCCATCGCACAAAACTTACGCTCAATGATTGGTTATAATTGGGGACTAAAGAGTAAATTTCTAAAAATAATATATAGCACCGTAGTAGAAAAAATAATTTCATATGGTTCTTCAGCTTGGGCTTTGCCCTTAACCTCAAGGAAAAAAGCCCAACTGTCATCACTGCAAAGGCACTTTACCATACTAATAACTAAGACATTCAAAACAACATCAACAGCTGCCGCAAATGTCTTGGCCGGTCTTCCACCCTTGCACCTAACATTAAAAGCAACTACAGTTAAGACAAAAGTCCTACAATTGTGCCAAGATGCAATTCTTGAAGACAACACTGCTCTGCTCTTCTCTAACTATGAATATCTGTACAATAAAGATGAATTACATCCGATTATCAGAAGCCATCAAACTAAAATTTTCAATCTGCCAAAAGCATCATCTAATCCAGTTATGATAACAACACGATTTAATATTTATACTGACGGGTCTCATTTAGATAATCAAACAGGAGCAGCATTTGTAGTTTTTGAAAACTCCAATCTACTGCATCAACATCTCATAAAACTACACAAGTATAATTCAGTCTTCCAGGCAGAAGCCCTAGCAATAAAAGAATCACTGCTTTATTCGATCCAGCATAAACTACAAAGTGTCACAATTTGGACAGACAGTTTATCTTCCCTAATGGCTTTAAATAACCCGTTACACAAATCCCCAATAATAAGATCCGTTCAAAATTTACTTTTTCACAACCAGAATATGAACATCCAACTAAGTTGGTTAAGAGCACATACTGGAATCACGGGGAATGAGGCAGCTGATCAAGCGGCAAAACAAGCAGCAACCCATCCAACTCTTCCGTTGACACCTTTAAAGTGGTCCAGAGCCAGTCTGAAATCAAAAATTAAAAATTATATACAGCAAAGCTGGCAATCTCTATGGAACAACTCGCCGAATGGTCACCATACAAGAAGACTAATACCAAAAGTTTCATCAGATGTGCTATATTCCAATCCTTATTTAAATTGTATCTTAACAAACCATGCGCCTTGCCCCAGCTACTTCCACAGAATTAACAAATCCAGATCTCCATCTTGCATCTGTGGCCAAATTGGTACACTACTGCATTATATCACAGAATGTCCTCAAACCAAAGATCTACATATCAAAAAATCATCTATTCAAACCAACTACCAGTTCCTAAAATTCTGCACAACGAACAAGTTCAGAACAAAAAAATTAATACAAATAATTACTTTCCTTCATGAAAAAGGACTCCAAATGTGTAAAGACCTGGCTGCTCACCAACAGGAACCTTATAACTCAGAAGCAGAGTCAACAGATCTCGAAAATTAACTAAATTTTTCAATTCAAGTAACAAACAAACTAATCACCAGTTTTTCAATTTCCAAAATTACTAGTACTTTGTACTTATCTAAATTTCAAGACATGTAAAGAACTAATTACATTTTATTCCTATAAACTTCTAAATTTCATTAACTATAATCAATTTCTGTTCGTAAATTATGTAAATATTTCAGCCATCCTTACTTAAATTTATTTAGATCCTGTTAACATTTATTTTTCTGTTTCACTTGATCCTATCTTATTAATTCTGTTATTTCAAATTTGTATTCCGAACTGTGATACAGTGGTCTACTGCGTAGATCACTGTAGGCTTGAAAGCCCCACCGTTGTAAAGCATTCGTCTCTCAAACAATGTGTCGAGCGTTCTGGAGAACCTCTTAAGGCTCAAGCTCCCAGATTACGGTTCCCAGCGGGCACCTGGCACTCCGTGCAGGGTGTCCGACATTCTAGACTGAAGTAGAGGCACAACCTGATAGCCAATAGGAATAGAACAGGGCCTCTTCTTCTCGTTGTCTGTCTGTCACTATAACTTTAACCGCGAGGGCCACTGTGTTGCCATTCACAGAATCTCGAGCGCATATCTCAAAAGAACTATATTTGAAGTATCATCTTGATCGGTTAAATAGAATGGATGCTAGAAGTGCAGATGTTGGCAAAGTTTTTTTATAATCACCCTGTATATATATATATATATATATATATATATATATATATATATATATATATATATATATATATATATATATATATATATATATATATATATATATATATATATATATATACAGGGTGATCTTTTTTAGTGACAGTGTTTGGAGCGTCCTGTAGCGCGATCTAATAGCCGAAATGGCGCCATACTTGGTATTTAGACTAATCAAGATACGGGAAAAAAGATTCAGTGAAAAAAATTTTAGTTACAAAAATTGCCGCTAGGGCATTTCTTGGCGCTATACAATGCATAAAATGTGAGAAAAGGAAAATACTAACACATACTATCATGCAGCTAAATTATTAATATTTATTTATTGCATTAACTTCTCCGGTGAGACCACATTCAATGTGAGCACCGTTCTCAGAAATAACACCGTGCATTCTGCGCACAACGTTCTCCACAGCAATACGTAACATATCACGAGGAATATCCCGCACTGTCTTCGTTATGTTATCCTTTAGAATAGAAAAATTTGATACTCCACCAACATAAGCGTACGTTCCGATAACGTGAGAGGTATGGCCACTGGAGCTCATTTACTTCAGCTGAGATTATTTGTTGGAGCTGTCTACTATTTGCTTTTATAGCCCCTATTGCTGGCACTGTCATTGCACAGCATTTGCATTTTTCTTTAATACCCATGTTTTATGCTATTTCTCGTTATTGTAAGCTAAAGCAGCGCCACCAAGTACCCTAACGGAAACTTTTGAAACTAAATTTTTTTTCACGGAATCTTTTTTCCCATGTCTTGATTAGTCTAAATACCAAGTTTGGTGTCATTTCAGCTATTAGATCGCGCTACAGGGTGCTCCAGACACTGTCACTTTAAAAAAGATCACCCTATATATATATATATATATATATATATATATATATATATATATATATATATATATATATATATATATATATATATATATAAACACTAACAAATATATAAATAAAATAATTGAAAGTTACCTAACAATATTTTGTGTATGTGTATGGTTGAGAAGTTTTTATCCATTTAAATAAAAAAAATGTATTCAAATCCATAAAAAGAATGATCCGCATTTCTCATATTTTCAAAAAAATCAAACAATTTTATTAAAATTACAGCTTTATAAAATAGAGGCTATATTTACAACAAAATTGTCTCTGTTTATTGGGCCTTCTAGCAACTACAGATTCATTTATTTATTTTTCAACATATTCTATCTATTATTTCCCTGATAGACCAGTTAGAACAAAATTCAGATTGTGTGTGAGAGATAAATTTGTGTTTCTCTGTGTGCCTGTCAAACATCTTTAAGTGTTTAAAAACTATAAAGAAACATTACTGTTACGATAATATGCTTACAAATGTATAAAAAGTTTTCAGACGTTTGAATTCTTAGTAAGGATAAGCAAACTGATATTTTGAAAAAGAAAGGAAGTTATTTTACTAAAAATAATTTATCTTTGTTTTTACCACACGTTTAAGTAATTATCCTTCATCCCATTTTGTATGTTAATTTATGAATGCTTAAACATATATAAACTTATTGAATTTAAAAAATTAAAGTATAAAATATTGTGTTTTATTACGGAAATTAATTGCTTTGTGTTTTTTAAAAAGCTCACCAGTTTATGACTAACTATAAACATACACACATATATATATATATATATATATATATATATATATATATATATATATATATATATATATATATATATATATATATATATATATATATATATATATATATAACAAATATTTAAATCAATCAATGAGGTAATGTTTATTGGAAATTATATTTTTCTTCTATATCCACATCAACATCATAAAAAAGTATTTAAAATTTTATTTTTAATTGCATAATATAAGCCATAACATTATTTTTAATCTCTCTTATTACCTTTTTAGCAGACATATTAATAATCTTATCAATTGCTAGCTTGAATATTTAATAAAGCTGTTATTTCTTTATACTTTCAGTTGAATATACGTCCTTTATATCAATTAAATGCTTAATGACAATAATAATAAAGTCACAAAATTGTGTTTCAAAATCGAATCACTTGTAGTCATTAAACTAATTATGTCTCTATATTTAAGCTAAAAGCAATCAAAGGATTTCCTGTTATGACCTCACTATAAATGAATACATCCTTTTAGCAGTTAGACTTAGTATTTTTATTAATTTTCACTTAAAATATTTTAGCCTTACTTAATTTCCCAGAATTCCTTATAAAATTATTCCATGGAATGAATATTTTCCGAATTTTTTCTGCTATTTTCTTTTAGACGATAATATATTAATAATTCTTCTACTGATAATTTCTCCACCGTTTCAATAGACCAGCATTTTTACGAAATTTCATTATGAAACTGCAGTAGAGTAATTGATTTTTAGTAGCTTGATTGAGATTTTTTACTTTTATCCTGAGTTATTCCAAGTGATGAGTTATACATCGTGCCTTTCTGATTGAATGATTTTATTTAAGTAAGTTCTGTTAGTAATATTCCTCTAGGTATAATAATAGTTGTGTCAGTAAATCAGTTATTAACAGATTTCGTTGAATTTTATATAAAGTTAATTCGAAAGGTTTTTTTATAGATTGTATAATGTGCTTATTAAATGTCTCATATTTTTTTTTTAGTTATGAAGTTAAATATTTAATTTGTATTAATAAATACTCAGAAAAAGATATAAACATGAAATTTATAAAGTTGTAATAATGCTTTGAAATTAGCGCAATAATTAATTATTAATAATATAATATTTTTAATAAAAGCTAAATTACCTTGGCCAGTAGACTTTGTTCTTGTGTTGACACCATGGAAGATGCTTAATAGATTCTACTGCACTGCAGCCAACCAACGTGTCTAGTGGTCAGCGTGCATGACTACGGATAAGGAGGTCCTAGGTTCGAATCCCGGTTCAGGCATAGATGTACTTTCTCTCACTATCTATCCTGTCTTTGTCCTTTCCTTATATGAATGAGGTGTGAATGGTTGCCTACCCTATAAACGGGTACCTATGGCATGTGTGTAGAGTAAAGTCGTACTTTCACCTTCATGGTGCCCTGATTAAAATGAAAGACGCTCCCAATCGACTTAATTCACATAGCATAGCGAGCTTGGCTTGTCCAAGTGTTATTAGTAAACAACAACAACAGCACTGCAGGTTAAATATTATTATATGCCTTAGGGAACATATTATATGCCCTAGGGTACCGATTTATTATATTAATACCTGTAGCGTGTAGCATGTAGCAGGTTTAATAGGAACAAAGAAATAAGTTCCTTAAATAGCTCAAAATATTTTATTACAATTTAAGGTACAATTTGAGCACAACACAGATACACACAGATACTACAAATAATACTAAATAACAACTAAAACATTTAAATTTGAAGAAAAAAAAATAAACATGAGAGTCATGTGGACATGTCTCATACCGTCGGTTGTTGGAGAGGGACTGGCCTTCTCGTTGACGATGCCATGGGTGGCGCAGCAGATAGAGGGCGCTACATACCTTTATATTTTTTCTCTTCATTAAATTTATTTGCATAAATTGCATACAAATTAAAATAATCTCGCACAAATACATTGTTTTACGAACGAATAGTTCCAATAACGTTATATCAGTAATAGATCATCCAATTATCAACCAATTACTGATCTCAAAAGATATTAAAGGTAATTCAACTAATCTCTGCGTATAAAGTTTTTCTCCTCTATGAAAAATTAGAAGGCAAAATTCCCCCTATCTTGCGCACCATTGGTCTCTAAGTAAAACATGTACCGAACTTCCTTGGAAAATAGCGATTTGGAAAAATATAGATATTTACAATTCATTATCTTTGATCAAATCATGTCGCAAATGAAAATTCGATGGAGAAACAGAGATACTGTCAGTTAAGGAGAAGTGTGTACTAATATTTCATTTTTCATTATTTTTCAGTGACTTGATATTTTTCTGATCTATTTTAGAGGGATCTGTTGTATAGGAAATAAAAAACCAGTGTCATATATATTTTTACAATCTGTTCCAATACCCTAAATGCTTTCCTCTTTGAAATAAAATTAATAGTATTCTTGCAATAAATTTTAATTGATAAGATTAGAAAACATTCTTCAAAATTTTATGATCGCTTGTGTGCAAGTTTAATTAAAAGGATAGTCACTAGAGTGGATTAATAAGTCATATTAAGAAACGAGTTTTTGAAAACTTAAAATTTATATATTAAGTAAAAATTTATACAATATCAAACATCTTTCTTATTTTTAGTGAATATTTTAAATAAAGTGAATAAAACAATTTTCGTGGAATTAATTTAACCCAAAAGTAACGCTTTAAAAATTCTTTCCTTTATAAACCACATTTAGGAATCATATAAAAAAAATCCAAAAGTTAATTTACCCACAAAATTTCACATAAAATTAAATTTATAAAGTAAATGTTAAAAAGAATTTTTGTTTTAAAAATGCTTAAATGATAAATAAGTTGTAAAGTAATTATATTTTTATTAATAGTTGAATAATATAGGAGATAAATTATTATTTTTTAAACTACTTTAAACTAGTTTTTAACAAAAATATTATTCCATTCTATACTTTAGAAGAAAACTGAAATTACAGAAAATTTAACTCACATTTAAACTAAATTTAAAAAATTAACTACATGTCTCTACACTAAATTTATAAAAATAACTATACTACAAGCAGATTAAATGAATAATTGTACACTATTAAAATTAAATTTTAAAAGACTAATCTCACGCTTTTAAACTAATAAAACTATAAGGCATTTAACTACAAAAGTTAGCATTAAGAAACTGTTAAAAATAAAAATCTATAATGAAAAGAAATTTTAAATACGTAATTTTTGGGTAATTGCAAGAAGTTATAAGTGCTTAATTCACAAATATGACATAACTATTTAAACTTTTTCAGACATCTTTCTTATTGCATCCTTAACATCAATAACATTCTATAAATTTGCTTAAATGAATACTTTAATGACTACTCACAGTATGGTAAACTTTTGTTTCCTTTAATTAAATATATCTGAACATATTATTTTAAGTAGCACATTATGATCGATTGAATCTTGTGAGTGGTGCTTAAGAAATTGGGTACGTGCTTAGTAAAACAATAATTTCCCAATTTTTAACATAAAACATAGTTAAAAACATTCCTCTGTGGGCATCAGTAAGTAATTATGAGTTATCTTATTCATTTGTACTTGAAGTGCTTAACGTTTAGATAGTTTACTAGAATTCTCAATGAGTATATTATACTCAAACCAATCGTATCTTTTCATTAAATAACTTTCGACTTTTTCTAACATTCTTTTAACTGAGCACACTTAAAGTTGTTTCATTGATCCTTATTTTAATAACTGCAATATTGAAAATAGCGCAGCAACATTTAAAAATAAGACCGTTTAGCAATGAAGTGTGTGTATTGATGGTAAAATAAGTTGACTGCTTAGAAGTGACAGAAAAATATCCTTACTAAAATCAGGATTCAAACATACTAGAATTATATACCTATCAAAGAGATTAAACAAAAATAAATGATGAGTTAACTACTTTAAAAATATTTTAATTTAAATGAGTTTTTAACTCATTTAAATTAAAATAATGACGTTATGGTTGTCCATTTGGTTAGGGCGTTCCTTCTTATAATCGGAAGGTTGAATCCCTATCAGATCAGCTATGGGACGTTGAATTGGTCTTGGTTTCAATTTCATCCATGTGAAATGATAGCTCTTGAAGTGGGAGGCCAAGGGGTCCTTCCATTTGATACCTGATTCTAAATAACAAAGACTAGTCAATGTGTCATAATTTCTGCCTCTAATAGTGCAGGAAGGTGAAGAAATTTAACATAATGAAGAATCAGATTTTGAAGGTTTCATATATTTGTTAAAGTAATTTTTATTATTATTTTTGAATTTAAAAGATCCATTTTTCTTTACTTTATTCAAATAGATATTTGGTGATAGCAATACTTTTTGTAACTTAATATGAATGTATGCTACAAATTTCAGTTAATTAATATTAAGTTATATTCGTGTGAATGTAACAATCATAATATTTCTCACCGGCTTTTTACATTTTATTTTTATTCCATTTATTTTCTTAAACTAATTAACTGTGTATCAAGATTTTGAGATTATGATACTCTAAGCATTTCCCATGCAATTTAATGTTGTGGAAGTTATAATGATGCTTATATTCTTATAAAAATTACGGTGTGAATTTTTTAAAAAAATTTTTAATTTTATCAAGTATCGTGACGAAACTCTGGTAGAGAAATCAGTTCTCTCTATCCAAAAATTACATTTCAATGTCTTTCTTTTTAATGACTTTAATTCGAAGGGATGCCTTGCATTTGTTAGCATTGAAAACATCATTTTCAGTCCATTAAAATATTGTATAATAATATATAATTTCTTAAAATACAGAGAAATAAAAATACAAGATTAAAAAATCTAACAAAAAAGCTATAGAATACTTATATTTGTTTGATTGAAGATATTTTCTAGATGGTTCAGTTTAATAATTTTATTACTTTTTCTTGTGAGTCTACATTTTTTTCTCAATTTTTAACCTCGTTCTTAAAATTTTTTATCTCTAAACTTCAGAAACCCATTGAAGTTAATTTCTTATGACTGCCCTTTTAAGTGAACGTTTGTCTCAATGAATCACTACTCACTACTTATAATTATTAAGTTTCCGCTGACTGATGGCTGAGTGGTTGACGTTCTTGACTCCTGAGCTGTGAATCCCGGGTTTGAATCCCGGTTCAGGCATGGATGTTTCTTTCTTTCTATGTTTTTCTTCACTGTCAAATTAGCTGTTTTTTTCCAAGAAAGTAGCGTTCAGAGACAAACAAATTAATTATCTATTTATATTTTTGTTAATTTGAATGGATCTTCTTCAATTCCATATCATTTCCATCAAATAACTTAATTTTCCGGAATCTCATGTATTACACAAACAGTGTAATATTATAAAAATAGTTACATTCTTTTATGAATTTCATTCATGTGTTTATACATGTAGTACATTTTCTCTTTAAAAATGTTCCCTAGAAAGCAGGAAAATTCATTTTGTAAACCAGATGAAAAATCGAGCGTAACAAATTAAATAAAAAGTATCCAAAAAATCATTATTTTGATTTTTAAAGTTTAAACTATACAATAAATATAAGATTGTTAAAAAAAATAAATATGAAAAGAATACAAAGAAAACATTAATATATTAAATTAACGAATTTAATATATTAATTTGTTAAATTAACTATATTATATTTAGTATATTAATTTGTTAAATTAACATTGAAAATTTCTACATCTGTCAGGATTCATATATTTTCTATGTCGCTTATATTTTATTCAGAAAAATGGAGATATTTTGCATGCTTTTGAAGTAATTTATTTAATGAAACCTCTATAACTAAAAATTTTATTCAGAATTAATATATTCAGAGCATTTTATTAAATATGGCCTTTAAGCAAAATTATTTTATTTATTCAAATATGATAGATATTTTCTATTGAATTTTGAATTTTAATTCCAGTAGAGGAACTATCTGATATGGATATACAATTTGTCGAATAAAATAATAAGAATATAAAATTAAATAAAAATAAAAGTTTACAGTGCTAAGCAACAATTATAGGTATTCTATTGTAGCATAAATCCCGGCTACAAGTATTTCCACCTTTCAGTATAATAAGAGGTAGAAGTGATGGGGCACCTGTTGTTGTGAGTCACCCAGTGCGTGTAGCATCGTAATCCCGATAATAGATCTTTTTAATTTAGAAGCAGGGATCAAGTATAAGATCCACAGGCTTGGCCTGTCACTCTCACATTTCATATGATAGACTTAGCAACCACCATATATTAACATGCTTCAGCCTCTATTAGTTAACCTTTTGGATCTTCGATTCAATTAGGATTTAAATACATTACTTTTCGATAATGAAAGCGAAATCCTTGACTAACCAGGCCACCGTGCCCTATATATAAATATTTTCTCTTTGTTTTTAATGTAAGTATGTGAAAAATGTTAACCATGAAAATGGGAAGTGGAAATTTATGTATGAGTCTAGTAAAGAAAATGACACGAAAACAATATGCATCTTCAATTGGGACTTAAAATTATACATTATTATTTCATAACTATCTATATATTTTAGCATTCAATAACTAATATATTTGGTTATATTAGCTTGGGGGATAAGTTCGTAGCGTTTTACCAAAGACTTTTATTGAAACAAAAAACAGTAATTATATCAATAAGTTAATCAATTATATATTCGCCGTTGTTGTTTACAACCTTTTCCCACCTCTCGACCAATTTGTTGATGCCATTCCGCCAAAAATCGCCTGGTCTGGAGTCAAAGAGGTTGTTGAGCCACATTTTAAGGTCCTCTTTATTATCGATGATAACTTCCTTCATATAGTTTGACAAGGAGCGGAAAAGATGGTAATAGGTCCGTGCAAGGTCCGGAGAATACGGCGGATGCTGAAGGACTTCCCATTCGAACTCTATGAATGCGGCTTTGACGACTTGTGCAACATGGGGCCTGGCTTTGTCGTGAAGGAGTATGGTTTGACCATCTCGATCAGGTCTTTTCAGTCAAATAGCCTCATTCACGCGGTATAGCTGGCCAATGTAGAGCTTCTTGTTGACTGTGACATTCTTTTCGAGCACTTCCCAGTGCAACAAGAACTCCCTAAAAACTGGCTCAACAACATCTTGGACACCAGACCAGGTGGTTTTTGGCGGAACGTCATCAACAAATTGGTCAAGAGGTGGAAAGAGGTTGTAAACAGCAACGGCGAATATATAATTGATTAACTTATTGATATAATTTTTGATTTTAGTTTAAATAAAAGTCTTTGATTAAAACGCTACGAACTTATTCCTTAACCTAATAAATACTCAAAAGATTAAGATTCCTCAGATGTTTAATAATGCTACAAAATTAAGATAACTCAGTGCTATATTATAGTGTATTTAAATAAAGGGTTGTGTTATGAACAAAAAAAAATGGTTTTCTATAGAAAAAAGCCAAATTCTTTATCAATTTATTTTTAATCGAAAATTATATAATAGCTAAAAGAAAACTGAATTAAATGGATTTTACTAAAGTAAAAACAGGAATAAATGAAGTGTATTTTATAGCTGTTGCTTAATATATTACAGGATAAATAAGAGAATGAAATCTTGAGATTGAAAGATATTTACTGCTTGGTAATCAAATTTCAAAAGCACCTTCGCTCTTGAAAACCAAGAATAAGGTGGGAATAATCTCATGAATTTTCAACGAAAAAAGTAGTCGATAAAAATATCTTGGCGAATAATCATTCTTTTTGAGCACAATAATTCTATTAAGAATACTGATAAATTATGTTAAGCCTATGTAATATTTGAAAAGAAAATGAATACAACAGTTTGCCGATAAGCCATGATATAATCATTCCTTGAGTACTTGCAGAGAAATTTCATTGGTTAACCCATTTTTATATTGAAAAGAAGGAAATAATTGTTTCATTGAATACGTGTTCTGATTCCGAAGTACCGTTTTCAAGAAACAAATCGGTAATGATGATCTATTTAGAAGAAGATCCACTGATATCTTTAGCTCAGTGAAGAAGTAAAAATAAAAGCTTGCCTCAATCCAAACTGTAATTTGAGCCTTCTGTATGATAATTATTTGGACGAAAAGAAAATTTAACAGGATGCAGATTCTCAAATTACTCCAATGTTTTTCCAGCTTTGTAAATTAAATATTTGAAATTATATTCATATTCTTCATTGTTTTGCGTTTTCAGTAAATGCTTATGCAGTCAGTATTTATCAAATTTATAAATATGTAGAGAAAAATAATAAGCAATGCAGCAAATATTTGAAATTCAGGTATAAATTTCATGGTAATGGTTAAAATCGAAGATATTTTTGCTTAGAATTGTGTCTAGTATTCGTAAATGGATATAAGTAGTACTTTTGTTATAAAATGATTCTAAGAACACATACATTAAAAAAATTCATTTCTTATTTGAAACAGGATTTGGTCAATGATAAATATTTGATCATATTTTTTAAGCATCTTACTTCATATTTTGAGGTTTTGAAATTTTTCTATTTATTTTTAATTTTGTTTTGATAATATTTCTTTTTGTATTATTTATTATTTAGGATTTATTTCATGATTTTAAATTTAATATACTTAGTTTAATATTATTTTTAAATTGTGTTTTTTTTGTACAAATCTCGCCGAAGATAATAAAATTATAACTTTTAAATTTTACTAATTCTACCACAAACACATTTACCAGATAACCAAAAAATTTTGTCATTTTGTAATATAAAACTTCGACTAACAATATAAGTATGGCAAAACGATCTTTATTCGTCCATCATTAAATGATACAAATTATTTCGGGTATAATTCAAGTTCATGAATACCGTTTCAATAGAATGCCGGTCTTTAAAAGGAAAAAAATGGGTCACACTATAACTTTCATAGTTCTTAAACTATTAACCAGGAATATTTTTCAGTTAAAAAACGCCTATAATTTTCAATGCTTTACTTTGATTTGAGATTAATTTAGTACAGATTTATTTAGGCTGATATGTCATTCAGTGATTACTATTTTTAACCTTATGCATTAACTGCTGTTTGAATCCATGTCATTTTGTTAATCAAATCATGAAATTCGATATACCTTGCAAAAAAGACACAATTATGAATTTTTAAAATTAAGATAGGAGCATAGACTATAGAAAGGGAACAGCTTAAATATATGTCCTAAGCAATATATTTGACGCATCTTAACGCATTGTCTAATATGTGCATTTTAAGGCATTACAACATTCTTTGGAAGACTGCTTTCTTCTGAGATATTCTTTTCATACATAGGGCGCCATTTTTACTTGGCACAGAAGAGGAAACACTGAAAAAATCCTATCACCCACAGAAGAAAATATGTATAAATTGAAAACAGAAGCAGGGCATCCAAATAATATTGATCATGAGTTAACAATTATTGAATTTGAAATATTCTGATCTAAAATTCAAAGACTTAACTTTTGTTATTGATCTATGCACCTTATCAGCTGATTTCCATTGGTCATATAGAACCTGCACTTGTATCTTTTAATACAGTAATATTTTCTTCTTATTGCTTAATGATTATTATGAATGCATTCCAATATTTATGAATTCAAATTATTAGCTATATATAATTCTCAATGTTTTCATTCAAAATAGAAATTGATAAAATCGCTCATTTGCTTAAAATAAATATGAAAAATAAATAAGCAAGAATAGTATTTACTTTCAACATCAATTAAATGGGAGTTCAATAAAGCATTTATTGATTGGTGATATGACAATAAATAATCATATATATATATATATATATATATATATATATATATATATATGTGTGTGTGTGTGTGTGTGTGTGTATGTAGTAGTAGTATGTGTGTGTATGTGTGTGTATATGTGTGTGTGTGTGTGTGTGTGTATGTGTGTGTGTGTGTGTGTGTGTGTGTAGTGTGATAGATAGATAGATAGTAGTGATGTGTGTGTGTGCAACAAAGTTTTTTTTTTTAACTTTGATTATCAAAAACATATTATAGCATCATCTTTAATTCATAAAATAATGAATATAAATACTTCCTTCTTTCTTTGACACTATTTATAAATGATTTTTATTTGCTTCATATACTTATGAATACTAATGAAAAATAAATAAATGAAGAATCTATGATTATTTAATAGCATTCCGCGTATATGTGGTTTTATGAATGGAATTTGCTTATTATATATTAATTACTCAAACGGAAAACCTGAAAATAATTAACAGCAATTTATCAAAAGTCTAATTCTGTCTAAAGCAAAAGCAAAATAAATGTTCAATTCTAACTACAGGATTAAATTTTATAAATGATTCTGTACTTTAATACTCAAGAGTATTGTATAAGTATAACAAATTTTTATGTCCTGTGGCAAAATTAGTTAGGAAAAATTAAAAAGAAGTATGATATGAAAATTAATTTTATTAGTGAGAAATTCAATTACGAAGAGTTATGTGATGAATTTTTAAATCATAAATAGTACAAAATAAATAATATAACTGTGACTTATATCAATGAAATGTTATTGCTGGTAAATATTTAAAAGTTTCCCTTTTTTACTAAATTTGAGGGATAGTTAATAATTACATTAATGATGCTTTTTAACTATGAAACACTATTTTCTAATCAGGTTTAATGATAAGGACTTAAATAGAGTTTATAATTTAAAACTGGCAGAAAATAAAAAAAAACATTTTATGTTTTCTAACATAATTATAAAAAAAGGTAAATTACAGTTGACAATATGAAACGAACGACTGTTGTATCTCATATAGTTTTGAAAGTTTGTGTTATGGGAATAAAAATACTGAAAGGGAAAAAATTCAAGAAAACATATAAATTGTTATTAATTTCAGAAGATGTAGTCTCATAAAATTAAAAAAAAAACTTGTATTTAAATCCAAAGATTTTGTATAACTATTACTGACAAATGAAGCAAGATTCTAATTTAAAACAATTTCTTTTAGTTACCATTGACTGGATAAATACTTCTTTATTGGAAATTTGCAAGAAACTTGCAAATAAAATTAAATTTAACACTTATTATGGCAATTTTTTTGGTATAAGAAGCACTAGAAAAATCAATAAATTATGTAACTAAATGGATGCACATTATTAAACACAAATACAAATATATTAACTGTATTTTATTTACACAGAAAATTGTGGGATTGGAAATTATAATCTCTAAGCGTAATTTTTAATATGTAAAACTGAATTAATACAAACATATCGATAAAGGTTAATATTAATTAAATATCAGTTTTGTTTACATAATGTAACTATTTACCAAGAATTTTTATCGTAATATAAACATTTATTAAAAAGATGTATTTTCTGCACTTTGTATTAACTCTTATTTACATATCTTATGAAACTTGCTTTTAATCCGACAAAATTTGAACTAGTTTTCCTATTTTAAAATGCTTTTCCTTCCTCCTTTCTTTTCAAAATTACATCTGGAAATCACTCATGAATACACAAATTAATTTAAATTTATTTATGAAATTATTTAAATTATTGAATTTTGAGAAATCTACTAAAATATTTTCTATTTCTTATATATGATAGAAAACTCTAAATGAATGTAGATAACTTTTATATTGCACGAACATTTTGCATGTCTTCAATATATGTGTTAAAAAATTAAAAACAAATAAAAGATAATAAAAATATTTCATGTATATAAAATAGAAAGTAAAATAAATTGTAGAAATACATGTATGAGAAAAAAATGTTAAGTCAATATTAGAAAATATGCTATTTTACAGAAAATTTAACTATTTTACAGTAAACATATATGATAGCACTTATGAAAAGACAGTTTGAATATTTGTATTAAATAGTAATATAATCCATTATGAAGAATAATTTTTCATATCTTTATGCAAAGTACATGGAAGGTAGTTTTAAGAATACAGATATGTCAAAACAACATTGCTATTTATTAAATTATTGAACTTAAGTAGTATAGTAATAAGACAAAACAATAAAATTTATGAAAATTCGAGAGATTTTGAAGAGTACGAATGTAGTTAAACAATTGTCACTCTTGTCAGACTAATTAGTCCTCTCCAGTTAGAAATGTAATAAATGTCATTTGTGCTAAATAAGTAGGTAATGCTTATCAGATAGTTTTAAGTCTGTCTTATATTCCATTAAACGCAGTTTATGGAAAAAGGTGATGATCCAGACTATCATCAACTCATGACCAGATTTTTCTAATAGGCAGAGAGTCTAGAGACCATGATGGTGATAACAATAAATGAATATCTTTTGAATCGAAGACAATTAGAAAAAGATATGCAGCATGTTCTCTGATAAAACATTAGTATGAATGATTTGTTACAGTTATAACCATTGTTTTTCAATTTATTTGAAGAAATTAAACATAAATGTATATGGCAAAAAAAACTAATTGTACTTTAATTTTACAAAAAGTTTACTAATATAAACTCAGTTGATTCCGTTCCAAAAATTATTAACTGAATAATAACAGTCAAATCAGCCTTTATAAGAAACCATACTTTCCTCATACAGTCTATCCGATTTGGGTGATTTAGAATTACGTAAACAATATCAAGATTTAACTTAAGGTTTGCTTTTTACTGCCTTACAAAATATCTGCTTTAACATTTATTGATTGTAATCTAACCTAGTATCAATGGCTTAAATCCCAACAAATTTTTAGTCGCGGATTAAGAGCATACAAAATATATAATATTTCCAAGTGCTTTTATTACCACTCAGTTGAATGGCTAAGTATAAACTATATTAATTTAATTCAGAAATTAATTGTTTTTATTTTATAATTATAAATTTAAAGTACTTTTCTAATTTTTTGCAGAAACAAACGTTTAAAGAATAATTTTTATCTTTAAAATGGTAATGCTGCTTCCTAATTTGAGGATGGAAGTTCATATAAGCTAAGAATCCACTTAAAAGAGAAATCTTCATTTCTCCTAAATTTGATGTTATATGGAGAAACAAAATGGAAAATATCTTGGATAGCCTTTCAAACCTTGAACAACTTTTCAAAAATGGAAAGGTTATTCTATCACATTTGTTTTATAGTTTATTGTCCGGTGAAGATAAATGCAATTAATTGAATTCTTGCCAATTAAGCTACAGTGCAGTTTTTGATGTAAACTTCTTGTAGAGGAGTATTTACTCATATTTATAAAGTGAGGTAAATGTGAACAAATTGGATATCCATTTTTCAGGAGTAGAGAAATACCATAGGAAATGTAGCTAAAAAAAACAATGAGAAAAATTTAAATTCTATTGAATTTCCAAAACTTCTCTACAGCCTTTTGGATTTATCATATTATAATACTGTTTCAGTTTAAAATTTCAATCAAAACGTTTGTAATCACATGTTCAGGCAACTTATTGGTTAAAGATTTCTGTATGGCATTTTGGTATACAATTTATATTTTAATATTAGTAATTTCAACCTACTAGGAAATATTTTTCATAAATAGTTGGCTACATTTTTGCTTTGCACTGGAGAAAGCCAAGAAAATTCCCAAGCCTCTAACCCAAAAAATTGTATAAATAAACATCCAATTTACATTGTTCAACAGTTGCTGGAACTTCGCACAAGTTCTCCTACATCCAGCTAAGCCCAAAGAAATACTTTAACTCTTTTTTGCAAACGCAATCAAATTTAATTATTTAACCATGCAGAAATATATAAAAATTTAAATTCTATTGAAAATGTCAAAATGCACTGTCAAAATTATTATTGCTTTTAATGTATTTCTTCGGCATTACGCAAATGTTTATTTTATGATTAATATAATATGTCTTTATATTTTGAATATTATTCATAAATCTCTTGTGAGTCACTGTATTCATAATTTGTTGTCAATGTCTGCAATTTTAATAACTTTGGGCATAAAATCCATCCGGTGCTTTTGGCCCCACTTGATCCAGAGGCATAGAGGGAAGTAATGAAAAAATAATCGGTGCTAGTTTTATTTTTATTTATATTTTCTATGTCTATCACATCATATCAGATAACAACTGATAAAAGCTACTGAAATTTATATCAATCATTACATACAATAAAAATAATGTAAATAAATTAGAATGGTAAGAAAATTCAGAATACAAAAATAGGAATTGAAGAGCAGGTAAGCTCAGAAAGAATATAGAGGAAAAATTAGAATGGATGTATGGGAAAAAAAAATAGCGAACTGCTCAATAAGCACTGTCAAAATTATCCTTCTACCATTTCTTACCTGAAAACATAATACTTATTAAATATTTAAATATTTATGAAGATTAGTCAATGAAAAATATGCATGATAGACATATTTTAAAAAATCAATCCAAAAGTATTCAGTTATAAGCATTTTTTTTACAATATTAAAATCCATGAAAACTTTTGGTTTAATGGGAAAGTGCATCACAATCCCTTTTACATTAAACCAACAAATTGACATGAAGAATCCTCTAATAATAATTTCTGTTGGGACATATTCTTACTTTTTTCACCCTTTTCTTCAATAAAACTGTTTCCATGTCTTTCTAAGTAGCTCATCACTATCGACCAACTCTTGGAAGAGGTGCTTCAAAACCAGAGCACGTATTCAATAAGACAATTAATTCCTTCTTTTTAATATAAGACAATGTTAACAGGGGAAGTTTTCCTCTGTAAGTTCTCAAGCTGTAATTATATCACAGCTTAGCGATAAGCTACTGTATTCATTTCGATCCTATTTCCTAGGCTTAACATAATTTAGTAGAATTCTTAAAGATAATATTCTACTTAAATAGAATGGTTATTCAAATAATTATTTATTCGGTTTCTTTTCAAAATCTTATATTTTAATTGAAAACGTGCCAACTTACTTTCAAGATACTGCAATATTTTCTCGCAATTTAAGAAATAAACTTTCCGTGGCATTTGAGTAATAAACTGTAATTTAATAAATGGCTTTCAGTTTTTCAGTTTTATATGAGATTAGGATAAACTTCGCTTGATTTTAGTTAATTTAATCTAGTTAGTAATTAAACTATATCCCATTACTAACAAAAAACTTTCAATGATACACTTTTTTACTAAGCATTTATCCGTTATATGGTTTTAGACTAAAATTTATTTCGAATTAACTGGTTAGTTTTTGTTGCTTAACGCTTTTGTGCTTACAATAAGATTATCTATTTAAATACAGTATCAAAGTATATTTTGTCCAGATAATTGTGCAACATTTCTAGCTAGCTTAAATAATCTAAAGTTTTACAATATTTTTAATTAAAACAATGTTGATAATTATTGTTGTATACTAAAATATAAAAACCAATGATGAAATATCAATGTGTTGTTATATTAAGGCAAACACGACCGATCTATGGTTTGTTTGGGATTCCAACTGATTCTGACTCTCTGATCAACTAGATTAATCAGAGCATTTGCAAAGGTCAACAAAGCTGTAAAGTTAAATTAAAAACCTATTAATTGTATTCTATGTTATTTAACACTCACTTAAACAATGATAACTGAGAATTAACCTTTTTTACTAAGATAGCAAATGTTCTGTCAAAATTTACCAAATATATGCTTTTTCCTAATTCAAATCTTAAATGTATTTCTATTTACACACATAAACAACATAAAACCATGGATAGTAAGCGTTTCAATAAAGCTGTCAATACTTTACATATAAATTAATATATTTTTTCACTCACAGAAAAAATATTTTGGAGTTTAAATTGCAGCAAAATTGTCATAGTAAATAAAAAATGTAAAAACATGTTTTTTTCCGAAGAAAGCCAATTATAACGAGCATTTGTGTAATAAATATAAAAAAGCATTAAAATGCAGTATATAAACATACAGCAACTACATTGACATCAACAAAAATTATTTCATGCAAATTAAACAAATATTATTTGTTAAATAGTAACTGCGAGACAATATATTGATTCAGAGAGATCTATTAAAATCATAAGCATCCCACAAAATGCAATTTCATCAAAATAAAAATACACATTCAATTAAAAATTATAATTTTTTGACTAGAAAAGCTGCAAAAATTAATTAGTTAAATCTTAAGTTTAAAAATGAAAGTTTGCCCTCATTCCTAAAAGCAATTATTTTGCTCAAATTTCGCAACACACTTTGATAAAAATTTCCTTCAGTAAGAAAAAAATAATGAATGAGAAAATAATTACATTTATAATATCCGATAAAATTACGAGAATATTAGAAGTGAAAGGAAAGATTCACGAGTAATTATTCCTTTTAAAGAGGATAATGCACAGAATTCTGTTAAATCCTATTTAAAAAATTCAGATAATAATGGTTAAGAAAGAAATAATTTTGAACATATGCGGCAGATTTTCTATGGCTATCTCTATTATATACATAAAAACATAATAAAAAATGTAAGTAAATGAATGAGACTTGATTTTAAGCATTTTATTTCTGAAGTTAAAATACATTAAAAACGAACGAGAAGTGCTTTCTAGAAGAAAAGTATACATGATATTTAAGGAGAAATAACGACTTTTGAAATTAATATTTTCTTATTTCTATCAAGTTATTTATTAATCATTTATTTGAATGATGTTTTACAGTAAGGAATGTAACATCCTGATTAAAACAAATTGCAGAAGGAATAGCATATTTGAAAAAAAATTTTCTTTAATATCAAATTTATTAAACACTAAAAACAAGAGTCTTTTCATCCCTGTTTTAGTGTACGCCCAATAGGCGATGTATAGGGAAAAACGAAAACACGTTCTAGGGAGTGAAAGAAAACAGCATTTTTATTCAAAAACTAGTCATAGGTACATTAAGTTTCGAAACTAAATTTTATTCCAAAATAATTGATAAAATATAGAAACATTCTGTTTATTATAAAATCCGGGAGAAATAACTTATATGGGAAAATACTTTTTCCTCCAAAACTATTCTTAATTTTTGATGGGAAAGTATCACGACATATCTAATAACCACTTTTAGTCTTACTTAATTTAAAAAATAAGCTAGCGCATTTGTTTTGCTATTGGAAATTCATCCTGTAAAAAATTTTTAAATTTCCCATACATTGGTTTCTTTGAAATTTTAAAAGCTATCGTAAAAAACGATAGTATAATACTTTTTTTTTATATGAATATATTTTAGAACTGTACTTAACAGTATTTAATTGAAAATAAATTATATAATATTTAAAAATCTGGAAAGGCTTTTATTTGTGAAAAAAGGAATTAGAAGAAATAAAACATAAATTCAATTTTCAATTCCCGTTGCAATTAGTGGTATGAGTCAATTTGTGTACGTGAAAGCATCCTTCATAAAATAATCTGTAGAGAGATAGAATAATTTTAATGAAATGAATGAAAATAAAATAAACTGGTTAAATAATCATATGGCTTATATTCTTTTGGATGATTTATGTTATAAATGTTTGTCACTAAAAATATATATTTTCCTTTAATTTTGGATTAAACACATGAATTTTTATAGAATATTGAAAAATTAAATAATTAATAATAATTCGCATTTAAATTAGTCTTTAAAAATTGCAGTTAGTAATATTCCCCTAATTTCTTTGTTTTTGCTATTTGAAAATTTAATCAGTTTGTGATCAATTGATATAATAGGATTATACTGAAAATCCATACATTATTTTTTAAAATTTAAGTTGATACTTCAAATAAATAAAGAATCATTAAAAGATTAAAAATAATCTCTGGGTTTTAATTTACTAGAAAAATATGTGTGAAATTTTATAAAAAAGTAAGTACAATTGAAGTAATAAATATTCTTATTGTGATTATATGATATGAATGTTATTATCTATACTTTTGCAATAAGAGAAACACAATTCATTTTAAAAAATCTTCCAAAATCCTATTGAAAATTTTTTTAAATTAGAACGTGAAGAATTTTATTGCAAATCAAATACAACAAAAAATAAATTGGTAAATATGTGCATAATAAAAGGAAATTTATTCAGTTTTATAAAAAGAAATTATTTTAAAATTTGAACTAATTAATGCATCTGCTCTCACAAAATCTTTCTGTTACTTTATTCAAATATAACATAAAATAATATCATCGTAAACAATACAATTTGACCAACATTTACATCTAGTTCTAAAGAGGATAAGCCGTGTTCTTCAAAATATTAATACAATATTACGTAAATAAACTGAACTTCTTGAAATAATTCGTTTATTCTCATAAATGTTTTTTTTAATATTTAAAAACTATATGTAAATATTAATTATTTTTATTTCCATTACAACGTAAATGTAAACTGTTATAAAGATATAAAACAAATTTCTATATAACTCTAGGCAAAATGCATAATACAGTTTTCTAAAATGAACAAGCCACAATAACATAATAAAAAACATCCCCGTAAAAAAAAAGTTTATACCATGAATATCAGGGTATGAAAATTGCAAAAGCAATTTTTTTTTACAGTATTTGAGCTTCAAAGTGGACATTAGCTTGTAAAAAGAGTTAAAGATTTTAATCTATCAAATATTTTCCGATATATTATTCGGATACGTCAAACATTTTCGGATATACCGAATTTTTCTGATATGAATAAGATAATTCATTTAGAAAACTAAAAACCGCTTAAGTTATAAAAATAAAAGCCAAAAAATCAGGAATTTCTGAAAATAACTATAATATTGAGAAAAAATCAGAATAAAACTTTGTTTCAAAAGGAAAACAGGAGACAGAATAAAATTATTGCTATATTTGTATTGTTCTTAATACATTTTTAACAATTTTATCTTTTTCCTAGGTAAAAATAATGTTAGGAGTCAATATGAAATTATGAATTGAATTTCTGTTGAATTTCATGACGTTATAGTTAATCAAAAACCAACATAGTAAACAGAATATAGTAAGCAGATGGAAAAATGTTCAATATATTGTTTAAAATTTCAAATAGAGTAACTGAAAAAGAGTAATTGAAAAAGAGAAAATAGAGTAACTGAAAAAGGAACGAAATACCAACATGACCAGCTTCTTCAAGGGGTGTTGACCATATTGGTGCAAAGTATGGCTTTTCTGCATTGGCCTAAGACATAGTCTTAAAGAAGCCAATACACCCCAAAGTCACACTAAAAGTGTCAAACCGAAATATCAAACCTGAATAAAAGAAATAAAAGTTAAGCCAAAATATAATACTAAATCCAATGTTGCCAAAATATATTTTATTTATAGTAATCAAAATTAAATCCAGACCTAAACCTGCAAGAAATGCAAATAAGTACAATGTATAAACCAAATAAATAATAAACCTATTATTGAATTTATTTCTGCTCATAATATTAATGTTATTTCCTCTTATGATTTCAAGGACTTATTCCCTAGTATTCCAATCGAAAAACTTTTTTACGTTATTATGTTTTATTTTCATGATTTTAGTTCAGTATTAAATATCAATTAAAATTTTTGAAAAGATCTCAGTACATTTTGCATTTATAATAATATATTTTTATGGAGAAAAAATTTACTCACAAGTCAAAGGTATCCCTCAGGCTTCTAAATTCTCAAGTTTATAAGCAAATTTATTTTTACATTACTATGAAAAATCTTTTATTCCACAAATGCCTTTTTCATGCAGATATATTAATGGTTTTAAAATTTTTAATTTCCTAGAATTTGACAAAATTTACAATACTATCCTATCTATCCTGAAGAATTAAAATAAATTAAAACAAATAGTGATAATTTAAAAACTGAATTTTTGGATACTTTGATTACAGTACAAGATACTGATATTTATGACAAAACTAATGATTTTAGTTCCAAGGAAAATCAGCTAATGTTTTGGAATTCAAATATTTCAATTAAAATTAATAATATTGTTATTTTCAATCAACTTAATAGAACTTACAATATATGTAATAATTTAAACAATATAAATAAACAAATAAAAAAGACTGGAAAATATTCTAACTTATAATAACAGTCCAATTAACTTTATTAAACACTATTTGGCTAGTAGAGCATTGTTTATAAGAGTGAAGTAAGGCATAGTTATAAACTACAGATGATTACTCAAGCCTTGAAGGTCTTATAAAAGCTTGAAATACCAATAGTGTTAACACTTAGTCCTTAAATTTATGTATTTATTTGGTTTACACGTAGTACTTATTTGCATTTCTTGCAGGTTTGGATCTGGATTTAATTTTAATTACTATAAATTAAATGCATTTTACCAATATAGGATTTAATATTATATTTTGATTTCTTTTATTCTGGTTTGATATTTTAGTATGGCTTTGGGGTGTATTGGCTTTTTTAAGACTATGTTTTGGGCTAATGAAGAAAAAGCATACTTTGAACCAATGTGGTCAACACCCCCTGAAGAAGCTGGCCAAATTGGTACTTCGTTCCATTTTCTTTTATTATTTTTTCTTAGAAACGTTAAACTATATATCTAACATTTTCCATCTGTTTACTATATTTCGTATTTTCAATGTACTATTCTCCATCTAGTATTTTATAATTATTCTCAATTTTGTTTTTGACTAATTTGATAAAAAAATTTACTATTATACATATATATATATATGTGTGTGTGTGTGTGTGTGTGTGTGTGTGTGTATATATATATATATATATATATATATATATATATATATATATATATATATATATATATATATATATATATATGTATGTATGTATGTATTGGAATATCGTAAATATATATCTAACTAACTGCATTTGTGGTGTTAAAATCATATATTGTAAGTAGTTCGTGTAGATTTTTTCCACATATAAAAACATATTTATTAGAGCTTTTGCAATAAAATGTAATTGCTATCTTTAAATATTAATATCATAAGATATTTTTGCAAGGAATGATCATGGCTAAGAATTGCTTAAGGAAATAGGCATTCTAAGTGAAAAGTGTTTATTAATTTATGTTTAGAATAATATCTTAGGCGAAATAATATTTTGGTTGTTTTGACATACAGGCAATCGTAACTGAAAACAAAAAAAAAAAAGAAACAGTCTTTAATTATGAATGCCAAGAGCTTTTACATGAGAGCTTTAGGGAAAATTATTTATTTTTTCATGATTTTCAACAAAAACCTAATGTTGTTATTGGAAATTTTACTTCAGGAGTTTTCAATCGTGGATTCAGATTTTATTTGTTCATAAGATGTATTGGATGAATAAAGGATTAAAAATAATGAATGAAAATAAAAATTAACTTCCAGAAATAGCGAACAAGAAGAAAATAACATATTGTTGCGACTATCTACAGTGAAAGAATTAAAAGATTGAAGTAATTTTTGAGAAAAACAACAGAGAAATTTTTTCTTAAATTGCAAAAAACTAAATTTGAATTTTTAAAAAAAAAATCTTCAGAGTGTTACTTTCCCTGACTTTTCCTCAGTAAACTGTAAGAAAGAAAGGATAGTTTTTAAGGGAGAATTATATCTTGCGTGTGTTTTCTTATGTAGTATATTTTATAAATAAACTTAATAGTATTTTATTTATAAAAATATTTGTTATTTGGTAAACAAATAATTTTAAGCTCTAAACTCTTATTTTTCTGTTTTAGGATATTTTATGATTTTAATAACTACTATATTTGTCTTTATTAAAGTATGAGCACTTGAACTTCAATATACCTGACTTCAGATTCAAAACAGAAACCAAACAATACTTTTAATTTTCCGTGAAAATATTCAAATTCTGCTCAAAGAGGTAAATATGCTGTAGGTGACATTTCTGTAAGTAACACATCAGTCATGGTGTGGTTAAGGTGATCTTACTCTACTACATTAACAGGCGTCGCCGTTCGAGTGGAAGATCAACAAGAGCATCGTCCACACTATAAATGGGCACTCGGTTCTGGACACACGAAATGACCACTCGAGCTCTCTCTTTCTAACAAGTAGGAATCGATTTTTCGTTCCAATATATACGAAGTAGGTTGACATATCGAGAGATGTATCCCAAAGTGACCCCTTTCCTCACAGTTTAATTTCCTCTGAAAAGGATGCATTTCTTGCAAAAGTCTCGGGAGTGACAGTTTTGATGTGTTCGCGTATTGGAGGCCACTTCATCATGAATTTATAACTGAGTTATAACACATGTTGAATTAAGTGGCCATCAATGAGACTGACTGTGTCAATTAAGAATTTATGACCGAAATACTAAAAATGTAATTAAATTAAGTGCTGTCACATCCTTATGGACAAGATTAATTTCTGAAGAGGTATTTATTAAAAATAAATTCTTGATATCACAAAATATATACAGGAAATTTTATAATTGATAACCTAAAGTTTATTCACAATATTTTAAAACATCATTCAATTCTAGTTTAACATAACTGTAGCAATAATTAAAACAGAAACAAAAAATTTTCATAAAAGAAAATTTTAGCTTAAATATTATACTTCCGCTTTATAGATAAAAATTATTTTTTTAATTTATTAAGAAAATGGAATTGAATAACAGTTAATAACAGGATACAAAACAACAAGTAATAAAGATGCCAATAATACTAAAACTAATACTGATAAAATAAATACTCTGATAATAATAGTAATAATACAATGTATTAAATGCAAAAGAGCTTAATAAAATTTCTTACACAAATGCTTGACAAGTTCATGTAATTATGCTAAAAATATCACATATAAAGGTGGTAGTAATTTAAGATTCATCCAAAGTTCTGTTCTTTTAGGAAACTATAAGCAGCCTAACCACTTTAAAAATAACCAACACAAAATAATGTTGTGTTACTCATTTGTGGGCAAAATTGTATTTGTCTTCTTTATTTCAAGTAAGCCAGAATGTTTGCAGCTTTAAATTTAACTTTACATACGAGGGTAAGTTGAAAAATAAGTTTCCCCTGTCGACTGTGGTCAGAGTTGTGTATGAAAGTCAAAAAATAGAATGAGACATTAAAGATATGACATACCTTTATTTTTCCACATAGGTACCAAGTACATTGAGACATTTGTCATATCGCTTAATAAGCTTCAAAAAGCCCTCCAGGAAAAAATCAGGGCTTTAAATATGGAAGAAGCGTTGAACGGCTATGGGCGAAAGGCGACACAGCAGGAAAACGCGCAAGTCACCGATACACCATTGGGTAGAGGTCGCTGCAAATCAAGCAGATGGCGCTGTTGCTGTGCCTGCGCAAAGCGGATACCAGCCTCTCATTTGAGCCCCGGTAGGTATGGAGAGAAGGTGCGTTTTGAATTCGTGGTCAAAGGAGGAAGTGAGAGCGGCTATCCGCTGTGAATGGGCACGTGGAATATCAGGAACAGAAATTCATAACCACCTCGTGGAAGTCTATGGGCCAGGTGTGATGTCGAAGCAAATGTTGCGGAGATGGTGTCGCAAATTCAGTGATGGACATCAGCAAGTGGAGGACATACCGAGAGCTGGACGGACGCGCATGGCCACTACAGATGCAAATGTCAGGAAGATGGATGACATGATTAGAGCGATCGCGATTCGAACCGGCGTATCACCATCGATGAAGTAGCGGAAGAACTTGGAATCTCACATGAGTGAGCTCAAAACATCATCCACGACATTCTGCGATACAGAAAAGTGTCAGCACGATGGGTGCCCCGACAATTGACCTCGACACACAAGGAACAACGCATGGCGGTCAGCCTGGAAAATCTCGTGCGTTACCATGAAGATGGCAATGACTTTCTGTTTCGGATTGTGACGGGGGATGAATCGTGGGTCCACCATTTCACGCCAGAATCGAAGGCCGCATCTATGGAGTGGAAACATCCATCATCACCTGTCCGAAAGAAGTTCAAGACAACTCCTTCTGCAGGTAAAGTGCTCCTCACAGTTTTCTGGGACGCCCAAGGAGTTTTGTTGCTGTACTTTTTGGAGGTTGGAACCATCAATGCTACGCGCTACTGTGACACCCTGTCGAAATTGAAAGAGGCGATTCGGAAAAAGCGGCCTGGCGTTCTCACATCTGGCGTTCTGCTGTTGGAAGACAATGCCAGACCACATTCGGCGACGGCAACGCAAAACCATATTGCAACTCTTGGTTGGGAGCGCTTACACCATCTGCTATACAGTCCTGATCTCGCACCAAGCGACTTCAATCTGTTTCCTGCTTTGAAGAAAAATCTCGGGGGAAAGCGCTTTGGAAGCAATACTGAAGTGAAACAAGCCGTTCAACGCTTCTTCCGTATGCAAAGCCCTGATTTTTTCCTTGAGGGCTTTTTAAGCTTATTAAGCGATATGACAAATATCTCATTGTACTTGGTACCTATGGGGAAAAATAAAGGTACTTCATATCTTTAATGTCTCATTCTATTTTTTGACTTTCATACACAACTCTGACCACAGTCGACAGGGGAAACTTATTTTTCAACTTACCCTCGTAGATTTTTATGTTAGGAATCTAAATGATGTGTTTCAGTTAAATATACTGATGAAAAGAACCCTGAATATAATGTTGAAAGTGATGAACACCTAACAAATTGATAAAAAAAGTAGTAACATCAAAAATACATATTTTTAAATATAGTTGTTTAAATCTGCTTATTGAAATCCAATATAATATAAAACTTAATTAATGATAGATAGGTGAAAGGAATGGTATGATATTCGTATAAAAATACAAAAATTTACTTTAAAATATAACTATTTTAGTCTATATATTAAAGAATAATGTAATGTAAAATACCATATTGTTTAAACTAGTGCTTAAGGATTAATCATTTCTCTTTATTTGGAGCAAAAAATGAAAAGAAAATTTTCTTAAAACGGTAAAAGTTTCTGAAATTATGTGAATAGAGCTTTTACTTATTTACTTTACTGAGCCGCATAGTAGACATCGTAACACTGCTGTAAAGCTGTCTCACATGCATAGTGCATTCTTTCATGGTTGTGCGCTATATTCACATGTCGCAAAGCTAGTAAACCTGGAAAATCTCAAATCTATTTTGCTGACTCACATGCAGAACCAATTCCTTTTGTTCTGAAAAATGTTGTCCCCTGTTTCATTATTGCGAAGGAACTTTATATGATATCATATATATAACAGTAAATAGATTAACGTAATCTACTTTTCCATGATTATATTTAATCACTACAATCTGAACTCCTCATTTCTGATTCCATAGAAATTTAAGCCTGAATCTATGAAAGATGTGTGTGTTGAGGAAAAATGCTTGCAGGAAATAATTAAATTCAGATAGTGTTAGCTCAGCAGTGAGTGAAATGGGGTAAGATTCTTAAATTTCGCTAGTAAAAATGTTAAAATGTAGATTATGATATCATAACGTGATTTATTATATTGATATGGATAAAGTAAATTCATTTCAGCTTATTTTTACCATTTACAGCAATGCATTCTAGACTACATGCGAAAATATATTCTATGGTAAGACTTACATCAAAGTCATTATTAGACAATGATTGTAAAATTCAACTTTATAGATAAAGCTTGTTATGAGAAGGAAAAATTAAGACTAGGAATTTTGACTTAAACTGAATATTTGCTAAGTTAGATTTCAACATAAATGATTTAATTTTTTTTATTTAAGTTCAAAATAAAATATTAATTCTAATAACAATTTAGTAGAATGAAAATATATTATTATTGTAATTTATAACGTGAAGTATTTTAATTAGTATCAATGTTTCGAATAAAAATCAGAAATGTTTTTAAATTAACATTTCTATTTTAAATGCTTAATTAACTTTATTATATAAAAAAAGTAAGCAATAATTGAAAATAAATCAAAATAATCACACTCTTGGTTATTTTCCAAGTATTTCTGCATAAGTAGTAAATAACAAACATCAGCAAATTTAATATTAGCAATAAACTAGCAATTTTTTATGTAGTTAAAATTCTCTCCAACAATAGTTTTTTTTCCTCAAAATTAAGCTGCTTTTTATCAAAAACATTTTAGCAAAGAACATTCTTAGAACGAAATACTTCTACAGTTTTTTTCCCATTTTTACTTCATTTCAATAAAACTGTCGTATAATACCTCCTTAAAAAATTATTATTTTTTTATAAAAAGTAAAAGATTAATTCCTAATATAAACAAAAACTCGAATGACAATGAATTCTTTTGTTTTCCTAAAACTAGGAAATAGCATATTTTTATAAATTGATACAAGAAATGTATAAGATAAAAAAAATAAGCAAATACTTTTCATTCGGTAAAACTAAGATATCGACTAAGAATGAGAATTATTGCTCAAAAAATGAAGAGAATTGAAAACATCGAGCATTACAAACTGTCATATTCCAGGAATTTACATAAAGAATTCTTAACGACAACAAATAAAAGATTGTATTAGCCTATTTTTATAATAAATTTAATTGCAGTTATATTCATCGCAAATTTCTTCAAATTTTATGCCATTTTGTATTCTCCAGATAAATAATTTTCAAATAAACTTGTAATGGTTTCTTTTGCAGAAAAAAATGCGCCTGTTTTATCCATCATAGTTATTATATAAAAATATTCTTTACAAAAATTTTCCATGCCTTAGACTCAGTTTATTTGTATAGGAACACAAAGTAGATTTGACAATAATTTTGAATATAGTAGAAATAATTTCGTTTCTCATAGAATTTTGATGATTATGTTTTTAAAAAGTTATCATCTTGTATTACAGTAGTTTAAACTATATACATGATGTCCTAAAATTAGTGTTAAAGTAAAACTAACTCATACTAATTGAAAATAGTATATTAAAAAAGTAGTTGAATGTCTATTACATTAGATTTTTGTTTCATAATCATTAATTTTAAGGAATTAAACGAATTATTTTCTAAAATTTATCCTTGGTTAAATTAAATTTGATTGAAACTATTTTAATCATGAAACTTTTCTATTGCGGAAATTAATTAAAAATACACAATAAAATAATAAACAAATTTCAGAAATGGAAAAATTTTAGTTGCTTGAGCAATATTATTAAGAATTAGTATGAATTCCTTCTTAAAAATTTCTTAAATAAAATTAATTTGTTTAGATTTGTGTTAATTATAATTTTACTGCTTTTCTTATACAACAAAGAACGCAATCATATCATATAGTAGTCAAATTTCTGATACATAAGTTTCTTTAAATATTTATGTTGAGGAATAGGAATATAAAATTATTGTATTTTATATTAGATTCAGTTTGAATTTATTTTAAAGCTTTTTTTTTTATCACAATAGGGATTTTTGTTGCAATATAAGTAAAGTCTTCATTTGCAGCAATAGTTTAATTTCTTAAGCAAAATTTGGAAAATAGGATTACATTTTCTTTGTAATAATTTTTATCAGATAAATTAACTTAATAACTTCCTCTTTTTATTGAATTGTTATAATTATAATCCTAAGGCTTTTTTTTAAATGTAATATCATTTTATTCTAAAATTCTAATTTTTAAAGTAAATAACACAGAAGGAGTAGGAGATATTATTTTGTTTTGATTATCTTGACTTGACTTAGATTAATTTTTAAGTTATTTCATTAAAATACATTTCAATATGAATGAAAAACTTCTGTGGCTGCAGTAATATGTCAAATTTTATATCATCATATTGATAAAAAAATTAATTGTTTTTCAAAAAATTTTTCTATCTCAATATTTCAAATCTTCAAGACTTTTAACGAATATTAATTATAATTTTAAAGACTCCTTTTTACCATTTAGCATGTTTAAACAGGATTAAATTTTATTTATCTTTTTTCTTCCTTGTTTCATATAATCAAAATTTACTTTTTAATCTAGTTATATTAATAATTTCGATTAAAATTTAATTGGAGTTTAAAATAATGGAAGGTATTTAACTGAAATTCCTTAATGTAGATTTTATTCTGAATGTTGTCTCAATCTAGTACACTTTTTCTCAGAAGTATTCAGGAATATTTAAGAATTAAAAATAATCTTCTGGAAAAATGTTGCTTCTGTTGGGAAAATTTAGATATATCTGATAACTATCAATTAAAAATACATTTCTTTAATTAAACATTTATTATTACAATCTTAAAGATACAGAAACAGATTCTTTCTTATTTAAATTAGATTTATTCATACTGCTTCATTATATTTAGCATCGTATTTTATTCCATTTAACATCATGTCTTAAACTATTTTAATAACGTATATAGCAAAATGCCTGTTAATAAATTAAAAATACTGTTATGTTATAGTTATAATGCTATGTAGTTATCTTATAAATGAATGGTAATAACTGTACAAGAATTAAACAATCTCACTATAAACCGTTTCTTAAAACATAATAGATTGAAAATTTAGTGTCAAAAAGTCCCAAATATGGAAGTTTAATAACTGCATCCACAAACTAGCCGTGAATTGAATGTTGATGTAAATAAACTATAATAATAAAACTTATTTTAATTATAATATTTTAACATTCTAATTTATTTAACGAAAGTAAAGAGCAATGCTAATTTAACTGATTTACATTTAACAATCAAGGAAGGCAACTGTCATTTTCAACTTTTGTTTTGGTAGACACTTTCAACTCAGAAGCTTACAGAATAATATTAAGGAAAATAAATGATTGCATTAATAGTTTATATACTAAACACTGATAAACAGACAGCTTAAAAACTGCGAGCGGAGAAGAGACATTTAAATTTCAACTGCTCACGAGCTTTCGGAAGAAACTCTCATGAATAGGAGGAATTATTCATGAGTCAAAAAAAAAAGAACCAGAAAATCTCGAGAGTCCATATCAACATATGTATGAATTTATGAAACGCAGAAGATCAATACTTGTTTCTCATTGTTCGATAGTATTAGAAATTGAATGAGAGAGCTTCCAATTTGATAATCAAAGTTTTGCTATTAGAAAAAAAAAAGAAACCAAAGTTTGTATTATATCAGATGATCGCAGTCGGTTGACATTGAAAAGTTACTACAAGGTCAAATTATTTTGCTATTTAGTCACTTAACAGCTATATCTGAAACAAGAAGACTAATTCAATCTGGTTTTTTTCAATTTAGAGTCGATTCCAAGCATCTATACCTATTTGATAATGCCATCGATCTTATAATCTGTTGAAATAAAGATCAAAGCAGGAATTAGTCAAATGCTGTTTTTGCATACTATATGATCTGAACGACATTCATTAGATTTCATTTAAATAAATTATTAATCTATAAGATGAAATTAGCTCTTAACAGCAAATGTTCATCAAATACATCAAGGGAATAAACGAAACTTCAGACAAAATATGAAATATTCAAAAAAGTCAATTTACTGAGATAAAAGTGCAATGGATTTGGCATGGATGTTTGTTCTGAATTTTTCACATTTTTAGGAGTGAGTTTTTACCTTAATAATCAAACATGATATTTTTGACAAGTATACTGACATACTTCTAATAATAGTTGTGAAATGATTTTCCATTTTTGTGGACAACATACCATTATATATAATATTATTTATTAAATGCTATTTTTAAAGAAAATAGACTATAATTTCTACCTAGTTCTTTTACTTCAATACAAATGAGCACATATTAATTGCTTAGATCCTTTATGGGTTGAATAATTTTATAATGTAGATAAGGCTTGGCAAATATATTACGAGAGCAGAAACAGTGTTCTTACAGATAACAAAATGATTTTACTGCTTTCCTTCTCATATACAATTATCGTTGGAGTTATATTTCTAATCGTTTACTAATGCTTATATCAGAACATTTATAATGAAATTTTTAAGCTGTTTTTCTATAAAAATATCTGTATTTTTTCCAAACATTTTGAAACACAAAGCTAATATCAATATCATGTATTTAGAAGCCGAGTCATCACTTTTCGCCGGTTTTCAATGGAATACTTGTTTTTCAATGAAAGTATTGGGATTTACTTCTTTTTTTTGTGTTATGTTTTTCAAATTACTTTCCACCATGAAGTAATATTTCATGTACAAATCCTTTAAACATCATAACGGTTGTAAATTATTGATAAAGTAATTAATTATTGGGTATCTGACAACTTTCATCTCCTTCCCACCCAAAACGTTTTAGTTGAGATATTTTCATTTAAGTGGGCAAAAAAAATAAAACACTTTGAAATTGAATAAATAATCTTCCTTTTAAATGCTCAGAAAAAAGATATAAAGAACTAAAATCCTACAACCAAAAATTTTAAGCAATGCAACGTGGAACAGGAAGACCGAGGTCATTGCCTTAAGAGCTACTTGCCTCCTATAACCTCGAGACATCCATAAGCCCAACTCAAATTGGAACGGGTGGTCCCTGTTTATTTCCTTTCAAGCATCAAAAAGTAAGCAGCTATACTCTATTTAAATGCTTAGATGATGCAAGGGGGAGAGAAAAAAACCTCGTCCTGTAGATAGGCGTAATCGTCAGAACATTGCATCATAAATTATCGGAAACAAAAGATGACAGATCCTTCTCCATTTCTGAGACCATGCAAATCTTACAGTTTCGTGTCAGGTGTGTTTAAAATAGAAAATTAGATGCAATTTATAACTCTAATAAGAAATGGCTGTTTTCAGATGTTGAAGTAAACTTCCCTCTTTTCAAAAATGTTATAAATATTTATTCGTATAAAGATTTCCGCATTGCATGACTTACTAAATAAAAATTTACCAGAAATTATTTTTATACATAAAATTTTTTAATAAACTTGTATATAGGAATCACGCATCTCCGTTCTTGAAACAAAAGGGGTTTTCAAAGTTTCAAAAGGAAACAAAATCTGTTCTTAAAATGAGCCAGAATATTATCTTGACATAACTTCAAATCCATTCCTCGGATTTTTTTCTCAATTAAAACTTTTATGAAATAGGGGTGAAAATATTATTTATATCGATACACAGTATTTTTCTTCTATGTGCGTAACATTAAAAGGTTTATGTCAAATTGCTTCCACACGCGCATTTTTAAGTGAATTTGCTTAATAGAGGGTGAATGTAATGTTTAGAATTTAAAAGTAACAATTTTTATAAAAGCATGCTAGTTTTAATGTGCAATTAAGTGAATTTATTGGAAAATCCTATTGCATCATTTAGGTGCAAGCCTTTTGTTGTGGATCATTAGGTACGCTATACACATAATCCTATTTTATTGAATGCAATTTATTGTCACATGATTTTTGTTTTTATTAAATAAGGTTATAATACTTATTTTCTGTATTATTTAGTTAAATATTTAAAAATATTATATCAAAAAGGTTTCTTAATATATATAACTTTAATACCAATTCTGCTTATCCACCACATTGTTTCCGAAATAGAACTCTTAAAGATTGCAGGTAATAGAATGAAGCATGGGCTAATAATATTGCTATAACTTATGTAAAACATGCTTCATTTCAGGTAAAGATTTGAAAAGAAGCATGACATTATGTTTCATTTCTAATTAATTTTTGATTACAGTGTTTATAAATTATTTCAATTGTTGATACCTTTGATTTGAGTTTACTTTAAAGTTGCTTAAATATGCCGCTATGTAATTAATTTAAATATAACGTGACACCGTTCCAAAACAATATTTACTTTAAGGAAGGAAACAAATAATTTCTGCCCTTGTCAATGGGAGTACTAAACTTTTCTTCTTTCAAATTGCATATAGAAAAAAAATTCAGTAGAACTTTAATTAATGAGCGCCTCTCATAAAGAGTAAGTCACAGAAGAGCAAAACTAATTCTAATAAATGACTTACTTAAATGAGCGACGTTTCGAATTCAGAATACATCAGTCTGTTTTTAGTACTAATTCCGGTTTCCTCGTTTTGTCTCTAGTAATCACACATTTTTGCAAATTTGTGTTATATATTTATATGAATAAAAATTAAGTTATTATTAGAATAATCAGAAATAAAGCTGTAATTTTTCGTGTGAAAAGTATTCCATAAATGTCCTCGAAGGAAAAGCTGCTAAAACAATCATAAGATAGTAAGCAGCATAGTAATAAAACACCAAATCATTGAAAAGTAAGAACGAATTGTAAGTATGATTTGATATAGCGCACATATACAATTGTCGATATCAACGGTTTGCACTATTCTGTGAAAGATGGATAAGATTAAGAAGATATATGCTTCACAAGGAGTAACAAGATTATCTTAGCAACGTTTACATATTCTAGAAGATATTGAAAGATTGCTTCTCATGTGTATAAATGAAAAACAATTCCAGTATGACAATATTAACAACAAAACATTATTCGTGAGAAAGGGGAAATAAATTTTGCGGACCTTGTTTGAGAAGATGCCAGAATCGCCGAAGAAGAAGTATACATGGAAAATCGTGGGTGTTCAAGAAATTCAAGAAAAGAACCAGCAGCTACTGTAAGGCATGACGAAGCAGGAGGTTTCGACAAAAGACTGCATAGAACTTCATAGTCATTTTAAGAAAACTATATATTCGGAAGTTCATTTGTCATAATAGGTTATTAATTGTGATGAAACAGGTTTCTTTTGGAAAAGGATGCTGAAACAAACGTATACAACAACAGAGGAAAATGTATTTCCCGGCTATGAGCCATTGAATCTTCGTCTCAATTTGCTATTCCGTGTCAATGCGAGCGACGATTTGAAAATTAAGCTCTGCTTGTTATTATAAAGTAACTCCGCGAATCTATCTTATTTGAAAAATCCAGAAGTGCAGGCTGATTTGATGCCGATGTCCATTACGAAGTATATTGATATTTTTAGACAATCGAACAAGGAAGTGTTTGGTTCTTCTGTGATAAAATAGTTGCTTACGATGAATCAACCACTTCAGGTATCGCAAAATATGGATAGCGCTCCTGCCTCTCCTCCAGCGTTACAAGATGACCACCCTGAAGAATCTTAAGTTCATCGAGATCCAGTATCTGCCTATCAACACTATTCCGTTACTCTAGCTCATGGATCAGTAAGTTATTTCTAACTTTAAGAAGCTCTACACTGAAACACTTTCCACACAATGTTTTCAGGGGACAAAAGAAACTGACGTCACTCTTAGAGAGATTTTAGAAAAAATAACTTCCACATCATTTTCTTTCACAAGATGATGGACTAAGCATGGGAAAGGGTTATCAAGAGATTCTTATATAATTTTTAATTGAAAGAAACTTTTACCAAAAAGCACTATCAAATGTAACTTTGATTATTTCGAGACAGTACCTAGGAAATCTGTATGAACACTTGGGATGAGCATAGCGGAACTGAGCATCGAAAAGTTTATGAAGTTGTATTATATTTCACAGCACCGTTGTCCATTGTGCAATCATGATGATATGGATCATCTCAAGAACTGCCCTGAAGTTTGAAAGTTTATGACTGACCACTCTTTTGAGGCTACTAAATTCTTGTTTTTATATTTGTTCATCTTTTTATTGGGCTGATTGTTGATTAATGTCAGAGATGCCGAGGACGAAAGTAGGATAAAAAAATATTTCACAGCAAGAAATTTTAGAGGAAATTTTGTCAAAATTAGCAAAAAGTAACAATTTTTAATGAAATAAAAGAAACTCTGGAGGCATGGGATTTGCTGCATCGTACATTAAGAAGCATTAACCAAATAAAGAAATGACGCAATGCACACTACAAATTTATTAAATGATAATGCTGTCATATTTTTTCCAAACTATGAAACGTGAACAAACAGAAATATCTCAGGACATTTTTAATAAAAATTAATTAGGTATGTACCATAACTATTTCGATTTTTTTTATTTCTGCAAATCGAATTCGCATTCCAGGTGAGTTCATTCCACGGTGTATGAAAAGTTGAAATAAATATTCGTTTTATATTTTCACATCATATTTTAGAATAATAGTATTATATATCTACTGTTTACAATACTATTATTTTAAAATGATAATTTAATATTTTAAATAAAGTATTAAAACTAAAGATAATTCAATTAATCATAAACATTGTTGTTGTCATTGCTGCCCAAGTATTTGTTCTTTACTCATTACATTTTTATAATTGGCAAATCATTGGAAAGCAAATGAAAATTCTCTGTTATTGTTAGTATATTTCTGTTCTCAATACCATCAGTGATACTTTCAAGTGGAAAGCACTTCGCACGTTTTATTTTAAATGACACATAAACGACTCAATTTTTTATGTTACGAAACAGAGATTTTAGTAAAGTTAAACCAATATACATACATAAATTCATGTATATATATACTTTCAAATCAAAAATTTTCCATGATGATTTTTTCTTTTGGAACGTGTAGAATTGAATAGTTTGTAATGATATATAAAGCAATCAACGTATCTTCGTTCTGACAATACAGCATTGTTTCAAATAAGATTATTTAACCAATATTTATTTATATGTAAATTGCTTGTTTACAATGACATAATGACATTTAAGCATTTGATATAATTGCATATAAATTTTAATGTTTTATATCATATAGATGTTATAACTGTTAAGCTTTAGATAATTAAAAATATATTCATTATGTTGGAAAGTATTTTTCAACTTCATTTCAATGAAGTTGAAAAATTTCTTCCTTTTCCTTTCCAAAAACTTCCTTTTCCAAAAATTCTTTCGAGAAGACTTTTTAACGCATTTCTTTGCTTTAACTTGCGGATTTTTGTTTATATTTATCTTATAACAAACATTTCCATTTATAATAATTCGAGATTGTACATGTTTATTTTCTAATGACTAATATAATTTTAGAATTTCAAGTGACAAATTTTATAACACTAAATATAACAAAAGATAACAAAACTTATTTACAATGTTAATGAAGAATTTTTACAATTCATAAGCATGGAAAATATGTTTATGAAATTTATTTTTACTTCGTAAACATTGAAAACCTGTTTAGGAAATATTTTATATAAAAATGATTCACATACATTACGTGCATATTTTTATTGATTGCTATAATGGTGATAATGTCTGCAATAAGTGTGATTACATGCAAAATATTGTATGAAAATTAAAATGGGAATAAAATATTTAATTACGTTTTTTTTAGATATTGCAGTTATAAATTATAAAAATAATGTTAAAATTACCTTTTTAAAGTGTTATTTTAGACATTACTTTATTTTCTATGAGTTGCTAAAATGATTTACTTACTTTCGAATGTTGTCTTTCGTAATAACAGAATTTATTATTTCAGAATGAATGGTAGAGAACATATTTTAATAAAAAGACTCCTTTTTATAAATATTTATATGCCGCTATTAATATTTACAACGTATGAATTTTGTTCATAATCCTTTAAAAAATTTACTTTCCGCGCGCGATTTTTATTTCAAAACTCTTAAAATAATTCCATTATTATGAATTGAAATAACATTTTTTCACAATATTTGCAAATATGCATTTAGTATATAAACATTATAACAATTTTATTTGCTATCTAATTAGAATAAAATTGTTTTTATTAAGTATTACTTTATTTTAAAACATGCCTATGAACAAATACTTTGTGCTGAAAATTGTGTATGTCTTATTTAATAAAATAAAAAATAATTAAAACATTTCTAAGATAAATGACATTTCGAAGATAGAATAAAAAATGTATTTTCCCATTCCACTGTATTGTTTATTTTATTTAAATATACAGATATTTAAAAGTTTCAATTTAAGTTTATTTTTATTACAAGAATGTCTAAACATATTTGTATTGTACTATTTGAAGTTATTACTTGAAAAATAGACAAACTTTTATTTTAATTATACTATTAAAGAAAAAATACACCAACAAGTATATTTAACAAAGAACCCAAAAAAAATAAGATCAAAGAAATAAATGTTTCTTATTAGTTGCTCTTGCAACACAAAAAATTAAGAGTAGCGTTAAAAAGAATTACCTAAATAATTTATGAAGGATACTTTTTTCGACAAAAATTATTTTGTGCGTTTTATTCAATGTGAATACTTAAAAAATACGTATACTTAACGAAAACAATATTCATATAGAGAAATTTTACTATTAATAAGTTTATAAACAATAAAATTATTATTAATGTAAATTTAAAAAAAACAATTTTTAAATTATTTTTTTGAAAAATATTATAAAAATTCTCTGTAATATTTTAAAATAAAATAAATATTTTTTCAGTGCTTTAAATTGAAAAAAAAACAAATTTTATTTGCTGTTCTATGAAATATCTCAAAAATAAACAGCAGATATTTTATGATAAATTAAGAAAAATTCAACGAGAATGAAATCTCTTTGATATTCATAAATATATCATAAAAGTGTGTCTGCAGTTTACAGACATACAAACATGTATCCTTCTTTGTAATTTAACGACATTTCTGAATAATGTTTCAAGGAAAAATATAAATGACAAATAATTAGTTTGTTAATGTTTCATATTAAAAAAATAGATATGCATAATAATTTATTTTGAAGTTTCTCTTGAAAATTAGATAAAGATTTATTGAGTATTTTAATAGAAATGGATGCATTCTTGAAATTCAAACAAACATGTTTGGGAAGCTATAAAATGTATTAAGTAAGAGTATAATTTTATTTCATTCACACATATAAAACTTCTGCAAATTATAAAAAATTGCTTTCTTATATATTATATTTCATAATAGTGACATTTTTGTAATAAAAAAAACATTTACAGAATTAAAATTACAATATGTATCGTACTGAATGATAACATTTTGCTATCTTGATTAAATATCAATGAATAATTTAATAAAAATATAATACATATTCAAATCACTAATACAAACACTTATCTCAGAATTGTTTCTTATAAATAGTTTAAAAAACTGAGTGCAATAAATTTATTTAAGTTTTTATGAAAAACATTTTTTAAAATTTATTTTATCGCAATTTTAATTCGAAATTCGATAATTTTTTTAATAGTTCATATGATATAAATAAATTCAAAACATATTAGCATATAAATTATATTTGTTAATTGAAATGCAAATTATATTTTTGGTTTAAAAATTATTAATATTTCCTTATATATATATATATATATATATATATATATATATATATATATATATATATACAGGATATATAAAATTTCAGAGTCACAAACATCAAATATATTAAGACGACGTTTTGGAAGATTATAAAATTATTTCAAACCAAGTACTATATTATAAATTGGAAAAATCTAACTCATTTCCTTCTTTTTCTTCTTATCATTCCCTCTGATCTGAAATCAGATCAGATTCATGATGTCGTCCGCTTTTAATTTTAACACAGCCAAACCGGGCTCCTTCAGGACATACTCACGAAGTAGACCAGCGCAGACTAAAACATGTTTGGGACTGGGCACTTCAATGTGGCATTGGGTGCAAACTCGGAAGGTCTTGGCGGCATTGGAAAATTGAAGGGTTTTTAAATGTACTCATTTCCTTAAAATATTATTAGAAATAGACTTTAGTATAATGCAGTCAATTAGATCTTAATTAAAAAATAAATGACAAATATGCTGCGACATTTTTTTTGAATAACAATATTAAATACTACGAATGGAGAATCAAATTTAAGTGCTTTATTTTATTTATCAAGCAAGTTCATATATTATAAATTTTTCATTAACTTTAATATTTAATGATATTTAATGAAATAATAATGTTTCAATATACTTTAATATTATAACTTAAGCTTAATTAAGAATTCACAGACTATTGGAGAAATTATTCATCAGGGATGTACTCGGGTAGAATTAAACTAATCCTTTGTTTGAACAGGTGTTTAGGAAACCCTACAATGGGATAAGACCGAGGCTTCTCTTATGACCTTCCGAGGCTTCTCTTATGTGTCTTACTATTATAAATAGAAAAGAAAAAAGTAAAAGCAGATATTTTAAAACAAACTTAAACTGAATACTTTTCTGGAACGATGTAATAGAAAATTTAAATGCACATCAAATAACACGAATAATGAATATATCCGTTATTGTTCGAAAATCAGAAATGAAAACAATATACTTGAAAAACTGAAATATTTTATCATTGCCATCAATTATATGCTTCACTATTCAAGTTTTCATCTCAAACTTCCCAATTTAACTAAATAATAATGCTCTGGCTTTCATTTTAACAGTTCATGAGTCCGATCTCAGTCTGAAACGTGAATGTTTGTTATTACCAGGATTCCATATAAAAACGAGTTATTTATCTGACAACCGTGTAAAAATATGAGCATTGGGATACAAAATATTATGTAAGATAAATCTAAGTAAAAAAGATAAAATAGCATCATTTTATTGTAAAATCTCTTTAACACTTGCTCAAATAAAAGGTCTTTACTCAAATAATGTTCATGGTAAACATCTATGTTATGTTTAATTTACTCAATTCACCTTAATCTCCATACAGTATATTTATAGTTGTATATAATTCAGGTTTATTAAAATACCATATGAGCATTACTTGGAACCACTAAGTTGATTTTCCACGATTAAACTAATAATTCACAATAATTCTTTATATGAATCTTACATAAAAGGTAACTAGCATAAATATCAAAAAAATTTCAACTCTTCTCTTTTATAAATTTCAAATAAAAATATTTTGATTTAGTTGTGTCAAACAATGTTTTCTTTCATTTCCTGGTCATTGTACATTCAAACTTTTTTGTCTCATAAGTGGCAGAATCCTTATCTTCATTAGTGAAAATATAGGATGTTACATCATCTTCCTGTAGGAGAGATAGTGGACCCTTGTAATTTAAAAGCAGAGCTCCTCCACATTTGGTTTCCCATTTGTAGAGATATCACTTCACTCTAGAACATATTGCAACCATGATGGGATTAAACCATCATTAGAGAACACAAAGGATCTTCAAATGGACAGGTATAGAACCCGCTAAATTTCAACTGCGAGAAAGACATTTTATTCAATCAGCACCTAATCAAGTAAAAATAAATTTTAAAAATTGAGTTTAATTTTCAAATTTTTACAAAGTATAATTCATTTATTGAAATAATTGGTTTAATAATTTGATCAGGTGAGTTGATGTAAAGAGAGGATTTTTAACAACAGTGAAACTTACAAATTTAATGTTGCACCTATTGTGTATGCACAGTAATTTCAAGGAAAAATGTATCAGTGTAATGATAGTCACTTGAGGAAAACGGCTTAAATTACCAATGATTAAAGTAATCTTCTGAAAAAACCCAAGTAATGTTAAATAGTACTTTAAAGAAAAGGGAAATTAATTTTCCTTATTAACTTTAATGACGACTGATTTATTTTTTGATATTAACAAAATATGAATACATTGACATTTATATAAATTTTATTGGAATATGTCAAAAGTAAATAAAATAATAATGTATAAATCTGAAGTTATTAATAAATAGTATGTGTATCCGTATATTCTTAAAATGACATGAAAATAAATTGGGAATTAAGTTTATCTTACATATAAAAAATACATGCATTTATAATAGCAAAGCCAATTTATATTTATATATATTTGTTTCTAATTTCAAGCGGGCATAAAATTTATCTGATTTAAGAAATCGAATAGGTAAGAAATAACATCATACTTTAAATAAGAAATTCAAAATTTTTATAGAGTAATGTAACAATTTTTAATATGCATAAAAGAAAGCAAGTTTTTCATGTAAAGGGCCTCCAATATTTGTTGAAGTGGTTTTTGAATCTGAGATAGAGGTATAATTTTGATTGAAAGTAATCAAATATTAGCTTTCTTTTTCTGGATAAATGTTTGGTGAAGTAAATATGATAATATATATTATTCATCTAAAAATGACTGAATGAAAATTGATGAATTTAAAAAATATGATTTGGCAAAAAAATACTTTTTAAAAATTCATTTGAAATAATCAAATAAATAATACAAGGAAAGTTCATGCATAAAAGTATTTAATAAAGTTTTGAAGCTGTATAATCAGAAAAATAAAAAAAGTAGTGGATTTCATTGTGTACGTTGATATTTTAAACCATTTCTAGCCTAGATAATAGCATAATTTTTAAGACGATACCATTAATAACAGCATGTCATAGATTTACAATTTTTGCTGTATAAAAACAGAAGTTTCTCAAGTTGTAAATTTATGGATTAAATATAATATTTGTGTCACAATTAAATCACCTCTTTGAAAGACTGAATTAAATTTTGCTATTTATATAGGTTGAATAAAAATCATGGTAAATATTTCTTTTTATTGATAAATTTAATAGACTCCGTAAAGTGTAAGGCTTAGAAAATTTTGGTTGAGTTTTTTAAAAATAAATGCATTTCATTTTGAAATTATTCATTAAAAATGAAATGCTAATTCCTAATAGCTGGGTTTTGTTATATCGTCGGTATTTTTTTACATTTTTTTAAACTTTTGGCAATATATTTCAATAACCTGTTTTATTCCATTTACATAGTCTAGTGATAAAGACTGTGCTCTTCAAAATGGATGGTTCTTGCTTTAGTCTTAGCTTTATTTTTAAGTACTGCAAGAAACGGATGTTACTCTTTTGCTTTCTTAATACAGAACTATTGGTTTGGAAGTTGAAAAGTTTTAATGTGTTTCGTCTTTGAGACTTGAGAATACGTCTACCTGTGTCTATGAAAAATCCTATGATTATATTTCACCCTATAAATGAGAAAAAAGTCAAAATTCCACTTATTATTCCATTGATTTACATTCTCTAACCATTTTTGAAATACAATCAATACCAGTTTATTTTGAAAGTTATTTATTTCAAGTTCCATGAATAAAGAGCACAATCCAAAAACAGTTGCGACATTTCACATAAGTACAGGACACAGCAATTATTATTGAATCTAAGAATACAGTATTTCAATATCAATACTAGCTAGATTCCAATTCCTAGTTTGAGATCCTTGGTGCCACACACACACTCAATATCTCCGATACAAGTCTAATGATATTAACCTTATTTGTACTTGTACACGTTGCACCATATTTAAGTTTAGTTTTTGAAAATAATTCAATTGATCGACTAAAATTTATTATCATAGTATAAGTAAAAAAATAGGCTCGAAATTTTTTATATATGATGATAAATAATTGTAATTAATATTAATTATTTTCATTTTCGAACAATATGCATATTATTAATTTTTACATTTTATTGGTTATGAATCAATGAATTAAAATTTTCATACATAGAAATAATTAAACAGAAACCATTAAGTAAATTCATTAAACAATTGTACTTTCAAATTTCAACTATTAAAAAATAATTTAAATAAGTAAACTCTTCATTTTGAAATTAGCCAGTCTTTCAAGCTACATCCATAAAATTTTAAAACTCTCTAATTAAATATTCCTGAATCATGAATCTGGTATATATAATCCTTATATAAGTTATTTACTGTTAGAAAATGTTGGTTCCCATTATTGTGGATCAGATAATTTCAATTGTTTGTTATTGTTGCTCCCGTACATTTCTCCATCCTTCGTCCAGAGTTTGGCTTTAAGAATTAGATAGAAGCAGCTGGGTGCAAATCTTAGTTAGCTTAGAATCAGGGACCAATCAGAAGAATATCTTAATACCTGACCTGTTACTAGTGCGAAAAAGACACATTAAACATTCAAAAGCCATCTTTACTGTACACGACGGATCTTTGGTTAAGTTGTTATCCAAGACTCGTTATCTTCCTATAATGAGAAAAATTCCCTTATCAACCAGACCACCATGGCTTTCATTTGTTTGTAGCAATACTTATAAATATAATATAAAATCATGTAAGCTGCTAAGTTACACAGAACATGATAAAATGGCTTTTTGCTCTTAACAAAATATGGGGCCTTATATAATTACCATGTTGGATACTTTTCCGAATATATTCTTAGTTACCTAAATTTTCTGATTAGCAACACATTCAGTTATATTCATAACAGAATATTTTGTTTAATGTAACTAGACTGTTAATTTGTTCTAGGAATTCTACAATTTTAATCATTCTATATGTTCTTTGCAAACTTTGTTACATACTTAACAAAATATAAAACTTAATCGAAGTAACATGTTAGGATACATTGTGTTTAAAAAGACTTAATTTTAGATTAATTGATACAGGAGTTGAAAGCAGTAACACTTGTTATAGTCCAAAATAAGATTAAATTTTATCCATTCTTTTCATTTATTTTTTGTTAAAATCTCAAAGTACTAGAAAAAGTAATTATCTATTTAAATCTTTATTAAACTAATAGAAAACCTACGTGAGTAATGATTATTATAAGTTTTTAGAGTAATTCAATCAATTTAATAATTAGAAATTGTTAGAAATGCTTCTAATTTGCTTAAAATTCATAGTTGGATAAACGAAAGAGCTCATGTCAGAAAATAGAAAAAACTCTTATTAACTTTCTTGAGAATATGTACCCTTTATAACGATAATGAGATAAAATACATGCTAACAAGATTTGAAAAATATATACTGAAGAATGTGATTGGTGAGAAAATAAATAAATTAGTAGAGAAAAGATTCAATCGCCAGGTTGAGAAATGGTTTCTCTTGGGTGACATCCTGTTTATCACAAACAGGTAAATTATATTTATGGACATGCCATTGCTTAAATTAATGATTGGAGTATTAATAAATTTTCAGGACTTTAGTTATAAGGCCTTCTCTTGAAGACTATATATGCCAGATAAAAATTATTCAATAACCTTACACAACTATATGAATGAAATTAGAGTATATTTTACAAAAGTAGTTAAATCCTTTAAAATTTTATTTAAATCCATGAAAAGCATAAAATTTTGTCTGGCCAATAGTTAGTGATAATTTTCTTTAAGTAAATAGAAATATCTATGTTTATTACATAATTTAAATAAGGATGTACATCTAAGTGTAATTTCGCTTACCTGTCGAACAAAGATTATTTCTTTAATACTAGGATTAATTAGACTAGGATTTATAGTCTAAAAATTTAGCATGGAAAGTATTCTATACCACTACAAGCAACCAAGTCTGAAACCTGAATCAATTTCTATTTATTCAATAATACTTTATGTTTTGTGCATTTATATCTTTCTTGCTTTTCTTATCTAATTTCCAAAATGTAGTAAAAATCTGCATGTTCTGTAAGTTTTTATTTAACACGCGAGACATTCTCAGTTACTTTTAACAGCTTGTTTCCTTATCATTTTGTTTTTTAAAAAAATATTTTTTATAATCAATAAAAATAGCATTATTAAATTATCACGAAAAAAGGGTTATTAATGATAGATAAATGAGCTTTCGTGAGTTTGTTATTTAATTATTTTTAATGAATAATTAAATAACGGAATCTAAATGATAGTACATAATAATCACAAAAGTCCAAATTGTTCAATTTTAGAATAAATAAACATACTTAACTAAATAGATTTTAATTGTTAATAAACTTTATAAAAAATTTAATAACTCTGCACCAATATTCATTAACAGATTTTAATTGCTTTGTTCAAGTATTGATAAACAATGTTAAAAAAGAAGTTATGCTTTTAAAAAAGAAGTTATGCTTTTAAAAAAGAAGTTATGCTTTTAATCTCATTGTTTAATTGGTCATTTGTTCTGATGGTGTATTTGGTTCATGATTGATCGTCAAAATCTTGCTTAAGGTGGACCAATCAGACCCTTGACCAAGAAGATCTGGATCCGGAACAGTTTGATTTAAAAAGTAAACAAATCACTCTTATTTTCTTAGGACATTTCTGTAAAAAAAAAATGCATCTTTGAACATTTCATGATCTTGCTTGCATATAATTTTACATAATTAATGTATAATTGCATAATTAATGTATAGATATAAATTAATTTTTTTATTACCAAACCATATAAAAAGTTCATTTTAATTCAGAATTTAAAAACGCTTAATGAGATTACATTCAAATTCAAGAATGTCTTATACAAAGTTTTTATTACCACAATGCTTATTCTAAAAAATATATACTTATTTAAAAAAAACTTCCAGCTTTTTTTTCCTGTAAAAACATGTTTAAAAAATTCTATATAAGTTTTTCTTTTAAGTTTAATTACATGAAAATTTATAAAAATTATAAATTAGTTTTTGTTTATAATTAATGTAAATTACATAAGAAATATTTTTTTAATTTAAAAAAATAATCATGTTTAATTTAAATATCAGGTAAATATATAAACTCAGAATTATATTATATTTTAAATACATGACATTATTCTTTCGCAGTTTTATATAATATTAGTAAGAATTAAAAGATTTTACATTAAAAAACAAATAACATGAGATTTAAAAATAATCTGAATTTTACAAAATGGTTATTCCAAAAATTAATTTAAACTGCTAACAAGTAATGCAAAACTGAATACATTTTTGTAAAAATGAAATTCTTAATAGTATTTACGTATTTATGGGTAGAATGTGATTTTAATTTTCTTTTTTGCTTTATAATTACTTTTAAAATAAATACTTTTTTTAAATAATCCGGTAATGTTGATAGATAATATTTAATTCCATGGATAAAATAGTTTCCTTATATGTTCGAAATTAAATCTATGCTATATACGTACAATCTTATGTAATAAGCAAAGTATGCCTATGTAAAGCAGGGAAATTAGGGTAACTTTTTTATCAATATTTTACGTGGTTATTATATCATAAAATATAATTACTAAGATACGTTTCTTAACTCACTTCATTTTACCTGAGTTTAAAAATTGATCTTTTCTTTTATTTTTTTTAAAATAAAACTGCAAGAAAAATGTTGGAAATCGAGTGTTTAACATTTCGATCATGAATATGTAGGCCTAGTTTGTGAACTACAAAATAATTATCAGCCCAATTTTTATCAAACTAAATAAAACTTCATAAATAATTATTAATTAAAACTATTTATTCAAATAAATGCTTGGTTAAAGCTTTATGCGGGTAAAAAGTAACATATTACATTGCTAATAATTAAAGAAATGTGAAACAAAAGTATCTAAAATGATACATTTAAAATGATATTGCATATTTGTATTTCAAAACATAAGAAAGATTATTAAAATAATGAGCTTTTTATTCTGAGTTATGTTATAAAAGCAAGGAAATCAACCGAGAATTTTTCCAAGCACTCACAACGAATGTAATTCTTGAAATTTATTTTTGTATTTTTTCCAAATTTGGATTTTAAAATTTTAGTACAAATTATACATTTTTAAATAACTTTCTCCCTATAAATATGCCAAGAATTAATTTTATATGGAAAAATTCTTTCTCTTTCTTTAATTCATTCTTTTTTAAAATGAATGAATCACATAAAAAGTAATTGTATAAAAATAGGATGACATATTTTATATAAAAAGGCAGTGTTTTAGCTCGAGTGCAGCTACTTAAGATAAGTAATCATCAAAGTTATTCATTTATACTACTCAAATTATTTTCAAGTTTTAGTTCTTATTTTGTAGAGTCATAAAGGTTAATTTGAGGTAAAACACTGATTCCTATAGTGCGTTTTAATTCAAGCTTAACTTTTATACGGTTTTACAATAATTGCACGATTCAATTTATTTAATTATAATTATTGACGTCAAATCTATGTTTTTACCGTCAAATTCATGTACTAAAATACGACGATGTCCATAGATAGAGAGAGAGAGAGCAGTAAGAAGACAACACCATTTTAATAAATGAATAATTTCATACTGTTAATTATCTATACTGTTGCAAAAGTTTACATTTTGCGTTCTTATATGCATCAGTCAATTTGAATTATAGTATTTTAAAATGTTTCTTAATTTTAATATAAAAAGGATAAGAATAATATTATTCTATGTGATTAAGTAACAGCATTATGGTTATGCATTAATTGTTTTAACTATACCATTACTCTAACATGTTCGTCTAAAATTAACTTCTATTTGATTTTTAAAATGAAATAAAGACACTAAAATTAAAATGTAGAAACTATTTTAATAGCTAGAAGCAATGTTTCCATGATTCGATTCAATCACTGTATTTTCTTTAAAGGTGCTTTATTAAAATGGGAGATATTTAAGATAAAACGAAATCAATTAAAATTACAATAATATTTAGACTATCGTTTCACGTATATAAAACTGATAATTGTATATAGTATTTATAAAAAATATTGCTCGAATGAAGTATCGATTAAATTTAATTAAGTTAAGACTGTTGTTGTTGCTAACCCAAATGGTCCAATTCCAATACTAGACCAACTCCACAAGTTCATAAACAGCCAGGAAATCCAAAAAAAAGGGGGCTTTGAAAAAGCCTCTTTCCTGTCAAAATTCAAGCAGCTTAAGATATGCTCGGGAGATGCCTGTTCAGCTTTAGATTTTGTGCACAGACTAAAAAGTCTTTTGACCCTACACATATTTAAGTCTGCCCCTTAAGTGTGAATATAAGTCTGCCCCTTAAATGTGAATATAAGTCTGCCCCTTAAGTGTGAATATAAGTCTGCCCCTTAAGTGACCACTGGCTAAGCGTGAAATATAAGTCTGTTGGTTTCTAGTTCCCTAAACTAGAATAAAAAATACAGACTAAATATATTTATTCGATCACCACGTTTGACAGTCAGGTATTAAATCATGAAATAACAGTGTAAGTATATTAAATAATATAAATTTCAACGTATAATTTATTTTGATATGCATGACATACACCCAATAATACATCAATACATCAACATATACAAATGACAAACCATGTATATGCTTTCTCATTTATGAAAAATAATACATTTGACAGCGATACATTTAGTTATATAAAACTATATCAATTAACAATGCATTTTTATGATATACACTTCGTATATTAACTAATCGTTTATATTGATTTCATTCCCAATTTATTTTTAATGAAAAATTTCTTTTGAGTCAGTCTTTAAAAATATTCAGATGTGGATCATAACTTGGTGAAAGAAATCACTCATAAGACACTGTGTTTTAAAGCATAGTTCATCAAATTGTTGAATTTTAATTTTGCAACTTTTAATGTACTATCCATGTCCGCTGAATACGAGTCTTTTGATATTAATATCTATAGAAACTCATCACTCATTTAAATTGGTTCTATAAAAAGCACAAATATACTTTTCTATGGTAGCATCTTTTAAATAATATTGTTATCATTAATTTTAATTGAAATAAAAAGATTTTACAGAAGATTATCAAATAAAAGGGAATACCAAACTTTAATGACCCATATGCCCTCTCCTCAGAGTTGAATTAATTTCCGTTCATTCTGAGCTTGTCTTTGACTGGCTGTTGAATTAATTTTATCATTTTACATCGCTAATCGAAGTCCCGGCGAAATTCTTTGTCAGCCTCTCATTATCTTAAGAGTTGACATTCTCATAAATTTAAACCGAATGTCTGAGTTCTGACACTCTCTGATAAACAGGAAGTTGGTTCCGGAAGATCCGTTCCACAATTAATTTACGGAATCGGTTTGCTCTTTCAGTTTACTTCCGGCTCTGTTTCTTTTTATACCAATTATTTCGCTATTGCTTATCAATTACTCATGTTTTTTACTCGTTTTCTTATGTTTTATTATTTATATATTTGTTTGATATAAAATATTTGGTTTTTAAATACTTATTTTTGTGTTGAACCTGAAATAGTTTTTATTTTATTCAATTTTTCATTCTTTAATTTTGTGCATTTAATAATATAAAATTTGCAACATATATAATCGCTTTACGAAAGACATATCGTGATTTCATGATAGGAAATTCCTTTCTTGAACAAAAGGTCTTCATTTCAACTCTAGCCACTATGAAAAAAGTCGATATGGTGTAGCTCTTAAGCCTTCTGAATGGTATGATACAGGAATTGAATGCTAATGTTGAGGCTGACATTCAGTTTTATGTTGATGTTGGTCTGGGAGCTTAGGATGTTTTAATGTTTCTTCCATTGGGACACTTAAACACCGACAACATTTATGAAAAGTTCTCACAAAAAGCAAACTAAACGATGCACAATAAAATGTTTTTCAATAGCTTTACGCCGTTTCATTGTACACTGTATAATGTTAAATCACTGTATAAAAATTAAACATAAAAAAACTAGTCTAACTATTGGTTACCTTTTCAATATATAAAATTACAGGAATTTATTTGCCATGAGTTTCGAATTGAATTTTATTCGTTTGTCACTGAATAATTATTAATAAACAGAAACCTGTATCTGTATAATCCTTTTTTTGGATTTTTATTGAGTTTCTACTATTTAAAAATCAGTTTTAATTTATATTCTTCATAATAACATTTAAATCAAATTAATTTTAGATACATGGGTTTTTCTCCTCATCATTTTAATCATATTAAATACTATTCTCTTATTTGTTTGCACTATGTACTCGGTTACCCATCCGATCAGAATTAAGCAGTGAAGTCAACTAGCTCACACAATCATATGGGACGTCACACTAGTGGAGAAACATTGCAACTACGATCTATTATATACATTACAATTTTTATTAGTCAATAACATGGAATTTTAACTGAGAAAGAAATAGAGCATATTACCTAGCGATTAGGAGAATGATGCTTTTCCGAACCAGCTATATATGCCTCAAAGTAATTAATAATTGATCTGTGACTCTAAGATTTATAAAGTAACAATCATGAATGACAAATTTTTAAAATTAATGACAGATTGCTTGTACTTTCTATTCAGCATTAATCTGTGGTTTTTGTTGCCCCAGAACACTTCCCATTATCTAGTCTGGGCTTTACTAGTAAAATATAAGCATCCGGTTGGAAGTTTTCATAAATTTGTAGCAGGTGACAAGCAGAAGACTTCCTAATATTTAATCTGTTTCCCCAGAAGTATCATTTCATTTGGAATTTCATTACAACTAAAATCTGTTTATCACAACCACCTTAGTGAATCTGATGGATTTTCGGTTAAGTTGGAATTCAAAATTACTTTCTTGTGATAATGAGAATAATAATCCCCTAACCAACCAGCTCACAAAATTCTTGACTGAACTATTTAGTTTTGCCAATGAGGTGAACGAATGACTATCTTTCTTTGGAAATAAGTTTAAAAATTGCATAATACTATAATGCATCAAGCTTTTGATGAACATATTCTGGATTGCTTGGAGAACAGTCTCTGCATCTCACTTCTTTCGATGGACTCATCAAAGGCCTATGATATATATATTTTGTCAGATGAAATTGGGTCCTATATAATGAACAATAACAACAAGATGTTACCAATTGTAAATGAGGACAAAAACTAAAACACGAAAAGAATATGGATAAAAACTCCGGACAGTATTGCATGTCGCACAGCAAAAGTATGTTTACTCTTTCTTAATACAGTTGATGATAAGTAAGATGTAATTTACATAAAATTAAACAATGAAAAGAGCTAAAAATGAACAAGTTAGAAACTGGTTTAAATGACCTTTTTACATAATGGTTAATTTGTCTAGAAATGTCAATTTTGTGTTGACATAAATCCAATAAGCATTTCGATTTTAAAGTTTCCATAATCGTTTCAATTCCCAGTGAAGAAACTTTAAGCAAATAATTATGTGGCCTACTTCGTTGTAGGAAGCATTTATTATTTTAATTTGATAAATCTGATATGATTATTAAATTTGTGAAGAATTGAGAATAATTTATCAACAAACATTGATTTACAAAAATCAAGCATGAAAGGCTAAATATAACTCAAAATGCAAGCAAGTAAACTTTGCGGAATATAGTAAAAATAATTATTACAACATTTAAAACTTAAGAAAAACAAATGAAATTATAATATGGTAGGTATAACATTTTATCAGGTAATGCAATCCTAAGATTATATTATGACGGATGAATGGCACCAGGGTCATGTTGTCACTAACGAGCGCCTCGAGTAACAAGGCGAAACCTCGTTGTATGTTTGCCTCCCACCTGTACAGGTAGGCTACAGAGCGCAGATGGTGACCTTATATTTCCTCTCAGTTCCCAGGTCACTCTATGGATGAAGAAAATAAAAAATGCAAATGATGAAAAATAATAGGATGATTCTTCTGGTGTTATCCAATCAGTCAGCGAAATGGTTCCAACGGAACAGAATCCCGGCACAAAGGAGATCACTAGTAATCTAGCTGCTGAAGGGAATGGATTTGCCACAAGGCAACACACAGGCACACCAGTTAGAGCCAGGAGCTCTCACAAAAACACAAAGATGGAATGTAAGGCGTCGTAATAAGGCAAGAGAGCAGGTGGAGACTGTACAGAAAGTGGGAGGCACCAAAAAACTTTGATCTGAGGTATCAACACCTTCTTCTAGTAGAACTGCTATCAAAAATCTCAGGTAGGACCATCAACCTGGGACTTTTGCTCAGGCTGTTAAATGCCATTAAATAGCCATTGTAAAGGATAGATTCTCATCCAACAAACTTAACAAAGAGGATGTTGACTTAATACAGCTGGAAATTCTTACCAGGACAGGACATATGAGAACCCTATTGGAAATCATCTGCCTGAGGTTCATGGCTTCAACTTAGTATCTGGGGCGCTGGTTCTCCTTTGTCATGACCTTGAAACTGTGGAAAGGATTAAAAAGTCCTTCCGTGGTTACAAGAGTCTATTTGGTGATGAGAGACTCAGATTTCTGGATCCTTGTGAACTTCCTAAACAGGTAAAGGTGGCCTTCAAGACGAAGGACACTCATACCAAAGATCCTGCCATCCTTTTGAAACGGCTTAATAGACTCAACCCGGAGTTGAAGTCTTTAGAATGGCGTTCTCTACAAAAATCTGAAGAGACACATTCTGTTACGTGGATCTTCGAGGTTAATATTGAAGCCTCAGAAGCCATTTAAAAAAGGCAAATTGTGGTGCCTACACTGGTTTAGATTAGAGGACCTTTGAAATTTTTCGGGATCCAAACCATAAGGATGCTCAAAGCATTGAAGAGATGGACATAGTGCAAGAAGGTGCAACTTCCTCTCAAGTAAGTAAATCTTCTCCTTCTTCTAATAAGAAAAGTGAATTACTTAACATTGAAGAGCTGGATTTAGATTCTGGTTCTGATATAATCCTGTAACCTAGCTCTCTTTTATAGAAAAGGCTTTACAAAAAACTCAAGTAAGTCTCTTACTTTTGGACACATGGAAACATCTGTCTGTGATTCCATTCTAGGGTGATCTTCCCTTCACAAAAATTTTACTTCCTGCATGTGTGCATGCTTCTTTACTAAGATATCTTGTATTTGTTAATAAAAAGTTTTGTATTTTCTTTGTTTCCAATAAAAAAATTTACAAATCGGAATTTATCAAAGAAACAGAGAAAGTTCAATTAATTTTTAACATTATAAAATTTAAAGAAAAAAGTTCCTGTGTTAGTGAAACACATAATGCAAATGTAGAAATAAGTTTTGTGCTGCCATCTGCTTATTGTCACAGTTAGTATCCTTTTTCGGGATAGAAGAGTTCACTCTAAGTCTATCATTATTACGTATTGAAGTAGCTTCGGAAATCAGTTTCACAAGTAGCTTACCACAATGATGTCATTGATATTTAAACAAATTGAAAAGTTACAGTCGCGCACATTTTTCTAATTAGCCAACAGTTCTAATGTACAATTTTATAAATCAACTGGTCGTTATGTACTTCTTGAAGTTTACAACGATTATTGCATTATTGCCTTTTATCTAGATAATTATGTATTTATTGCAATTTACCTATTTCTAAATAGTTTATTTCGGAAATTGTACTTCATTGTACAGCAATTCTACTGGATTAGATATTTTAATTTACAACGTATTAGCGTATACTGATAGAAAAAGCCACACTGCTGAATAATAATATGCGAATTAGCTCAGCTTTCTAAAATGTACAGTATTTTTTATATATACAAATAGAAAATTAAGGTAAAATATTAAAAGCAATTTTAAATTTCTCCAAAATTTAATATTGTTTTTAAATGAAAAAATTAAATGAAATTACATATGAAATAAGTACTTTATTAATACAAACAAATATATATTCATTTGCATCCATTTCAATATTCTATGTATATCATAAGTTACAAATTTTTGTTTTCAATTGAGCTTAGTGGATTTACATATTATTAATAACAAAATAATATAGACTAAAATATAAAACATTTTTACTTGGTTTGATGTATTTGTTATTGTATTTTCACTATCATACTTACGGGCTAATTCAACAAGGACTTACATATATTTTAAGGTAAATTTAGTGAGACTAAAAGAATTTGTGTTTTAGGTAGGAAACAAAAGCTTATGAGCTGCTGAATTGAAGTCTAGATCTCTAAGAGCTCAACTTTCAAAAGCATTATCAGATTTGTGAAATGCCGAAATCGTCTATAAAATTTTGTTGAAATTTTAAAATCATTAAAATTTTTTTTAAATGCAAATTATTGCAATTATATTTAAGTTTGAAAATTTTGCTGATAGATCCTAATCCAAATTTAGTTGAATAGGTTATCAAATGCTGGTAAAAAATTGAAATAATATGTTTAATTATTTACTTATTTTGAGAAAAGGTACTTGCCATGAATAGAATTATTAGAATTAAATGGTAAAACTTAGTGAGGGCATTATTTTCTATTAACAATAAACTTTAAGATACCATTCAACCACTAATGAATTAAATTCAAAACGCCTGTATTTCCATTTCTCAAACTTAAACTTCATTGTGATGAAACTTCAGAGAAGTAAATTTCAACTTAGAGAAAGGCACCGGAATTACATTTTGTTTCCGAATTTATAATTCCCTCTCGAATCTCTTTCAACAATACCGGATTTTGGGAGAAGTGTCTTTATAGTTTCATTTTTGAAAGAGATGAAACATTTATCCTAGTGAAGTTTGTTGACTCGGTTACTTAAATTTTACTAATAAGACGTTTATTTTTAAAGACAAATTACTTGATTTATATCGAAAGGTGCTATATGTGTGTGACTTGTTTCTAAAAAATGGATTATGCTAATTGTCCCCTCTCAAAAACCTAAAAACATTTTACAAAAGAGGGAGTTTCTCAAAAAATCATTGAAGAATCATAGTATAATTGAATGTAATCAAATTATAAACCATTTTATTGTTGAATAAAACTTGCATTTTCGTACAATATTTTAGATATTTTCATTAAAAGTTGCGTATATGTAACATTTTTATACATTACATAACACGCACTTTTTTATGTTGGAGAATTTTTATGATTAAAAAAATGTGCATTTTAAATTAAGTATTTAAATTTTTATTTATATTTGAAAAACACCTCACAGAAAAATACTTGAATAAAGCACATCTTTTCATAAACTGAAAATGCAAAAGCACTATAATTTATCAAATTTTAAAGTTTTAAAATAATATTACAGACTTAATAATCTATTGAGTCATTAACTTTAGCCATTATGTATTCATACTCTTATTTTAGCTATTTAGTATAAAAATATGTGTACATATAAATATATCTATTTAGAATGTGGTCACCCTCCCAACCACTGGCAGCGGCTTTGCTTTACTTTGCTGATCTTAACGGGAAGCTGCTAAGCCACAGGAGCTCCTGTAGGGATTCAACTATGATTTTTTTAAAATAAAATAATTTTAAAAATTTGTGTGTAAATTTGAATTGACATTATTTCAGCCACTAATAAGTGACGGTGGGGGATTTTTGTATTTCTACTTTCCGCATGAATGTATATCAGGATGAGAGTTTAGAAGTTTCCACCTTTTCGACACATGAATATGACCCACTCTCTGGAAAAATTCTTCTCAGAAAGGAAATACGCAGTCGATGCTTACAGAACTGAAGCATGTCGATTTACTAATTGCTGTAATTAGTCTTGCTATCTTAAAATAGCTCATGATAAACAATAAATTTAACTGCTTGACTACGTAAAAGCTAATTTTTCTACAATCACTTCCTTAGTAAAATCAGTGTTTAGATTTGTTTTGGGAATATCACAGTTGTGTAAACGAAAGAATACATTTATGCTATCATCAAAATAAGTTACTAAAGACAGGAGAAAGGTACATACGCAAATAATAAATTCTTTTGAATAGCTTAATAATTCTGGTAAATGCTTTTAGTAAGTGAGTAAAATAGAAGTGAATGGAATCAATGACTTCTCTTCTAAATTGATAATAGCTTAAAATACTCATAAAAAGAACATCATCGAAACCGCTTTAGCTTTCTATTAAAGAAAGATAAGGATCTTATTGCATTTTCTTAGTCCTCGTCAGCTGAATAGGAAAAATTATTTAAAAAAGGGGATTAATAATGAAATGCTACGAAAGAGGTATCTATCAACTTTATTGAATTAAATAATGAAGTTTTTTCTAACTGAACAATAACTGAACAATATCTGAACAATCAGATCAATCTAACTGAACAATTGATTGTATAACAGCAAAATCTGAAATTATATATAATAATATAATATAAAATAATTCCAATTATATTAAGAGCAATATTACAGGATTAGGCATTTTTATCTCTTATAAAAATTACTTTGCCTAATGCCTTTTCTATTGGCTACTTTACAGATAATGATATACTAAAAAATAAATTCTTTAAATAATTTCCTTTGGTTTCCTGACTAATTCCCAAGCTAACCGGGTACGATTCCCGGCAAAGGAGGCTTCTCATATATCTTGGGTACACTGTAGCTTTGTGGTAGAAAATTTTCCTTAGGAACCGAGTACAATCCTAGCCATGCTTGAAAAAAGGGAGATGAAGATTGAGCTTCTGCTTTAAGCATGCATGTTTGCTGGGATGCATGCTTGAGAGTTTTCCAGGTTTTCTCCCTTGCTACATGTGAATATGGTCCACTTTTATGAAAACTCCTCTCCAAGAGCAAATCTCAATGGCCATGAATATGAAAATCAGACGGAGTCAGAATATTTTTTTCTGGGTCCACCAAGATTTAAGTCATAAAACAATGTTCTTCGGAGCATAAAGTCACAACTACTGTTGAACAACTAGAGATGGATGCTACGGTTCCAGTTTCTGTATATACGTCTATCGGGCTGAGTGCTTAGGAGTTTTTTACACTTCTTACTTTGTGATACATGAATACAATCCACTACATATGAAACGTCTTGCAGTGAACAATATATGCTGTGAATATTAAAAAGGATAAAAACAACCTTCGTTCTTCAGGATGTCCTCTACATTGTTTCAAAACAAATTTATTTGATCACTCACAGTGAACATTCTGAGTTATAAAGAGATTATTGTAAATTTTTTTCAATCTTCCGCGTCATTTTCTTTTCGGATGATATTTTAAAGATATGAATTCATATGGATGAATTCCTTAAACTTCTCTAACACCCACCCATACAAATCTGCATGCAGACAGCAGAACTATAACACGCTTCTTTCTTTATTCGACAGCGACTCATAAATCTCGTACTACTAGGATAGAGTAAAAGCCATCACGGCTTTTACCTGGTTGGTTAGCAAGTCTGTCTCGTTAGCGAAAGGTAGTAAAATCGAATCATTGCTTAACCAAAGATCCATCGCGTTCGCTAAGGATGGCTGAGATACGTTAAATATCTCGTATTTGCAATGTCCTCCGAGTAAAATGGTATGTATGGGGGTGGCAGGTCAAGTATTGGGTGGTCTTGTGCTTCAATCCTGGTTTTAAAATAGGAAGACTCTCACTTGGCTTCTCCCGCTAATTGGTGGAGCCTAACTCTTGGTTAAGTACAAGGAAGTAAGCTAGTTGCATCATTAATCCTGCTAGGGTGAACTGTAAATAAATAATTCTGGCATTGTATAAAGGACAGCCTTTAGCTTATTGTTGTAGTAAGCCATTTTTATGTCTACCATAAGAATTGCATTCCTGGAGAACTTTGGCAAAAGAGTGGGCCTATTTGCGCGTCGCAAAGGGAGGAATATTGAAGAATTCGCTATAACTGACACTGAGAGCCGCGTGTATTCAGAATTGTAACAGGGATACATACTTCTATCCGGATAGATACAGAGTACAGCTTTCTTATGAGCGCCTCCCGGAGCAAGGTACTTGAGAATTATCCTCGATTCCATCTTTACTTCTCGCGAATATGTCCTGCTTCCTATAAAATTCTTCCCGGAAGACATTTTACACTGTAAATAGTGAATGGGCTTACAATCTTTCCGTAAGTTATCATTGAAATCATGCAGTGGACGCTCATGAATTCATCAATTTCTCGTTGTTCCATATAATTGCTGGTAATGAAACCAGAAACTTTCGCTCTGGAACCTTGCTGTTCTACCACTTTGAATAACTATCTTGTCTGTTTTTAGAATTGAAAAAAATAATGAAGCAATTTAATAAAGAACTAACATTTGTCAAATGATAAATCAAAAAGCCATCATATATTTTCTGACAATTATTCAGGAAAAAAGTAGTACCAACTTTAAATGTTAATATCATTTCTAGTAAAAAAATATATTCTTCTTCCAATTTCCTATTTTATTTTCATTCATACATTTATATAAATGAAATGATTGTCTTATGAAAATATATAAATGAAGATTCTTCAAATAAGAATGTTAAAAATGTAAGATATATTTTTCACAAACGTCTTCTAATAGTTTTAAAAAATAACAACAAAATAACCCCTTTTACAGTTTAAAATATTACATATATATATATATATATATATATATATATATATATATATATATATATATATATATAATTTACGTACATATATAAGTCAAATTTTACTAAAATTATTTATATGTGGATTTTTGAAGATTTGTTTCACTTTTTAATATATATCTAATTTCGTAGGGAATATTCATCATATAGCATATAACATATAATTAATTTTTTTTTATTTTGAAAACTTTTAGAAGGGAACTATTTTGTACAAATAATTTGCTAGATGTTAATAATATGTAAAACAAGAACTTTCAGAAAAATAGCTAAAACGCACATAGTGTTGATTTATTTTGATAATCTATAGTAACAATTAAATTTTTTTATTTTAATGCCCACTTTGTTTATCCTAAACATCAACTTATTCCTGTTTTGGTTTAAATTTTATTCTCATATCAACCAATGACATTAATTAAATTACAAATACTTCTGTACAACTGCGAAATACTGTTGCAATTTATTTGGTTGGAGGAACTAGAGCTAACACTCGCAAAAAGTATACAAGCAAAATTTATACTGTTTTAACTTCTAAAACTAATTACCAGCAAAATCTACAAAACATTTTGACAAAATGTAAGTGTTGAGCAAATACATTGTAACTATCATCAGTTATCAGCCTTCAGTGGAATTATCATCAGTCATTCGCTTTCGAAGAGTTATGAGTCTTTAAGGGGTTAACATCACATATCTGCCTTCAGTGGCTATTATCAGTTATCAGCCTTCAGCTATATTATTTGAATTCAGATATTTCATGATGAAATTTTTTCTATTTTTGGGAGCTCATTCAATAATTCTGCTGAGGAAAATATAGTGCTTGGTATATTATATGAGTATTTCAATTTGATGCAATTATATTTTAAGTTTATTTTTCAGACAATAATTTTTTTAAAAAAATTCATTACAGTATTAAATTTGAGTAAATGCTCTTGAATACATATCTAAGCCTTTATATCTTGTACTTAAATATGATACCCCAATTTTTTACATTTTTAAATCCAATGGCAGGCACACTTGGGTGACAAATTCTATGCCACAACAAGGCCAGAAACTGCTACCCATTTATCGTTACCCAGCGGGCACCTGTGAACCAATTCATGGAGGCGAGCAGCGTTACCTGAGCCATAAGACCAAAAACCCCGTTTATAGGGTGGGCCACATTCATACAACATCACAGAAGAAAGGACAGAGAAACACAGAGAAGGAAAGAAACATCCATGCCCGAACCGAGATTCGAACCCGGGACCCTCAGCTCAGGAGTCAGGAACGCTAACCACTCAGCCATCGGTCGGCCCAGTTTACAACTATACCTAATTTCTTAATGGGACAAAAGCAAGTTTTGTTACAGGATAATTTAATTGCCAATAAAATGATACGAACCAAGTGTTCAAAATTCTTAATGTATCCTCTCACACACTCTCTCTCTCTCTTACGAAAAAGAATTTAAAAAATAAATTAATAAACAAAAGCACAGTTAAAAAGCATACATAATAATTTTTTATTGATAAAAATAATTTCAACTTTGCTTGTGCATGATAGCTAGCAAAGAACACATGTTTCAGTTCTTAATAATTAAAAAGTCAGTATCTAAATAGATTATAAACTTAAATATTAATAACTCACCTGGAAAGTAATGAAACTATAAAAAACAAGTTTACATATACATTCATTATTCATAATTAGCGTTAATTCAAAATTCAATAATTTTTTCTAAAACTAATTACAGTTCCTTGAATATTAATTAATAAGGAAAATTATGAGACACTAATCAAAAGCAGCAGACTGTAAAATTAACTTTCACAAATAGACATTATATAGTTCAACCATGTTATTGAAATTTTCTTTTTTTAAAAAAAAAGTTTTAAAAAAGTTTTTTTAGAAAATTATTTTAAGTTTTTTCTTAATTTAAGATGCAAATTAATAGAAGAAATGTTTTAATCATGGATTAAAAAAGTTTAGTAAAATTAAACCATTCGTTTAGTGACAGCGGAAATATATGTCAACAAACCTGATCAGACAGGAAGTACAGAAAAGGAATAGTACAAAAAAAATTATAATCCAGCACGAGATTTGCAACAAATTCATTTCTTTTATTTAAAAGAACGCAATAAAGGTATTTGATTTTTATATTTATGTAAAACTATTTTATAAGTTATTATATACATTAATCATAATTAAAGATTATATTAAGTCGTACATATTATAAATTGAAAGTTTGTTGCTTTGAAACAAACATAACAATAAGAAATGAGTTTAAACATGATATCAAAATAGTTTTCGTGACTTACTTTATTTGCAGTACATCAAAATTGGTACATTAGAATTGAATACAGATTCACTACTTGGTACTTGTGAAAAACTAACTTTTTTAAGTTAACGTACTTTTATATATATATATATATATATATATATATATCACTATATATATATATATATATCATATATATCGATATATATATCATATATATTTGGGAAACAAATAAAATATTTTGATTGATGGGAAATATTAATCTTGCAAATTTATGTTCTTTTATAAGAGGCATGCCAAAATACTATGTTATCCTAAATAAATATTGAATAATTTCGCATTTGATATTATACACATAAAAATACTTATTATTAAAATAAACATAGTAGGAATATATAAAATTATATTTAAAATTTTCTAAAAAATTTAGTTTTATGTTATGTTAAGAACATTTTCATAACCGAAATTTAACTCTAAAATTGGCACAAACTTAAAAATATTTTTAAAAACTAAATTTCTAAACTTTTATTTGCTTATTTTTTACCATCCAATCATTATTCCATACTATTAAAAATATTATTTTCTTATGAGTAATGTATAACAGAGTCATTTATAAAGCTATTTTTTCAGACAAACATCACGTGAATAAGACAAAAACTTTACAGGCTTTTCTGCGAGTAAAAAACCGGAACGACTATACTTATTTTCAAATTGGTGCAATATAAATAAGGAGCCATATAAGATATAAACAAAGAAATTATGCATTCATTAGTTAAAAAATAATAATAAGCTCCTTTGAGAAATATTGCAGGAAAATATCGTGGAAGAGACATAAAAATACAAACACTTTTGCATTTTCATCTTTTATTTTTAAAAGTAAATAGCAATTTGTATTAGCTTGCACTTACACAATAAATTAATTTAAATGTATTTACTACAGCTCAAATGTTTTGTTCGTTTATTGTACTCACTTTTTATGTACTACGCAGCTCAATCAGGATTTTGAAATTAAAGTATTTCACTTATGAATACTTTACATTCGAGCATTATTGACAATATTCAATAAATATTCTCTACTTAAATATGTCAACATTTTCTTATAACACCATATTTTAATACATATTTTCTACAACTCTCCTGCATATCAGAATAAAATCTGATAATTTCTTAGACATTTCATAATAAATTGCATAATGAATGATCTAACAGTCAAAGGCCTTTGAACAATATTGTCAAAAAATGTTCTCGCAGATTTACAACAATTAAAAACTTCATTTTTTCAAGTATCAGGATTTCAATATAGCTTTACCAAGGACCATCAGCAGTTCAATATTGCCTAGATACTTGCTTGGAAACTTCCCTACCGAATAAAATAATCTGAGTGATAAGCATACATTAAGATCCTGACTGTGACATTCAAGTTCATGAAATCCAAGTTTAATCAAATAAAAGCATAAAAAAATCTGTTATTAATTCAGATGTCTATAAATTAAATTGAGTATAGTCTCATGGAACTTGCATTTATTAAATCAAAACAATTTGTATCTATTCATTTGGAAATAAGTTTACTACTTTTAGTATTAAAAAATAGTTTAAGAGTTCTGCCAATTAAAGAAACATGGTAATCCCTTTCTTATATTTTTCACATTTTTAATTTACTTTTTCTTAGTAAAAAAGTATTACATAGATTAAAAAATTTGACCTATGTAATACTTTTTACTAAGAAAAAGTATTACTTAGATCAAATTTTTTGTATAGGCCAAAAAATATTACATACTTTCAAAAAAAGTATGTAATACTTTTTTACTATGAAAAAGTATTACATACTTTTTCTTAGTATACATACTTAGTATTACATACTTACAAAAAGTATTAAATACTTTTTCTTAGTATTACCTACTAGAAAATACCAATCGATGACTGAGTGGTTAGCGCTCCTGTCTCCTGAGCCGTGGGTCCAGGATTCGATTCCCGGTTCGGGCATGTGTGTTACTTTCTGTCTCTGTTTTCTGTGTTTCTCTGTCCTTTCTACTGTGTGGATGAGTGAATGTATCCTACCTAATCAAAAGGCTTGTGGTGGTATGGCGAGGGCAACGCTACTCGTCTGCGTTACTTGGTTTACAGGTGTCCGCTGGGTAACGACAAATGAGTAGCTGTTTCTGGCCTTGTTGTGGCATAGGGTTCGTCACCCGAGTGCCCACCATTGGGAAAGAAAACATACTAGAAAAAGTATTACGATACTTTTTAACTAAGAAAAAGTATTACATAAGTTAAAAAATAAGAGCAGTATTACATAGGTTAAAAAAAATGTTCACTTTTAAGAAAATTTCTTACGTATTTAATTATATCTTTCATACCATCTCTCAAAATTAAATTACTTGGCACTGCATAGTAGATATCCAAATAGTCTTAAGCTATTGTAAAGTATTTTAATAGCTAACAGGGAAATGCTTTCTAAGAGTACTTTTCTTTAATAATGGGCTGTATCCACGTGCTATATTGGGGAGGGAACCCAGAATAGCTCAAAGAAGTCACTTCGATATATATGAATGTAGAAAGGCATCCGTTTTTCAGTTGTGATTCAGGTTGAACCGGGCCCCTTCTACTTTGAAAACTGCTGTCCTATCCGTCCTAGATCACAGTAATCGAAGATTATATTTTTGACACAGTGGTAAGGCTTTGTGGTCCACTGCTTAATTGCCTTCCAGGAAGAGTTTTTTAGGCAGTAGACCATATTCTCATGTCACAAGTGAGGAAACATAGAACTACTTGAAGCATACATTCAGATAAACATGGTTGCGGGATTGCAACATCCATCTCCAGGTTTTCAAAAGTGGCTGGGATCAAACCCGAGACTTTTCAATTGAAAAAATTCTGCTATTCTATGAAACCACGGATAGCTGAAGATAACATTCTTGAATAGAAATATAAAATATAAAAAGCTAAAAAAATAAAAAGAAAATCAATCTTTTAAATTTGTCAACACTGGGAAAGTTATAAATCTTGGTGTTTGATTGTGTTTTTCCTTATGTATATAATCTCAATTAAATATACGTTCAAAACAAAAGTTAAAAGATTATAATCTGTTGCCGTTAATAATTATAGAGTATCTATCCCTTCGTGAAAGATATTATGCAATGTTTATATAATTAACAATAAAAAAAACTTTCATTAGCATGAAAAAACAGTTATATATTTTAAAACAATGTCCTGTGCCAATATATGCTATTTTTTATCGTAATACATAATGTGTTCTTAATTATTAATGTATATAAGTAATTTCATCAGTTAATGATTATCAATAGTTAATATGATTTTAAATGTTTCAGCGTGAAATAATATAATTTAATTTCAACTACGAAATTCATGAAATTTTTATTCAATTTATAAGATAAGGTATTTTTAACTAATTATGAAACTAATTATTGAAATAATATTGATAAATATTTCAATATAACAGTAATTTTAACAAAAAAAGAATGAAATACGTTTCTTCATATCAGACTGAAGGATTTCTTTATCTATTTGTCACAATATTTACACTTACCTGCTTATTTCATTTACCTCTTCTATTAATTTTATGCAGCATTTCTTAAGCTTGATAAGCTTTTTTGTCCTCTTCTTGAAATTATTTCTGAGTTATGTTTCATTTAAATCTCTTATAACCAACATGGGTAATATAAGCAAAAATTCAAAATTCACTGTTGTTTATTTCTATCTTAAAAATATTTGAAATATCTGATTAAATTTTATGATGCCCATGTATACATTCTGTGACACTGCCAGGGACAATCACAACACGTGAAAAATGATAAGCATTTAATTGATGCAATTTATTAATTTGCTTTATTGGTATAATTTACATAATATTAATTTTTTTTATACTTTTCAGAATTTTTATTAGTTAATATTCCATTTATGGGTTTGTAAGTTTTATGAAGATAAAATTTAAATTTCCAGTTTTCATTAAGACTTAATTGATATTCAAGTTATGTCCGCACATATTCTAGACAACGAATATAATAGTTTCATTAAAATGAAATCTGTATTACGTTATCAGCGTCTTCAAGATTACACTGCTTAATGTAGTATGAAAAAAATAAACAAGGCTGTAAATTGGGAAAATGTATAAGGATGATATTTTAGAAGCTTAAAAAATGAGGATGATGACTTGACAAGTAATCTTGATTTTGTTTCTCCAAACATTTTGCGGAAAATCATATATAGTGTATTTAAATTATTTTCCAAATTCATTTGCATCTGGTACCTTTTATTATGCTAAATGAAAATATCTTAGTATTCTTCAAACATTTCTGTGTATACACATGTTATAGTAACTGATAAATAATATTCCCATGAATTTTCTTTCTTCCAATTGAAGAAATTAAAAATAAAATAAATATGTTGTTTGTTACATATATATATATATATATATATATATATATATATATATATATATATATATATATTAATTATGATTATAGATTTATATAAAATCATATAAAATTAAATCAATAATATATTCCATAATTGCGTACTTTCTGTATTTCTAATGGATTAATACAATCTCTCTTTCGATGATAAATTGTTAAATATTGCCTCATTAAATTAATGATTAAAACAAATATTAATCTTGTTACAGTAAAATTTTAATTACTTTGCAAGTAACATTATTCCATTTTATTCCTTACCATCAATATTTACGAAACGTGAAATGCATTGTCAAAAATTCAATCACCACAATAATCAGTTTCTATTTTTTCGGAACTATCAATTCATTTATATCAGTTTAAGAAAAATCAGTTCAAGATATTCAAAATAACCTTTTTTGACACTATGATAAATGAATTTTATTCGGCAAAGTTCAAAATTCGGTACTAATGTTCATTTTCATAGATTATTTCCTTTTCTCTGAAATTCGTACACAAATACTCGCAAGATTAATTACACTTTTAGAAAACAGGTATGTTTCCTTTATGCGTGATACAATTATATTTGATGTTTATTTCTACAAGATTATTACTGCAAAGAAGAGTAATATGTTAAAAGTTATTTATAATTAACTCTACTCATGCTTCGCAAAATGAATATTTCAAAAAGATACAAATAGAATGATACGAGTAAAATAAGTGCCTTATAAAAGTATATAAGACTGTTATTTTATGAAGCTTTTGAATAAATTCTTGAAGGTTAAACCTAGAAAACTTTAACACAAATGACATAATTTAAATTTCTACAATTAGACAAGAAATTTTCTCTTTCTGATGTAATTGTTCCAAAATCTGGACATTTATATTTCTGCTGCAAGTGCAAATGAGTATATTCTTCTGAATAAAAACTGCTTCTCCAGTCTTTTAAGGAACTTGTATAATAATTGTGGTGTCTGCTCATTGCATTCACTCATAGAAATTATGGTTTTACAGTGAAATTAGAAATTTCCTGTAGTGAAAATTTTGACTCAACCGTTTCTAGTCCAAAAGAACCATATTCACGAAAATTTGATGTCAATAATAAGGTAGTGCTAGCTTCTTTAAATTTTCAAAAAGGGCACGCAGTAGTGCAATTATTCTCTCGAACACATGGTACCTTGGGTAAAAAGTACTTCCAAAGGTTTTTTTTAAATTTAATTAAAAAAACACTGAGTGTTCAGTGACTAAATGTTAAAAGAAAGCCGCAGTGTAGTTAGGAAAGCACATTTGAAATCAAATGTGAGTTCTAAGGATCAGCTACCTATTTCTGTGTTGAAGGATGGAACTAAGAAGAAATGGAAAACTGGATGGAACTAGAAAACTTTAACACAAATGACATAATTTAAATTTCTACAATTAGACAAGAAATTTTCTCTTTCTGATGTAATTGTTCCAAAATCTGGACATTTACATTTCTGCTGCAAGTGCAAATGAGTATATTCTTCTGAATAAAAACTGCTTCTCCAGTCTTTTAAGGAATTTGTATAATAATTGTGGTGTCTGCTCATTGCATTCACTCATAGAAATTATGGTTTTACAGTGAAATTAGAAATTTCCTGTAATGAAAATTTTGACTCAACCGTTTCTAGTCCAAAAGAACCATATTCACGAAAATTTGATGTCAGTAATAAGCTTCTTTAAATTTTCAAAAAGGACACGCAGTAGTGCAATTATTCTCTCGAACACATGGTACCTTGGATAAAAAGTACTTCCAAAAGTTTTTTTTTAATTTAATTAAAAAAACTGAGTGTTCAATGACTAAATGTTAAAAGAAAGCCGCAGTGTAGTTAGGAAAGCACATTTGAAGTCAAATGTGAGTTCTAAGGATCAGTTACATATTTCTGTGATAAAGGATGGGACTAAGAAGAAATGGAAAACTGGATGGAACTAGAAAACTTTAACACAAATGACATAATTTAAATATATACTATTAGACAAGAAATTTTCTCTTTCTGATGTAATTGTTCCAAAATCTAGACACTTTACATTTCTGCTGCAAGTGCAAATGAGTATATTCTTCTGAATAAAAACTGCTTCTCCAGTCTTTTAAGGAATTTGTATAATAATTGTGGTGTCTGCTTATTGCATTCACTCATAGAAATTATGGTTTTACAGTGAAATTAGAAATTTCCTGTAATGAAAATTATGACTCAACCGTTTCTAGTCCAAGAGAACCATATTCACGAAAATTTGATGTCAATAATTAGGTAGTGCTAGCTTCTTTAAATTTTCAAAAAGGACACGCAGTAGTGCAATTATTCTCTCGATCACTAGATTATGGTACCTTGGGTAAAAAGTACTTCCAAAAGTTTTTTTTAAATTTAATTAAAAAACACTGAGTGTTCAGTGACTAAATGTTAAAAGAAAGCCGCAGTGTAGTTAGGAAAGCACATTTGAAGTCAAATGTGAGTTCTAAGGATCATTTACATATTTCTGTGTTGAAGGATGGAACTAAGAAGAAATGGAAAACTTAATGGAACTAGAAAACACCAAATGACATAATTTAAATATATACTGTTAGACAAGAAATTTTCTCTTTCTGATGTAATTGTTCCAAAATCTAGACACTTACATTTCTGCTGCAAATGCAAATGAATATATTCTTCTGAATAAAAACTGCTTCTCCAGTCTTTTAAGGAATTTGTATAATAATTGTGGTGTCTGCTCATTGCATTCACTCATATAAATTATGGTTTTACAGTGAAATTAGAAATTTCCTGTAATGAAAATTTTGACTCAACCGTTTCTAGTCCAAAAAACCATATTCACGAAAATTTGATGTCAATAATAAGGTAGTGCTAGCTTCTTTAAATTTTCAAAAAGGACACTCAGTAGTGCAATTATTCTCTCGATCACTACATTATGGTACCTTGGATAAAAAATACTTTCAAAAGGTTTTTTTTTTAAATTTAATTAAAAAAAAAACTGAGTGTTCAGTGACTAAATGTTAAAAAAAGACGCAGTGTAGTTAGGAAAGCACATTTGAAATCAAATGGGAGTTCTAAGGATCAGTTACATATCTCTGTGTTGAAGGATGGAACTTAGAAGAAATGAGGTCATTCTTCTTAATATGGTGTTGGGTTAGTAAATACAGGTTTATTAGTAGACTGACAGGTTTAGTAGTAGACTTTGAAATTATGTCGAAATAGTGTTCAGCGGTGTAGTATTGCATCTCATGATCTTGCGAAAAACAGTTCTGAATTCCAGATTGCAAAAGATGGACACACACAAATTGTCTAACAGACTTCGATGAACCTTCTGAGAGCATGGAAATGGTTACTGCATTTTCAAATTTGGAAATGATCCCTCTGTTATAATATTTTATACTCAAGAATTACATGTGCTGAAGATTCTAAAATATTTATTCACCTCAACTAAGAGCAAATGTATGGTGAAAACGTGTGTGGTGAAAGATATCCATTTGGGAAAGACAATGTATAAATAATGTTGCAAAAATCAAGATGTTTCAATGTACGAGAAGTTTCAATGAGAGTTACAATGTACTCTCATTGAAACTTCAATGACAGATAAATGTAAAAATACTAAATAATAAATGTTCAACAATGTAAAGATAAATGTATTTCAGCGTAGTAACTAGGTGCTTTTCTAAGCTATTTGAAACACGAAATTATTAAAATTTTATTCGCTCGCTTTATATCAAATAACAAATTTCTAAATGAAATTTGTTTAAATTATTTTAAAATATTTTATTACTTTTTAATTATTTTAAATCATGTTTAAAAACATAATTAAACATTGATAATTATGATCCTTTTCTGCATTTGCGCGCATAAAGTACTCATTTTTTCCACTTTAATACTTTAAATAAACTCATCAATATTTAAAAATATTATAGTTTTATATACAAATCATTAATAATTGTTAAAAATATAAGTTTTAGTGTTGTTATACAATGTAAATTATGAATAAAAGTATTTATAATTGATTTTTAAATTGATATAAATACATATACACATGTTATCATTTATCAAACAAATAATTGAAATTTCTCTAATCAATTTATTCAAAAAACAAATTTCAAAATTTACATTTGAAAGATTAGCATGAGTTTAATACTTAATATATTTTGAGAAATAAAAGTTGCAAACTAATCAGAAAGTTTTATTTTAATTAATTAGAATATAATGAAAAACAGCTGGAAAATTGCTTTCCAGAATTGTTTCTGTAATATTACCATTATATCAATTCTTAATTTACTTAGTCAAAATTAATTTTTATTAATTCATTTAAAATCAGCTTTCTTTACTTTTTTCCTCTGAGTTTCAAAATAAAAACTAATCTCATTATTTGAGATTAATTAAAAAAAGATTTAAGACTAATGAACGGTTTCAATCGAAAATTAAATCTAACATAATATTTTTAATGAGATAAAAGTAAAATGTGAGAAAATTCTAATATTTAAAGATTATCTTAGTCATTTTTAAGTATGATTTAAATATGAAAAAGAAATCTGACAGGTACGTCAGTGAAAAATCCTTACAATCTAAAATACGCTTTTATTTAAAAAAATTATGCAGAAATTATTAGTTTCAATTAAATATTTCACAATGCAATAGAGCAGTGATTCTCAAACTGTGTGGCACGCCTCCCTAAGGGGCGCGAGCATACCCAAGAGAAAATGTTATTTAAAAAAATTGATTAAGTGACTGAAAGGAAAGAACACACACACACATACAAAACCAAATACATTTCGACATATTTAATTGTTAACTTATTAAATTAAAACAACTTACTAAATTAAAAACAAATTTAATAATTATTAGTGACTTCCTTTGGGCATGTCTTTCAGAGCAGTTTTTCGAAGGAGGGTTTAATATTAGAAATAGACACTCTCAGTTCTTTTTCTATATTTAGCTGAGATCTATATTTTGTTTTCAAAGAAGCCAACGCATAAAATCCATTTTCACAAAGGTAAGATGTTGAAAATAGTAGTAGAATGCGAAATGCCCTTGTTTTTAGTGCAGAAAACTAATCATCCACTCCTGCCCAAAATTCAAAGAGTGATTTATAATTCAATTGTATTTTGGTTTCGCCGCTTGCCGTGAAGTCTATGATAGTTTCTTCTTCTTCCATTGAGAGTTCTTCGGGAATATTTTGAAATGGATCCCTCATCCACTTGTAACTTGATATCAGTTTGTCGTCAGCAAGAAAGTACTTTTTAAAATTCTTTGCTAGCATTGCTAAATGATTTTCAATAGTTACAAAAACAACTTTTACATGTTGTTCTTCAGCCTTGTATGTTTTAATACAATCATTCAAATTTGTAAACTTGTTAAGCTTTCTTGCTTTAAATTTCGGCTCCGCAATTCCAAGTTCCTACAAAAAGCATTAACTTTATCACTCGTATCCAATATATGTGTATTTCCACCTTGCAGTTGAAGTTATTTAATTTCTCGAATATATCAACCATGTAGCTCACTATTCATCACAAATAAACTTTCGCGAAATTTCTCAGCTTCCGGTCTGTTTTCCTCTTTTAGAAAAACGGTGATATCTTCTCTTAATTCATAAACACGTTGCAAAAATTTCCCTCGTGATAACCATCTTGCCTCGCAATAAAATAGTAACGCTGAATGTACTGCACACTGCTGTCCAGACGCACTGTGGTGATTTTTGTTTCACAAGTGCTTGAATACTTTGGAATCTTCCGGACATAGAACGAGCACCATCGGTGAATATTCCGACGCAATTTTTCCATTCTATGTTTGCCTCGTTCATAACATCATTTAAGATAGCATAATAATGCGAGTGCTGTTGCTTTGAGTTCTATTGGTTTGCAGAAAAGTAATTCTTCTACTACTGACAAATCATCACAAAATCTAACATAGGCAATGAAATGAGCATCTTTATTACTACCTGTTGCCTCATCGAGTTGTTTTGAAAACAATTTGTCACGCAACTTTGACAAAAGCTGACACTCTACATCTTCAGCTATATCAGCAATTCGACGGGCAACAGTATCATTTGAAAGAGGTATAGACTGCAATTGTTTTGCAAAATTATCTCCAACATAACTTCTACAATCTTAATTGCGGCTGGCAAAATAAGCTCTTCCCCAATGGTGTGAAGCTTTATACATCTGGATATTTTATATGAAACTTTGTAAGAGGAAATTAAACTTTTTGATTCAGAGACAAAGTTTTTTTTAAACAATAATTTTTGCTTTTCATATGATTTTAATTTTAATTCGAAGAATTCTCTGGGTTTGTTTACGTACTCACTATGAAGCGTTTCCAAATGTCGTTTAAGTTTATTAGGTTTCATGCTGTCTACCGCCAACATTTTTGAGCAAATGATACACAAGGGCCTTTCTTCTACGTTTACTTCAGTACTAGTAAACCCAAAATTTAAGTATTCTTGAGAATATCTTCTTGATTTTATTTTCGGAACCATGCTCGTCTGTGTAGTTGTTGATGCTTGTCTATCACCTAATGCTGGCTTACGCCCGCTTAAAAATTTATCCATGATTCTGCATAAGCCTGCTGCCGTGAATATTTAATACGGTGAATTGCAATTAGACGAAAATATATACAACATACTCATTCAGAATAGATTCAATAGCGATAAAAGGATTGACTCGAATGAGATTGTCTGGAATTGAAATTGGCGTCATAGAACTTTGTCCTTCTCCCTATGAGAAAACATTTGTTTACATGTGTGCACGCTCCTAACTTAACTTTAAGCTGACCAGACAAATTCCAGAAAAATTGAAGCTTCTCGTGAAACCGTGAGAATGCCTGACATGGCGGGACGCAAGAGCAATAAAAAGGCATAGGATTCTTGTTTTTTCAATGCTGAGGATCGGTGCTGCAAAATGTCAATAATTTCCGGATTCTAGGTAATTTGTAAAAATTTAAATTAAGGTTATAGTGTAGGTTTAGCACCAAAATATATTATTATTGTGTACATTTTATTATATGCGGTGGGGAAGGGGCGCGATGAAAATTATGATTAAAAATTGGGCCGTGAATACTAAAAGGTTGAGAAACACTGCTTTAAAAGATTAATTATTTTTAGCTTTTAAGCTAAGATTGATTGATATTAAAATTGAAGATCTTTTTATTACATGATCGCATAATAGTTTTTTTCTATGGTTACAATATATTCAAAATACTTTCATTTCTCAAAACATGCATTTTTCAATAAAAAGGTGATATAATAGTTTTATTTCTTAATGTGAATTTTGCAACTAGTTTTCAGTAATGCTGAATTTAAAAAACAAATTTCCCTTTAATTTGGTAAAGAAATTATTAAAAAAATTCATTAGAATTTCCTTGCCAAATAGAAATACAATGACAATAAGTTTGGACACAATGCAGAGGAATATTAAACTATAACATTTGAAAAAAGAATTTCTAGCGTAAACTATGCGTTTCTTTTTTTATACTCAATATATATTGATAAATAACGTCTTTTAGATGAAAATTCTGTGTTATGATTATAAATTTTGGAAACTTTTGATATGGTTTCTTTAAGAACCCAATGAAACTTGTCCTCGAAATCGAGACGCGTGCTAAAAGGGCACTAATAACGACAGATCTTTTACAATTCTCAAATTGTGAAATATTATCTTTTCCCAATTTATTCCCTCAATAGTAAAACAAACTCTTTATGTCTAGAGTCTATCATTCTAATGACATGCAACTCATGTCATAGAAATAATTACATACTTCACCTCTATCAACTATTGGAATGAAATAAATATTTAAAAATCAGTTAATATTTAATTGACATAATAAACAAAAGTAATATAAGAAAAATGGTAAAAGCTAATAATAGACTGCTTGACAATTGCTAAGGACGGATAACACTATCATCCACAGCAACCACAAAATGAAAGGAAGTAAAATGTGGAAAATTAGAATAAGTGCAGGATATAGTAAGAAGAAGTATGCGTATCCAAATTTTTTTTCCACGTCTGTTCATCACGTGATAGCGTTCATAAGAGCTTTAAAGATTTTGATGCGTGTGGACAGCTTTGTTGTTTCAAGTCAAAGTTTTACAAAAAAGATTTAATAGACGAACTTGAAATTTATGGCATGTCTTCCCGACATCACTCAGATGATTTTATGCGTGGCCGAATTATTGGAAAGACCGAAAAAGGGCGAAAAATAACAGATGTTGCCAGGGAGTACGACATCGCTCACAACGTTGTTTCACGGCTGTGGAAGTCATTTTAAATTACTGGAATGTGTAGTAGGCGGCACGGGGGAGGTCGTGTTAGAAGCATGAGGCCTGCAGATGACAGATATATCGTCCTATCACCAAAAAGGAACAGGTGCACCACAGCTCAGCAGGTGGCAAATCAGTTTCTTGCTGCCTCAGGAAAGCAGATCTCTCGAAAAACTGTTGCCAGACGTTTGAGGGAGGAGGACTGTACGCCCGCAGACCTGTTGTGTGTGTCCCATTGACCAGACAGCCCCGTACTACCCGTTTGCAATGGTGTAACGAGCATCGCAATTGGACTGAACAGGACTGGGCATGCGTACTATTCTCAGATGAGAGTAGGTTCAGTCTGTCATCGGATAGTAGCCGCCAACTCTAAAAGTGGTACTGCTTATCGTTCTCAAGAGTGGTACTGCTTATCGTTCAGAAAATATCCAGGAAAGGGACCGATATCCGACATGCAGTGTCATGGTGTGGGCCGACATCATGATCAATGCCCGCAAGCCTCTACATGTGGTTGAGAATGGGACTATGACGGGCCAACTATACATTAATGAAGTTCTACTTCCTTATGTTCGTTTTTCCGTGGTGCTGTCGGAGATAAATTTGTTTTTATGGACGACAACGCAACATATCATCGAACACTCGCTGTTCAGGATTGTCTAGACAGCGAGGGTATTCAACGCCTTGTATGGACATTACGTTCTTTCACATCTAAACCCCATTGAAAATGTCTGGGATTCTTAGGGGAAGTAAGTTGCTGGTCGAAACTATCCTCCGACAAACAAGAGCACCCTCATCCGTGCATTCCCAGAGTAATGGGATAAATTGCCTCAACAGATGCTGGATAATGTTGTGCAAAGTGTGATACGACATGTAGAATGTCAAATCACACTCCACGGTGGACATATCCCGTACTGATACCTTTCTTCAAGGTGTCTGCTGTATTTTAGATGCATTGTTCCATTTTTCCATATGCAGCATCAAATGAACATTTCTTTTTTCTTTCAGATGTTTCACAGCTTTTGTACTTTCCAGAACAATAAATATTCTTTATTCTAATGTCTGAACAGTGTGGCAACTATATTTTATCCTACTAGGCCTCATGTCTCATTTAATGTTATGCTACATTGCAATTTGTGATCCGTCCTTAGCAATTGTCCAGCAGTGTATAAAATAAAGGTATGTATAAGAAAAGAGAAAAATGGGAAATAGAAAGTTTAGTAAAACAAGAAAAAAATATTATGAAAAACATGATCACTTATTTTCGTTAAAAAATAATTTTACAAAAACACATCAAGGAAAGGATTCATCTGAAGTATTTGCAAATATAAAACTTGCTTTACTCTTTCATAACATTTTACTTGCAATAAAGTATATTTATTGTATTTTTTGTCATTTATGATAAATCATCTTTCCAACATCTAGGGACAAATGAATCAAATAATATTTTAACTATTGCATTCAACTTAATGGATTATTTGGTATTTGTATTCTGTATTCAACTCATTTTGAGGTTTATGAACTGTATTGCTGGCTATCGGAAAAGTTAAAAGAAAAGCTAGACTTGTAACAAAAACTTTCCACATTTTTCAATATAACATGATAGTACTTGAAAGTGAAAATCCTTCGTATTCATGAAGAATAACAATTTTTGTCCATACTGGCATTATTCTATTTTACAAGTGCAAAAAAGATTCGCCAACCGGTGGCAACTAGAGAATTGCACAGATGGATAACAGGGACTGTTGTTTATTTTCCTTGGGGACAGCTCGAGAAAGGAAAGGAAAATTTTCAGTAGTAAAAGAAAACGAACTCCTGGAAAAAGACGTGAATTTTTTTCAATATATTTTTAATCTAAAACATTGGCAAGCAAAATATCCACCGAATGCAAAATGGCTCAACGCAAAACTTCCTTAGAAATATTTTTCAAATAATGTCATGGTAAAAATTAATTGTTAAGTCGTTTTTGTATATAATTGCAAACTTTTTATCTCGTGCAGTGTGTGTAAGAACAAAAACTAGTCCCATGAGCTTTAAAATGAATTGTAAATTATTTCATTGCTATACATGTAAGTTTGCTATCCTCTATTTCGATTTTGAGTGGAATTTCATTCCATTTTGTTATGAACAAGATCTTTTTATTTGCCACTAAATAAAGCATAAATTTTGTGTTTAGATTTTTATTTAGTTATTATGATTTTATTATTATCTTGTATAGATTCAAACTTATGCTTACGCTTACTTGAAACTTAATTGATTTAAGAAACAATGAATAAATTCCTATTGATTGGAAATTTAATTTTCTTTGATGTGTGGATAAAAACATTGCGTAGTCACCAAAAGGAAACTACTGGGACAAACATGGCTGGTTGATTTAAAGTAGTGTTAGTTGTGTTGTTGAAGAAATAGAGACCATTGTATCTGAAGTTGATCTGGTGTACAACTCTTTCCAACATTCTAAGCTAATAATTCTTCATTCAGTAATTACATTTGAAAAACAAAAGATCTGGTGGCCCAGGATTTAGCGCAATTTTTTATGCTAAAAAGAAACACTGGTTACTGTTTGGAAAATGAGGCTCTACATAATCTCAAAAAATATAATAACAGAATAAGTAAGTTTGAACTAAATATTTAATAACTAACAAATTAAAAAAAAAGTTTCTGAACATTTTACATCACATTTGATTAACTTTTATTTTGTCTATATTCGAGGTTTCATTTCGTATAATGTAAAGTATTGTTTTTAGATATTATTTAAATTATTTTGTAATGTTTTCACTTTTATGTGTTAAACGGTGGAACTTCATATCACATTTAAAGTGAAAGGCAGAAGTGATTTTCTTCTAATTATTTAAAATTCTGTATCTATTTCATTATATGTATTTCAGTATGCAGTATAAAAAACATCGAGTGTAGGTTGTTCTTGTTTTCAGTGCATTAATTTAGTAACTGTCTTTTCAGTTTATAACTTTGCGAGATCTCCGAAATTTAACTATTGCTTTTTAGTTTGTAAAATTTAAATGAATAAAAAAATAAAGAGTGGTAATAACAATAAACGATACATTTATTGAGCCTATCTCATGAAAAATAATAATAGTTTTCAAAAAATACAAAATTTTCACTTCATTTATTAAATAATTTTATTTTCAAAATATTTACATAATATTTAACAAAAAATTTGCTCACTTCAGTGAATATATTTTTTTTAATTTTGCACACTTGTTACAAAGTCTATAGTTAAAAACTGAAGTAAAGTGCGAGAACATCCTAATACATAAGAATAAGGAGATCTTCACTCCTAATTTAAACATCTTTTAGCAAAAGAAATATGGAAAACTATTGTTATTAATATTTTTATAATGCATGTAAAAATAAATCTGGACATAAATTAATCACAAAGGGAGTTACAAATCTTTGCTTAAAAATGTTTCAATACAAGTATTACAAAGGAATTTTATAAATTTAATTTTTAAATCATACATCTCAAGAAACAAAGTTTACATAAATTTATATGACAAATAAATAATTCTTTTGGAATATCAAAATTATGGATAAGAATTTCTCATAATCTATTTTCCAAAAGTTGACGATAATGACATATTTTAAAATCTTAGACACACTCTTCTTCATTTTTCGTCTTCACTCATTGTTTGTCTTACATTATGTTAAGCAATGTTGAATTTTTCTTTGAAGAATTTAATAAACTGAAACAATTTTTAGCATTTTTTCTATAAATGTATTGAAATAAAGTTTGCTTTTTAAGTTAAGTAAATTTAAAAAAAGATAAATTTAACATAAAAGTAAATTTTACAAAACAACACATTGAATCAATTTATTTGTTTCAATTTATATTGTCTTTGAAATAATGTTGCATTTCTAAATATTTAGAAATAAAATTTTATAATAAATATTTGGAAATAAAGTTTACGTTTTAGATTATTTGGAAATCATTAAGTTTTTTTTTATTTGTTTTTATTTTTAACAATGTTTCCTATACAATAGAACAGCTCATTATTTTTATTTGACTAAAACATTTCTCAATTTTTTTATTTTATGAAATACTTATTATATATACTTTTTAAGACAAATATCTAAATTTGTGAAATGCTTTATGGGTCCAATATTGCTATTATTACTTTTAAAAATCTTTAAGAAACACAAATTATAACAAGCTCCAGATTTATATTCCAGTTATTATAATTGAATTTTTTGTAAAATAGTTCGCATACACTCGTGTATTATCTAAGCATTTCCTGGTTAGTTATGATATTATTTCCTGTTTCCATTAAAAATCACTTATATTGCAGGTCATTAAAATTACAAAACTGCCTGAAAGCAAATAAAAAAGGGTATTTATTGTGAGTATAAAAACAGTATTTTCTGAAATCAAAAATAATTTGTGAAATATCTTTAAAATAATTTACTTGAAAGAAATGCCTATTTAACAAAGCGTTTTTTTTTATCAAAATGTTTAAAATTCAAAGAATCAACTTATAGAAAAAGTAAATTTTCTGTGATAAAATGTGTATAACTTTGTATTCTGATGAATATTTCTTAAATGATTATATTAGGACAAAATGTTAGCATAAAAAATCATAAATGATTATTTTAAAGTTATGTAAGAAGCTATAGCCCATACAAAATTATTTTTGTTTTTAATAAATAAAATCCTATAATTTTAGCATACTTACCAATTATTTGTCAAAATATTCTAAAATTATAATTATAATAAATTTAAAATACCAACTTTTTATGCTGAAAGTTTAAGCAATTTATAAAGATCAAATGAATTTTCTCATGTTTGTGTATAAAGGTTGTTGGGTCAGGGTTCAAATCCCGGTTCGGGCATGAGTGTTTCTTTCTCCCTGTTTCTCTGTCCTTTCTTTTCAGATGATGAATGAATGTGGCCCAACCTGTCAACGGGTTTGTTGTGGTATGGCGTGGGTAATGTTTTGATTTTGTTCACAGGTAACCAGCGGGTAAAGATAAATGAGTAGCAATTTCCGGCCTTGTAGTGGTGAAGCGTTAGTCACCCAGTGCCCACCATTATTAAAAAACATTTGCGTATAAAATTATCTTCCGATCGAATATTGGATTGTCAGATGGTACAAAATACCGAAGCCTCTCACAAGTAATTCGTAATATTTATCTACAGTTCCACTATTAAAAATTAAGTAAAACTGAATGGTTCATAACATTGAAAAATTAATTTATGACCAACAAACAAATGTTTTTTTTTTAATTTAAATACTCAATAAAGTTAAATATATAATATCCTCCAGTGTTTTATTATAAAGATTTAACATTCTTCATATATTCACTAAAAATATCCCTTGAGGCATATTCAAACACAAAAATCCTATTCAAAATAATACTTTGTCTTCATCAGCGCTTCTGTCAAAAAGGAAATGCAAAATTGCCATCAAGCATTGCTTTAGTAGCAGCAAATTTCGGTAAGATAATCTAAGTTAAATATAAAGTAATGAAGTAGTAAGTTAAATATAAAATCTATGTTAAGTAAAAAGTGGCAGGGGTACGTATACAATATGCCATGGTCGCAATGTCCTCCATGTGACATGATACAACCTGATAGGGTTTTCTGCTTGATTCATGGATATATATTACTGAGACTCATCTTCTTTAGGAGCAATAAAATGGCCCACTTACTGAAGTGTGATGGCCACTATATTAGTGATGACCACTATATAAGTGATCATCACTAACTCCTCTTAAAGTCCTGAAAGGTGGAATATTTTCGTAGTAGATGGCATACAATAAAAAAAACACTTTAAATAGTTTTTAAATGAAAAAAGATATTTTAAGTTATGTATTATAAATATGACCTGCTGAAATTTACAGTCATTTAATTTTCTTCAGCAACAATAATAAGTTTCCGAAACATCAAACATTTTTTTTTAATATTTTGGCAAGAGCGTTTTTGATATTACAACAACATGGTAGAGTGGGAAAAAATAGTATATATTACAAAAAGTACATGTAAATTACAAAATTTGGAAAATTGTGTTTTAATCTGAATATATTTTAATAACAAAATTTTTACGATTTATTATTTTTATTTTATTTTATTATTATTTAATTATTTTTTAATAATAAAATTTTTACGAAACAAAATTTCAAATATTTTTAGACATGTAATTTAATTTTCAAATTGTTTTATTCAATATTTATAAAAACAATTATCTTGCTTTGTCAAATAATTTTTCCTTTTAGAACCTCTCACTAAGAAATATGAAATATAGAATGCATGTGTTCCAGTATAAAATTCTAGCATATTTGATCTGGAATTTCAAATTGCCTTCTCTTATGGAAAAAATATACTGAAAATTATTCTTATAAATATATTTGCAATTTAAATAAATATGAATCAATGGAAATAAATTAATCTCAAAGAGAATAAAATTGTTTAAATGTATCTTCTTGAAAGAGTTTCACAATTTCAGTTTTCAAAAATATTCATCAGTGAAAATACAGTTTATAAGGCTTTCTATGCAAAACAAACAGTCCATTTGCATCGACAAATGTAATATGACAAAAAAACTTTCAGAATGTCTTTGAAAATTTGATATTAATGACATATTTCACTTTATAATTTAAAATTGTATATATATATTTTTAATATCTTCTTTTTTAATTTCTTATTACCTCTTTGTTTAATATTGTATTCATCTTTATTAAATGTTGATTTTGCTCTTGGAGTAAAATGCAATGTTATTAACTATTTAAAATAGAAGTAGCTTTTTAAGTAGCTAAATTTTAAATAATTATTTATTGAAGCAGATATGATATTTACTTCAACTTATTTGTCTATTTGAGCTAATATAAATTTTACTTAATATTTGGCCTTAAAATGTTGTAAAACAAAATGCGAAAAGTTATTGTTGGAATAAATTTCAAGGACATTACACAGTTTATTTTTTTTTTCATAAATTATGGAACATCATTATAATAATGCAAATCTTTTTTCTTAAAAGGAGAAATTGGGGAGTGTTTTCCGCCACTTCAAGATAATAACAATATTTATTTGAATTGATATTTGATTAAAAAGAAATGTTAGGTATCAAAATTTGAGAAATGATAGTTGGATCTAGCACTGTAATAAACACTTTAAAAAACTATAAAAACAAACATTTTGGATAAATTTAAATTTTATCTGTTTAAGTTATATTTTTGCTTAATATCTCCACGACAAAAATAATCTGGATATAAGGCAATATCGGAATTCAAGAAATTAAGAGTCGTATGGTTTTACCATTTCAATATCAGGAAGTGTGGAATCAAAAAATCAAGAAACAGGGAATTGATTATTTTCCATATTACACAAATACATCTCCACTTGTTTTGACATCCGGAAGTGGATAACAAGTGGTCTAATGTTATTGAAAGACATTTTGATATTTTTCACATAAATTGTTTTCTCGGAAGAATTATAAGGATTATTGACCCTGTTAATGTGTCACAAAGGAGGAAATCAGGAAAACTCTTAAGGTCCACTCCGACAGATGTGCTTCTAAGGAGTATAACTGCATCATTTATTCCCTGTTGTATAGTTATGACTGGAATCTAATCCAGGACATTTCATTCTGAAGAACATTTTTCTATTACTGCTCTCCGATGGACATTTATTTGAAAACTTAACAGTCTAAAGATATTACAAAACATTTTATTGCCCGGAAAATAAATTGCTTTCCGTGAGGTATATTCATAGTGGGTAGCAATCACGGGGCGCAAAGGAGAAAACCTGGAACTCCAAAGTAACCACCTCAACAAATTGCATACTAAAGACAGAAGCGCAAAATGAATCTCTAAATTTGTGTCGATGGTTCGGATTGAGTTTGGGACTTCCTGTTCTGATTTTGTTTGTTGTCAACGGTTGGAAAAAGCTACATTTATGTGAGACGGTACAGTTAAGTTTATTCTGACTTCCATAACATACTAGAGCATATGGGTTTGATACCTCTAGCTTATATACACTAGCATATGATAAATAAAAGTCTGATCAGAATGACTGATTAAAATAATATTTCTTTAAATGATTTTCTGAAATTAACCAACATACACATGGAAACAAACTTTTTCTGACTTATTTTTTTTCCAATTTCAAAGAAGAAATGTAAGTTTTAAGTAGCATGTAATAATACGCAAACTATGTTTCACTACCAACTATTACATAAAAATGGCATGCAAATGTCTGTGATTGAATGCTATTGATTTTCAACATTAAATAAATTTTAATTCTTATGATTTTTAATAATTGATTTTATTTGTCTCCAATAAGTTGTATTCCGAAGTATTTGGTAGCAAAAAGATATAAAAAAATACATAATGTTTTTTAAAATAATACTTAAAATTAAAACATTTGTAAAATTTTCTTCATTAAAAGATATTTCGGCGTTTTTAGTGTTATTTTTCTTCTGTGTTCACAAAAACTGATGCAATAGTCCTGGTAAGTAGTTTAATACTCTCGTGAAAATGCATTTCATATATAATTTAAAAAAAAAACAATTTAAAATTCAATTTTTTTCTTAAGAACCCGATGAATTTAAACTTGAATAGACTCTCACTTTTCAGTCTTGATTTCTATAAATGCTTAAATATTATAAATAAAATATTATCATTTAATATAATATATTTTCCAAGTTAAACATATATTTTTGGTAAACTATTAATTACCTGTATAACATAAAGGAGAAAATTGCACTATATAAGAAAATATATTGTAATCAACTACAATATTATTAATATAGGAGGAACAATTATGTACAATTTATTTCCGCTTTTGCTACAGGTATTAATAAAAAGTTTTTTGTGAAAAATTCTTCTTTTAAAACTCCCAAAGTTTATTGTCATTTAAGTAATGAAACAGTGTACATTTTTTATTACTCTCAGCTATTGTAAGCATATTGCCTGAAATATTGCAATATAATTTAATAGGCCAAATATATTTAGCTCACTATTAAAATTGAAAAGAAAAACGTATTTGATATATTATATAATCTCAGTTACGTATATATTGTAAATAAATAAAAGATTTTTTTATATTTTATAGGTAAATAAAATGCATGAGTAAATCAGAATGTTAATATAATATATAACATAAGTAACTATGTTCATTATAAATATCAATAAATATATGGAATAATCGTAATATATGTTAATAATTAAGAAAAAAACTATAGTTCGAAAATAATCTAGAGATCATTATGAAAAGATTTTCATGAAAAGGGAAGACTTTGGGACTTATCATTACCAAACGGTCATGAGCAATTTCCATATCAAAAGATTTTGGGATCAATCCTAGTCATTGTAAAGCAATGGTAGATTGATATTGCGCTTCTTCCTTCATAATGCATGTTTGTCTAAAGTGGGTGCTTGAGGGTTTTCCGAGTTTTTCTCTTTTGAAATGCATGAATACGGCACAATCTCAATACAAAACTCCCTGAAAGCATTTATTTAGTGGACATATCTTACAACGGACATAAATCACTTGGTAGCTCATTACACCGTTTCAAATGGAACACATTGGTCACTTTCAACTATCTGATTAAATAAGAAGTTGATGATTATCTTTGTAACTAATTATATCTTCACCACATATCAATAAGTTATGCTTACTAATATATTGCAAAGTGTAGGACATATTTATGATATGATTATGCATACGAGAGTGAAAGTCTAGTATTATATCACCATTTCATTATTCAAGGAACTTTGGAAACTATTACTTGTTTATTCAATAAAATTTCTATCACTTTCCTTCAGATTTTAAATATTTTAGTAAATTCCATTATTGATATTAATGAGAGTTTTACAGTGATTTCTTTTTGTTACGTCATAATACAATTGTATCATCAAATAAAAACACAAATGCAATAAATATTTAATGACTTAATTATGTAACAGAAACAAATATATATTTTTTAATATAAATTGTAGCGTCTTGAAAATATTTTTCCATTTCAATAAATTTTCTTTGTTAAATATCATTTTTTCAAAAACTCAATACACTCATCTCGAACAAAAAATTTACATTTCTAATTGTAGTATTAAACTAAGATGAAAAGCATTCCTTTTCATTGAAATAAATACCTCTCAAGTAACAAAAATATTTGTTTTATGAAACAGAACTTCTGCATAAGATAATTATTTTTATCTTTTACTATCACCTCTTATTTATCTTATTTATCAACTTATTTAAAGTTTTTCGAAGTGCAAAAGATCCTTTTTTTCGTTTCATTCAAATCAACTTTTGGAATCGTTTTGTCTACAGTTCCTTAAAAAAATTAGCAAAAATTACTTTATATCTGAACAATTGAATTTATTTTTTAATTAAGTAAGTCACAACTGAAAAATTAATTTAAACCAAGAAAAATAAAAAGGACTTATTAAAAGGAAGGCATTTTTAACATCTGAAATTCCAAAATAAATCAAATATTTTAGTCGTTTTATGGTTATAAGATAATTATATACATATACATATACATATATATATATATATATATATATATATATATATATATATATATATATATATATATATATATATATATATATATATATATATATATATATATATATACATATATATATATATATATATATATATATATATATATATATATATATATAATATATATATATATATATATGTATATATATATATATATATATATATATATATATATATATATATATATATATATATATATATATATATATATATATATATATATATATATATATATATATATATATATATATATATATATATATATATATATATATATATATATATATATATATATATATATATATATATTGAATAACATTTAAACAAATTTTGTAGAAAATGAAGGAGTTTTTGTGCAATGTTTATTTTTTATAAACTATTATTCGGAAGATTAAAATAGACGCCATTATTATGATATCCATTACAGGAAAATATATAATGGATCCATTATATTGAAATATACTATTACATGTATTTAATGAAGTTGATAATCTCATAATAATAGAAACAGTCTCATTTATTTCCTCTTGATGCACCAAGAAGATTAATATTAATCTTTATTCCGTTCATAAAAAATAAACAAATAAAGCATTCCTTTTATTATTTTACACTTTAGAATATCTTAATGTGTAACTAAAATTTCTGTCAAAGGGAACAAACGATATTAAAATCATTTTTATGATACATGATTTTTTTCAAGATACTCTGTATTAATGATGATGGAGTTAGTGGTGGAAAGGACAAAGATATTAAAATTAACATTAAATTGATGAATAGTTAAAAAATAATATTTGCTTAAATTAGATGTATTTCGTAAAAAAATGTGTTTTAATATTTTTACATTAACTATTACAAGATTATATCCACAGTGCATAAAAATTAATGATACACTAATATATTTTTCATTTTTTAGAATTTTCAGATTAAGATCTTTGTGTTACAAAAATGATAAATTAACAAACGAAATGAATAATATGGTAATAACGCATGGCCGATTATTATAAAGAAATTTGTGATGTTATTATGAAAAAAGATTATCCCATAACAATTGCTCTGAATTATAATAAAGTGAGTGCTGAAAACAGCAGGCTTTATGAAAAATGAAAAGTTTTTTACTTATTTTTAGAATTGAAAATCATTCTGAAAAACTGGGTTTACACCCAAATATTAAAAATAAATTAAAGGAATAAAACTTGTTATAATTAAAGTGAGAAATTATTAAGTTTATAAATAAGGAATAAGAATGATATGAAGATACATGAGAAATGTCAGTGTAAGTAATTTTAAACATTCCTAATATTTTCAAATTTTAAAAAGATCATTAAATGCTAAATTTTATATGTGAACATACAAAACACACAATATTGTTGTCAGTAAATATAAGTCACTAATAATACAGCGTGTTTTTAAATAAATATCAGGAAATTTAAAACTTTGTAATATACGTAAAACTAAATTAATAATTAATATATGAAATTAATGATTAATGCAAATGTTTATACTTACAAGTCAACAAGTGTTCAATGTGTTTGTTCACTTGTTGTCAAATGGCACAAATTGTTCAGTTATTTTTCTAACTCTTTCAGTGTTTTTATAATTGATAAAACCCCTGCATTAATCTGCTTCTTAGTTTGGAAAGGCTAGCTAGTATTGGAAGCCTTTTATGGAACCTCACATATAGAAATCACTTGGCTTTAGATCGGGTGAGAGTAGAGGACATGCGAAACAATTGTCAATTGTTTCGCATGTCTGTCAATCAGAATTGTCGCGAAGCAATTCTGTCAATTGGTCCCTTTCTGGCCAATTCGGCAGTCAGATACAGTGATGTTTAACCAATCGCATACGTCGTTTGTCCGGTGAGGTCGTGCACCATCTTGCTGTCAAATGAAGTTATTTGTATCATGCTCTACCAGTTGGGGAAATAGTTATAATCGTAGAATATCAAGATTGGAAGTACCAGTTACAGTTGTTTCCCCAAAATAAAACAGCTCATAAACTTTTAGCCGGGATATGGTGCAAAAACCATTCAATTTAGGCTAGTATCATTGTAATTGTAGTATCTTAAGAGGATTTTTAAGGACCACATGAGAATATTATAAACGCTCTCATGTACACTGATGTGAAAAATTGATTCATCAACGAAAACAATATGATCCAGAAACATGTCTTGCAATTGCATTTCATAAGCAAAGTTGTCGCGTATTATTTTTAGGCTTTAGAGCTTGTAATAACTGCAAACGATGAGAATGTAGTTGTAACCCCTTCCATAATACTTTACAAACAATCATCACCAAAACTGCTAATTTGACTAGCCTTTCGAAATCATTTCTTCGGAATACGCGTGGAAGAGTCTCTACCTTAATCAACTCTCATCAGAAGCTATTGATTGCCCCTTACTCTTCCTTTTGCAAAGCAAATATTTTTAACACTGATGATACCTTATATGTAAGTTATTATCACTTGGGAAATCACATATAAACTAAATCTGAAACCCACGTAGCCCAGTAACCATAGATTGAGTCTTAACAATTTGCAAAACACAAAAGGCTTTTTGTTCACTAGTAGTCATTCTAGCACATGCTAAAAGTCACTAAAACATGCACGTAAAAAACAAACAGAGCTTTTTGATTTCCTCTTAATTTCATGTATTCATTATGATTTTAAGATTTAATTTATATTAGAGCAAAATATTACATGTATGTAGACTTTTTCATCAGTCTCAAATATCAATATAAATCAACAATTAATTTACAAAAATAAAAATCACGCGAAAATAATGAAGGCGATGAATAATATAATTTTTATCTTTGAAATTATTATATGATGACATTCTGCTTTTAAAGCTTAACTTTGAAATGATAATATTCTACTTTTTATCGTAACTCATTTGTCATTAAAGTAACATTAAAGGACGATTGTGTCATTCATTCATCAACAAAAAAAGTGATCTGAGAATCTAGAGGTTTAAAGTTTTCTATGTTATGTATTCACAAACACAAAGACATTTAAAAAGTAAAATTGTTCTTTAAAAAATATTTTTTTCTTAAATATTCATATTATATTTTTCTTTATTCATTTTAAACTTTCTAAAACACATTTACATATATATATGACCTAATAAAATATTTAACAACATAAAACTATAAACCCCAAAATAATAAAGGATAATCTTCTTCAAAGTATATAAAGTTGTTCTTTATTTTAAGTTTGAAATTAGAAAGTAACGATTAAAATAAAAACTTTGATACAACTACTTATTGAATCTTCAGCAGTAATTAGGAATAACATAATTTCAATTTTCACATTTCTTCAAGGTACTAAAAGTCTTAAATGTCTTAAAAATCTGATTTGTGTTTATCGTCAAATTAAATGAAAAAATAATAATGAAAATTTCCAATCAAATTTTTAATTCGAAATTGTATAGACATGATATGTGATGCTAACTATAGTAATTCATAAACTAAAATTTTAAAAATGCGCTTAGTCATAAAGTGTATTTATCTTTCTATACCTATATAATTACAAGTGATTTAAGTCTCAAAACGTGAAAGCAATGAAAGCTATTTTTATTTTTAATTAAAAGTATCATTAAAGTTAAATGAGTTTACTTCTACTTTAAATTAGAAATTTTAATTAAAAATGCTTCAAGGTACTTGAATTCAATAATGTCAATTTTTTCTTATTTTGAAAATTTTTAATTTACACATTCGTTTGACTTTACATGAGTTAGCAAAAAAATTTTCATTATCATATTCTTATGTAAAGATATTTTCTAATAGTTTTAATATCTTTTCCTTAATTACATAAGATAATTTTGCAAACAAGAGAAATGTTTTTCTTTGAATTTATCATAATATTGATAAAATATTCTTTTTTCAGAATATCTTATTATTTTCGGATAAATATTTACCATTTCTTCAAAAAAACTATCTCAAATAATTTTTATTTCTTACTTTAATTAATTTTTTTACGATTATTTGAATAAAAGTTTCTAGCAAAAACAGCTCGAAGTAGCATGAGTTTTTTTTATGTTTGTGTGTATTAAGTATTGTAATTATTAAAAGCTCTTATATACTCTTCTTAGAAATCCCTTATAAAAATTAGAGCATCAACCACCGAGATTGGTAACGATAGATGTGTGGGGCAGCTGAAATTTTGTTTCGTTTCAATTCGTATAATTATATTCCTCATATAGGTGACTGGGATACGCTAATACTTTTTAACGTATGAGCTTATTTTCTGCTGAAGTGGGAATTGAACTTAGAAATTGTTGAACCGAAGAGCAGACATTACTCATGGAAATGTCATTTCAGCTGACGAATTTTGGACAATACTTTACTATGACAAATGTTGACAAATATTTTTCAGTAGACACACGTCTTACAGCAATAAGGTCAGCTTTAAATACCAAAAGGCTGTAATGACGTCAGCACACATTATATAGCATGCTAATTGACTATTAGCTGAAAACTTGAAGACTATTTCGATAAAGTTTTATTGTATGTATATTTCCTTGAGAATTATTTTTTAAGAAGGTTGAAGTCTAATTCAAATTAGAAGTTTTGATATTTATTGGATTTCTAAATTAAAGTGATCAAGATATGAAAAACATTCTTTCGAGTATCCTCAACTGTAAAACAAGAAATTGCTTAGAGGTTTTAGTTTATAAAATCTACGTGTGTATAGCTTACCTAAAAATCAACTAAACCTAAAACATTTTATAATCCACAGCGTACACTGCCTTTCGAGAGGATATTTAATAGAGAGTGGGCTGAATTCTCTTGAAAATTTTGGAAAATTCTAAAGCATGAACACTGACAAACATGGGGCAGAAATGACGCTGCATAGTTATAGTTATTTTACAGTAGTTAGGATCGAACTCAAAAATTTTCTATGAAGAGACAACCTATGATTAAGCCACAATGAGCTTAGTTTATAGCCTATTAGAGAAATACAGAGTGGTAATGCAAATGAAATAGAAATTGTAACTGTATTTAATTCTTATCTTATTATTATTGTGGTTGGTTGGTTGGTTGATTGGTTGGGATTTCTGGCGCAAGATCCGAAGAGGACTAGCTGCGATTTAATGGATTCCAGTGCCAATATGGCTACTAAATGCTTAGCGCTTTTGTCTTCAACAATTCCTAGATTTACTTTCCACCTCGAATGTAGATGATTGCATAGAAAACAAACCATAACTGCTAGACAAAATAGCCCTTATGACCAAAATAACTTTTTTGTAGGAATTACAAAATATTCCTGTCACAATCGATGATTAAATGTAGGACATTTTCTTTATAAAATTTATTAACTAATTAACTAAATATAAAAGGATTTCAGATACACTTAGGATTTATTTATACCATGCAGGAATATTTGAAAGCAATATTTTTTTGTTTTAAAAAATGACGTCCACATATTTTCCTAAATTTAAAATATTTTTTAAATATATATTTTTTCACCATTCAGAAAATAAGGAGTATTCTAATATAAATACAGACGCGGAGAATATACAAAAAATTTATATAAAAAACGTAACTTTCGAGCTATTAATCAGAGAAAAGAAGTAAATTTAGTTTTAAATAACCACTAAGGATTGTCACCAATGTAAAAATATATTATTAATTAAGTTAGAAATTCATACATAAGGACTTTTATGTATATATATATATAATGTACAGGGTGATTATAAAAAAAACTTTGCCAACATCTGCACTTCTAGCGTCCATTCTATTTAACCGATCAAGATGATACTTCAAATATAGTTCTTTTGAGATATGCGCTCGAGATTCTGTGAATGACAACACAGTGGCCCTCGCGGTTACAGTTATAGTGACAGAAACTCGAAATTTTCGAATGGCAACGCCTACTTTTACCATCGCAAAATGTTCAGCACATGCGAAAACCCTAAATAGCGTTGAAACGGTACCGATATGTCCGAAAACCGACGTGTTATACACATACAAACAGTTCTTCAAGGCGCACGGAGGAATAATGCATACGACAGAGACAAGACACTGCTCAGTGATGAGAACACATAGAGAAAAAAATCTTTATTAATTTCAAACATTTTCCACATGAGTGCCATCACAGGCAATTACGCATTGCATGCGGGAGACGGTGGACAATGTCGCTGCACGCAATATGGCACGAGGGATGTTTCCAATCTCACGCCGTATAGAATCCTTTAAGTCCGACAATGTTTGAGGATTGCACAGATAAACTCTGGATTTGAGATAGCCCCAAAACCAGAAATCCATAGGCGTCAGATCTGGGGATCGCGCAGGCCACGGAAAAGGATAATAGCGTGAGATGATGCGATCACCAAAATGCTGATCCAGGAGCCTTTTAACTGACCTCGCTATATGTGGAGGTGCGCCATCTTGCATCCAAACAATGTCATTGAGTGCATTCAGCCGACGCAACTCCGGTAAGACATAATTTTTCAGCATGGCTGCATACCGAGGGCCCGTTACAGAACATGTTGCAGGGCCAGTCGGGGTCGTTTCCTCAAAGAAGAACGGGCCAGGAACAAATGTAGCTGTAATGCCGCAACACGCAGTCACTTTGGCGTCAAATAATGGTACTGGCGCCGCAGCATGAGGATTCGTCTCTCCCCAGTGCACACAATTCTTTGTGTTAATGCTGCCATTTAAGGTGAAATGCGCCTCGTCCGACCATAGTATGCGAAGTGGCCAGTCGTTATCCGCATCATATCGTAACAAAAATGCATTTGCGAAGTCCAGACGTTGTTGTGGGTCACCCGGCTCCAACATCTGGACGCGCTGGAACTGATAGGGAAACATGTGAAGTACCGAGCGCAAGAGCTTGCGGACCATTGAGTTCGGAATATCCAACACGCGCGCTATGCCTCTTGAGGTTTCTGTGTGTCCTGCAGTCACTGTATGGTGCACTTCCATGACAACGTCCTCTGAAACAGTTGGCCGTCCGGAGCGCTGTTTGTCACAGGTGCAGCCTGTATCTTCGAATTTCCGCACTAAATCACGCAGAGCTTGCAGAGTACATGGGCCGCGTCGTTGTCGATGATTGCGGCGATACACACGCAAGGCTTCCGCAGCGTTCATCCCATTTTGGTAATAGAGTTTGATCAATTCACCGCGAACTTTCCTAGGAAGACTCATGTCGTCGGCATGTGCGAGTTCCCGAATGACGACTTCGCATACCCGCTTGGTATTTTATAGGTTTCCTACGCTGAATATCTGGCGACCGGCGTTCTGTGATTGGTTTCTTTGATTGGTTATTTATTTGTGGATTCTGTCACATGCAAATTTATTGCGTGCGCCCAGATCGTGTTTTATTGGCCGGTTTTCAGAACTCTTTTTTGTGTTTGCAGAACACGCCCGTTTTTAGACATATTGGTACCGTTTCAACGCTATTTAGGGTTTTCGCATGTGCTGAACATTTTGCGATGGTAAAAAGTAGACATTGCCATTCGAAAATTTCGAGTTTCTGTCACTATAACTGTAACCGCGAGGGCCACTGTGTTGCCATTCACAGAATCTCAAGCGCATATCTCGAAAGAACTATATTTGAAATATCATCTTGATCGGTTAAATAGAATGGACGCTAGAAGTGCAGATGTTGGCAAAGTTTTTTTATAATCACCCTGTATATGATAAAAAGTGTTTTTATTAAAATAAAAGTTCATTATTGTGAAAAGAATTTTAATTTTCAGTTTAAAAAGTGCTGATATGAACAATTTTCCGAGAGTTTTAAGAATCGTGACATACAAACGGCACAATAAAAGCTCTAAAATTTTACTCAACAAAATACTCAAGAGGCTGCAAGTCACATCACGTTCAGACTTACCAAAGATTGCAGATTAGTCCCTGGCAAAACGTTTGTTGATTCAGTTGCTTAATAGCAATGATAGCTTAAAGTACGGATTATGACAACATGGTTGCGTAATGAGATAAAGTTAGTTTTGAGGTATAACACATAGTACAGATCAGTGATAAAAGAAATGACACTTGCACTTAATGATGATTGTTCACGTCATAGGACTATATTTAGATGATTCAGAGAATTCGAAAGGGAAATTTTCCGCTGGAGGTCTTTAAAAAGGAAGGACATAAAAGTTAGTAATAGAAGCAAAGCATTCCAGCTGTAATGAAGAATGTTAACGAAGACCAGCGAGTGAAATAACAGCAGATAGAGGAGACCTTACAACTTCTTACATCAGCAGTTCATTCCATTCTGAACGACCACTTGCACATAAAAAAAAATTTATTTTTAAACTGGTTGCCTCTTAGTCCGACGGAAAAGTTGATGACTTGTCGTGTGACTTGTTGTCGAAAGAAACTAAAAATGTTTGATAAGAGAATGTATCCGTATGTGAACAACATTGTGACAGTGACGAGACGTTGCTGTATTATTACGATATACGGACAAGGGCTCAAAACATAGTTTGAGTGTTCGAGGATGAAAACATACGATATGTTAACATCTTGAACTGTCAAAACAAAAATAATAGCTGTATTTTTCAAATCAAGTGGTATTGTAGAGCGTGTTGTTTTGGACATACAGAAGACAGTCACAGCTAAATGGTATACTAAGCAGCGGCTGCATAAAGTCGTACAATCAATGAAAATCTTGTGCTCAATGTCGGGAATCGACACTTGCTTTTTCCACCATGTAAATTCTCCATCTCGCCAAACCAAAGCATGCTCCGAGTATTTGCGGAGCTTCTTAACATCCACTCTCATTCTATACTTTGCTCTCTGTGCCCCTGCATTATTTCTTCATAAGAAAATGTACCTAAAAAGAAAGCTATTTGAACGTGATGAGAACCTTGGGGGGGGCTTGGGACAACGAATATCTTTCGCTCCAGATAAAAGCTGGCAAAACTGGTTGAAGAACTGGTTTTAACGCATGGAGACGTATATTAAGGATGGTATAAAATATTTTGAAAGAATTCAACAAATAAAGATGTTATTAAAATAAAATAAAGATGAACTTTGTAAGCAAACAAACTAACAATGAGAAAAACTATTAAGGTTTAAAACTTTTTTAACAAGATATAATTTGGAAATTATAAAATGAACCCAAATTTGTATGAATTAAAAATTTAAAAATTTATGTTTATAATTTTTTTTTATATTTAGCTATCATTATAGGGTTCCTTTATGAATACAGATCAAGACTTTCCTATTTCACTTGTAAAAATTTTTACGTGTTCCGAAGGAAACTAAAAGTTATATATTGTATATGTGTCCTTTTAGATCTCATACTAAATCTGAAAATCATTTTGGTGACAATTGTAATTAACAATACAATTATGGAATGTACTTTACAAATATCAAATAGAAAAAATAGATTTAAATTTTGCAAACATTATTTGTGTGTGTGTGTGGAAAATGTAAAGAAAAATACCACTGATAATGACACTAAGAAAAAAATTTTAAATATAGCTTTCTTTTGCTGTTCACATGTTGACTTGAACTTTTAATGTTTGATCTTTGATATTAAATGAGATTAAAAAATTTGAGCTAAGTTAGTTTATTGTAGAATGAATCCATTTACCTTTTCCTGCCAACCACCCAACAGACCCGTAAAGTTGAATAGCCGTCAAGTAAATCCAAGTCAGGCTTACATACCTCCCAATCAGGACATTGAACCTACAGAATTTTAACACTGATCATCTCAGTCTTTGGCTGAGTCAAATATCAAACCCACAATCTGAAGACCATGAGAAGGACGTTTTATACCCACCAGATAAGCTTATCAACAGCGATCTCATTGACAAGTCTAGCTTAGTGATTAAAGAGCTTTTTTTCATCATTAATCAACAAACGTTAAATAATCCTTTCTCAGCCATACATTTGCTAGGGAATAATTTAAAATTATAAATTCATTCACATAGTTTTCTAACAGATATAAAAAATAGGCATATTAAATAAAATGATAGCTTTATAAAACATTGATTACTAATATCTTGCATTTATATGTTATTATTAAAATGTAAAATCTGTTATTTTATAAAATAACTAGCCAATTTAGTTAAATATGCGAAATTATTGAACTTTTTAAGATTAAATTTGATATTCTGTAAAATAAAGAAATTACAGTTTAAAATTTGGTACACGATGCTCATAAATTCATTTAATTAGCTCTAGCTGCTATTAATCAGTTTTGAACTGCTTATAACTAATTTGCAATGACATGTGAGTATATAGTTTATTCCATTGTTTATAGACCGTAATCTTTTCTGTTTAACAATGTTATCATTATGAGTAATGATAGATCATATGTCATTTGTTTTTTATGTATCAATTTATCATATGCAGTATGTACCAAATTTATTTCTTATCGATTTTAATTACATAAGATGAATTAATTTATAAAATAAGTTTAAAACTTTCATTTTTCTCTTTAACTGTCTATCATGAATAATTTCATTGAATAGCTAGTTAAAATATAAATTTTTTCATCTCAATTACATTGTTTAACTGATTTATCTAATTACTTCATGGAATACCTATTTATTTTATGAAATAACTGACTTATATATTTTAAGTGTAACATTTTTTACCACTGACTTTTATCGATATTGTAATCGGTAAGGAAATCTAATCTAGTATTAATTCTAATGTATTGAAAATAAATAAAAAATTATCCACCATATAGATTTTTACAACATGATTTTGTCATCATATGACTCGATACCATGATAAGCGATCAAAAAAATGTGATATTAAATCATTTATAAGGAGACAAACAAAAGAATAATGCTGACATTTCTATCTTTTGATGAAGGAGCACTTAAAATTAAATTTTTCATGAAATATTTTTTTAACTACTCCAAATATTTTAAAACGATTCAACTAAATTTCTGGTTATAATATAATAATCTAAACCTATACAATTTTATAGGAGGCATTAAAAGTAGAAAATATAAACAAATCATTGTTGTTTAAAAAACAATATTTTCAAATACATTTTCAATTTCATATCACACCAACATTAAAACAGAAATCTTCGTCAAAATCATAGAAAATAAATATTATTCGATTATATTTTAGGCAGCAAAAGGGTGCAATGTATATATACTTTTAAAACAATTATAATATATACTTTTAATATATACTTTTAAAACAAGCAAGAGGATGAAAATGATGTCGAATCTATTTTATACACTCAAAACTCAGTTTTTAAAATTAAATAAATTTATTAGACTACCTACTATTTGAATTTCAAAGATAAATATTTAATGTTCGTAAGAGACATCAAAGGTATTTATTTCTAGCTTTGACTAATCAAAAGTTTATTTAATATTTCCGCAAATAAAGAATTTTTCGAGTTAGTTTTTGTTGATGCAGTTGCCAATAGCAACCAAAGTTTATGTAAGAAATGGTATTTTTAAATCTCTAGAAAAATTAAACAAATGTTAAGATTCTTTTCTAAAACTTAAACTCTCATTGATCAATTGAAATAATCATCCTAAAAAACGATATTAAAGGGCAACTTTGTGTTTCAAACTTGATTTCGTTTCCGTTTTCCAATTTGATATATATATATATATATATATATATATATATATATATATATATATATATACGCATTAAATCTAAAAAGAGTTTGGGATGACTCAAAAAGCTTGAAAGTTTTCTACTAAATAACTAAATTGAAATACATAACCTCAAAGCATTTTGAAAACTCGCTTTTATCATAATATTTGTACTCGAAAATAATAATTCGTATAGTTTTTCACTATTTTTGAAAACAAATTTTCAATAGTAATAATTAGATCCTCTTACTAATCCAGAAATAAATCATAAATACATTTTTTTCTTAAACTTGATTAACAGATTTAAACGTTTTTTTCTTGGGTATTTTCCGAGATAAAAATCAAATGGAATTACCAATCGTTACTACAATTTAAAAATAGTAACTGTTCATAGATATTTATAAAATTCAAAAATATTCAACGACTAATGTTAAGTGACAAATGAAAAATAATAAATAAAATGTTAAAGTGTTTAGGAGATTAGTTTTATAATATATATATATATATATATATATATATATATATATATATATATATATATATATATATATATATATATATATATATATATATATATATATATATATATATATATATATATATATATATATATATATATATATATATATATATATATATATATATATATATATATATATATATATATATATATATATATATATATATATATATATATATATATATATATATATATATATATTAGGGTGAAGTATGATTCTTGATTTTCATACGATTAGTTTTTAACCCATAATGAATATTTTTCAAGTGATTAATAAATTGTTGTTAGTACTAAAATTTACGCAAAAAAGTTTTCTGTAAAAATGAGAAAAATCAGATTATAATTTATTATAGGAGATTTTATAAATAAACAGAGCTTACATAAGAATCATAAAAATGATTTATATGATATTATAGATGTTATTAGAAATTCATTAATGATCTAATTTTCAGGTTCAAATAAATGTGTTACAAACATAAAATATGGGATATTGTAACTTAACCTTTGAATTCTTTTCTCTAGGTTCTAAATCGTTAAGACAGAACATTCTAAAAAAGTTTGATTACCCTATAGAGTTGAATTATAGAGTTGCCCTATATAGAGTTTTTAGTCGTAATATATACTGGTCGTTCAAAATTTAAGTAACACAGTTTTCTTTGCTATGACTCTGCGAGAAATCATCTGAAAAACTTGAAATTCAGAAAGAAAATAAATCATTTTGCCCTTAAACGATGACGAAAGCATAGTTATGTAAAAATAGATACAATGTACACAGTATGGAATCAAACGAAAATGACTTAGTTGAATTTAAATTATCGTTAAACATGATTGCCTATTCAAGAAGTAGATCAGCAAGTAGATATTTCTCAGTACCAAATATGCCGTCTCCTTACTACAATGGTAGCTTCGCACTCTGTAATGTATAATATCATAGAATTCATTTAGAAAAGAATTATATAGAATATATAATGTTATAGAATTTGTGAAGAATTTTTAGTTTAGAATATTGCTAGGGAATATTTAGAAAAATCACGATCGTATTGCTTGTATATATTTAAACCGGCGAAAGCAAAAGAAAAGGAAAAATGTGATTTCAAGTACATATTATATATAGATATAAACTCATCATACATTAAAGGCAGTACAGCTCTATAGAATTCGTATAGAAAAGAATTATATTCAATATATGATGTTATAGAATTTATATAGAATTTTTAATGTAGAATATTGCTAAAGAATATTCAGAAAAATCATGATCATAATGCTTGTATAAATTTCATCCGAGTATACAGAATCAGCCAAAGAAAGTCTTTGTGATTTTGAATCAGAGACCAATTAGAAGATTCCGAATACTTGGCCTGTTACCTCCAGAGGATATTATTTCACTTGTAGGACATTACAACAATGACCTAATTAACGTGACCTTGTTGCCTTTAGCAAACGTGACAGATCTTCCTTTAAGCTGGAATTCGAACTCACTATTTTCCGATAGTGAGTTCGATTGTTTCCTTTCATTGCGTACCCTTCAAGGATAGATACATGGAACACATGGACCATATCAATGTGTTCTTGTGACACATGCACATGACTCACTGCTTATAAAAATCCATTCCAGAGGGGGGAAAGGCATCCAAATGCTTCACTACAATGCTAGGCTGTCCGCTTAGCAATGTTCAAGTTATACTAACTTTTGTTCTTGATTTAGCTCTATGTTCCGGAAAATTTAATTTATTTTATTAAAAATATTCATTTAATTTTAAAGTGTATGTTTAAAGTGTACTTTTTATGAATAAAATTGGTATGAAATTTGTACAAACATTACATTCCACATGTTTTAAAATAATTAATATCTGATTAATAGTAAAACAAAGAAGATTTATGAAACATTATAAATTTTGTTGCAGACTTATCATAGACTTCACTATCTTTTCAAAAAATAATCTCTAATTCTTTTTTCACTTCATCTTAGACTTAACCAGCTTTTTGCGAGGTGTGTATTCCCCACTTTCTTCTGAACTCGAATCCGTCCTTAAACGTCCATGATCCAACAATATTCGGTCTTGGATTCCAAACGTGACCAGTACCCAGAATGGTCGGATCATATGAAGTAGGAGCAGTAGCTCGTGACCACTGTCCTAGTTTAACCGAAAAAGAATTTTAAAAAAATCACCGAATTTGTATGGAACTGTGTGTGGCCCACCTAAGAAGGGGTGGATGATAAATAATGTCGACGACTTATGTCCAAGTATCCATTAAGTATGCAAGTCTACGAATCATCTCCCAGTAATAAATCGAGAGACATACGAAGTTGTTATCATGACTTATGAATGAAATGTATTTTCTGCCTATTGAAAGCATTGTTGTCCTTGAATGAACCTAAATTTTGACACTCATTGGATTTTATTTATCAAGATTTAACATTAAGTCTTGAATAATTATTGAATGGAAATCTATCATAATCTACAGATTAATTGTTTTGTTTCAAATATCATATGTAATTAATCTTTGATTGACAATAATGTAAAATCAAATTTCATTTTTCCTTTTAAATTTCGTAGAAAGCATTATAAAATTCTTTTCATTTTGTAAATGCTTACCTCGGTGTTTTTGAACTTATCTTTTAATTTTAGATAATGGCATATATTCCTATGATTTTGGAGATAAATATCTGTGATTTAACATTTTCCTTAAGCACACTGGAATGAAATTATTTATTATTTCACCATATCAGTTGCCGATTCAAATTTACAATCTCATTTTTAGTAATTAGTATTTATCAGTTAGTTCACAAGTAAAATTTTGTTTTTTTCTTTGTATTTTTAACACAACAGATTTAATTTTCTTTTTTACATCTACCTGACATTTTAGTATCTATTTGCCTATTTGAGCCAACTTTTTATACTTCGATTATCTTAATTTTCTATGTTAATATCCATAATTTGAAGTGTAATTTGCTATTATCTCAACATATTATAAATATTTCAAAAAAATATTTACTAATTATTCTGTCTGATAAAAACAAAATAAAATTGTTTCAACTCATTACAATTTTCATGTATTGAATAATAATCTACTTTATAATTGTGATGTCATTTGTTACTTTATTTTTCCAATGTTTTTTCATTTGAAATTTTTAAATTGCATTTTTGAATTTTGTAATTATAATTGTAATCTCATTTAAAAAAGTATTTATTTTTTATGTCACAATTTTGAATTATCCCCTTAATTAACCATTATCATTCCAATAAAAGTTTTCAAATTCTTTAGTAAAAAGAAGCGTTCTAAAAATGTTTGAACCTCTAAGGAATTTGCGACTTTTATATAGATTTCGTTCAATGTTAAAATATAGGTTATTATGAACATTATTAAAACAAAAAGGGATTTTCTAGAAATATAGTACTGAATAAAACTTAAATTTCACCAAAATAGGATGCAACTGTTAATGTTTCACATAATGTATTGAATTCATAAAAGTAAAATAAAAATAAATTCTAAATAAATTAATTTGCATTTATTACCTTCTATAATAATATTTAAATTATTAATCTTATATTTGAATATAAATCGGAAGACTTTTTTAATAAAAAAGAATGTTTTAAGAATAAAATTTCCGGAGCGTAAATAATTATTTTATAAAGAGATTCATTCCTTAAAATTTTGCTTACAATTGGGATTTATTTCCACGATACAAATTGTTCCGAATTTTTCTGATATTTTATAGTAATTGTATTGCTTAAATATGTTATATATTTTTCTCAAAATATAATTTCAAGTGATTCTTAAATATTAATTTATATTATTTTTATTTTTAAGTGAGTAGTTTTCCTCATTTGCTTTTAACAGCACTAGTATATCACAGACAGACTTAATAAGTGAGTTAAAATTAATTTAATTAGTCAGCCAAATTGATTTGTGCTTGTTTTTCCGATATCATTGGTATTGCTTGATGTTATTAATTTTATTCGGTTTTTAATGGTCATAAAAGCAATTATGTTTACATTTTATCAAATTACGAATGATTTTTGTTAATAATTTCGTAATTATTTAGAAATAAGTTGAAATATCAATTTTTGGTAGAAAAATTGCATGTTGAATTGCATGATTGTTGTCCTGAAATTTGATTACATTATAAAATTCAAAACTCCTAATAATATTCTATTTATTACGAATTTTGTATTTTATGAACATAACAATTCAACTGGATCTAGTGTATTAAAATAATACTGAAAATAAAATAGTTGCTTGAATTAATCATTTTTAATTCACTGGCTACAGAAATGGAAATTTAGTTGGAGACATAAAAAAATTACTTATTGTGCCTGTAATTGAGAAAGATATTTTTTATATTGTTTAATCAGTATAGGTTCTCTATTAACAGTAATGAACTAGTTAGACCAAGGTCTATGTTTTGAAATGTGTTCTAAAATACAACAAACAGACACAAGTGAAGATAGTTGTCGAGGCTAGAACAGTTGCATAGTGGGCTTCAGTACAAAACTGTCTCAGAACAGTTTCGTTCTAAAAGAAAAAAAACTGTGGGTTAATCATTCCAATAAATATTGTGTATTTTAGAGAGCAGTATTTTTTAATTTGCCTTTTTTCTCCTCCACAGGAAAATATATGAAATAAAAAATTAAGGAACTCTTTTGATGTGCGGTAAAAATTTTTGCCGTATGTGCAAAATTAAATTTTTCTGTACCAGAGCAATGACAAACCAACGAATGCATAGAAAAATTTCCATCTTCTACCCAATTAATTTATTTGCTTCTTAATTATTCTCTCAAATTGGGGGCCTTTTTAAATGGTGCTATTTAATTTATTTAACTATGATCACTTTCAATTATTTGGAAACATATTTACTGCAATACTATTTGAATCATAAAACATATTTAATTGAAGTGCTTCTGAGTCAGAATAATGTTCACAATAAATGATTTATAGGTAATTCTAATTTTCAATTCTAATTTTTTTGGGATTTTATAGATCAACCATTATGCATCAAGAAACCTATAACCTAATGATTATAATAAACATATTTAATTATTAATAAATCACATTAATTGTGTAAAACATCATAGTAATGTGTCATGTATCAAATGGTTATGATCTTGATTCTCAAAATAGAAAAATTAGTGATTGTATGTAAAATGTATGTAATATTGAAATATGTAAAATTGTAGACAATAATTTTTTTTTCGATGTGGTCTACATTCATTAAGTCTTTGTGTTTTACAAATTTTTGTGAGTTAGTTCAACCAGTCTTTGAGTGTTAGTAGTATGTGTATACATATTATGTATAGAACTAAAACCGAAATTAAATAATATACCTCTTAGTTAACAGATTAATGTATTTTTTATGTAAAAGAAGTATTAGAAAAATTAAATAATTTAGAAAGATATATATTGGAAACCACATACTTTTACAACAAAAGAAAAAGCTGGTTAATTTTACTTTTAAATATAAACTCTGATGAGCAATTACTTTTTTAGATGACACTAAGGATTTGAACTAATCTGAATAATGTTTGAAAAATTATCCCATTTTAAAAATACAAAAGGAAAATTTTGATTTAATTGACGAAAATTATTTTCTTTTAAAGTTAATTGTTTTAGTTATACCTCAGATTCATTTGGGAAAACAAAAAATCCATTCAAAGCAAAGCAGACATTTAGCCACAAATATTTGCGTTCAGAGTTAGAGTGAAAAATAGCGTCTAAGTTAAAGCGCGCTCCTAGGAATCATAAAAACGTCTTAACTGTTCCCTCGTCGCCATTTCTGTGGGCGGCGGTATGAAAATTTCACCAATAGCAAATTGTTTCGTTTGTGTACTAACCTTGTAAGTCGCCATCCTCTTTACGATCGTTCTGGAACGAAATTTTCCCAGATAAAGCATTTACTGCTTTTGCTTTTCGCATGAATTGAAAAACTTGGCGAAAATTTCCTCGCTCTCACATTTTGGCGAGGAAAAGACGAATGGCGAAAAGAAGTAGCCTAATGTAGGGCCCACCAGTGATTTGGAAAATGAAACAGGAACCATAGTTTGGTTGATTTAAGACTCTCAAAAGTTTTACTGTTGAGTTTTACAAAGCTGGTGGAGTGCATAGAAAATATAAATCCAACTTCGTTGCTAACTGGAACAAAATCAGAAGTTACTATGTTTAGAGTCATTGAATGGTATACAAAGAAATCATTGGAGTTAAAGTGAATTTTGAAAGAGACTCCTTTTTATTAGATAAAATGATATTTTTTAATTAAATGTATATTTTAAAGCCTCATAATTAATGAACTAGAGTATGGTATCTTTAAAAAGAAATTTTCATTTCAATGTGGTATTTTTTTCAATTATATTAAGAATGCACTTGAATGTAAGTTTTCAAATTTTCCGCGAAAAAGTTTTATAATAAATTCGATGAAAAATTGAATACTTTTGCAGGAAAATAAAGTGAATTCAAGAATACACACACGGTGCCGTGTTTTTATCGTTCTGAGTTTAGAATTTCATCCTTTACAAATACTTTGTTTACTTATTTGTTTATTTATCTTTTGTAAATTTTCTGTACGATATTTTATAATATTTTAAAATTTCAAATGTAAGTTTTAACACATTTTAACTCTTTTATTTTTAAAACAAAAATGCCAACCTTTGGTTTTAATTGTTAAATATATTTATGGGGACATTAAATGGCTTTAAGATAACAATTTCAATTCTTATTAAGAAATTTATATGCTCCATTTGGTGCTTCAGTGCATGTTTAAAAAGCACTTGATAATGTCCTTTTGTGTATTATTTAATATTTTTCAATAGATCATAATCCTTGAATTTAAAGAATAATGTATTATTTAAGTATTTGATATATTTTTCGAAATTTTTACTCAATAAACAAGACAACATGTAGCTTGAAATGTTTTCGTTTTTCACTCCACTGTCATTATTTGCACATTATATATATCAGATTAAATAATTATACTGGAAACTATTAATTTAAAGTAGAATCTAAACAGAAATAAATACCCAAACTCTCTCTCTCTCTCTCTCTTATGAGATATATAGTTGAAGGATATAAGGTTAATCATTCCATGGTTCGCTTGAATACTGCTTCAAGAACTATAACAAGAAATCATTGTTTTGGGTCTCGTTTAAATCATAAAGCTCATATAGACTGTTTTTATTCTTCTTCAGGCTAATAAAAATTTGTCATATTTTTTTATTTTAAGAATTTTAAGAAGCTTAAAATAATAACTGACTTCCCGAAATGCTTACATTACATGGAGAATTTTGTTGACAAATTGACGATTTATAACCAAATCCACAATGTTGTCAATAACATTACCTTTTATAAATTTAACACTGCTAAAATTAATTCTTTTCGTTTCATCACATATTACCAGTAAAACAAATCTTACAGGAATATTTATTTTCATTATATTTCACAGATATATAATTATGCATTATTCAATTTTTTTATTTTTCATCAGTTTTTTTAATTGGTTTATTTCGTATAGCAGTCTTAAATGTTCAAATTCTTATGTTTGCTTTTTAAGCATTTATTTAATTTTCTTGATTTTTGTTATTATGTTTATTGTACATACATTTTATTTATTTTTTTAAATGTGGGGAAAGTAGAATTCTGTTCCAAAATAATGTGAAATATCAGTCTTTTATTATCGTTACAAGCACATTAGAAATGTTGACATTATATTGCTTGGATTATTATCACCATTTTAAAAGGAGCATATACTATAACCAGTTACTTTGTGAATTATTTATATTATTTAATTCGATGATCATATTATTTTGGATTTACTGAAGTAAAAAATTTGATTTAAATTCCTTTTCTGTAAACGTAAACATTTAATGTAATTTTTCTGAAATAAAAAATAAATGAGGTGCTATTAATTAGCACCACATTTTTGTACATATTGAGCATAAAATCGGAAAATATATTTTAAAAGAAAATAATCAATAATTTATATTTTACTTCTGAAAATGTGTTCAATTTTACCAAGATTATGTATTAAAATAAGTATTATTTATACAAGCATATGTTGTATTAATAAAAAATTATAGTACTTTAAATTATAATATTTTTAATAAAATAAAAATATTCTTGATTGATTGAATCCAAGTTTGAAACAAACTTAATATAATTCATTTATTCTCGTAACTTCAAATAAATTGAAATTTTTATTGCTAGCTAAGTCACATAGGAAATTTGATGATAAATTTGCAAAAACGTTTACTTACCAAATCTTTTATAGATACTTTTCTTCTGAATCGGAATGATTTTAAATAGTTTTTATTTGCAGAAAAACGAATATTTTTTCAGATATTTTTGTATAAAAACGCATTTTAAGAATAACTTTTTTTCTTACTAGACAAATAAATTATTTAGGCAGAGAAAGCTTTTTGGCATTTTAGTCACGCGAAAATACAAGCTATATAAAGTTAAGAAAATGAAAGATTTATAAATAAAGTCATTTAAGGAAGTGCATTTTTATACTCAGACTGAATGACTACAGTTGGTGAGAAATCCCAAAATCAATCTTAATTGATTCAGACACCGTAAAATTAAGAAAAAAGACTTTTTTTATGAATTCGTTTTCAGAATCTCAATTTATCTTATGAATTTAAACTATTTCTTTCTATGAACTTGGTTACTTTATATTATTTTTGCTATATCTTTTAAAGAACATATTAAATAAAAGCACTATGAATAATTTTTTAACATAAGTTTTAATAAAATATAAACAGAATAATTTAAAATTTTCTAATATAGTAAGTTAAAACTTGAAACATTTTGAGTTATTTTCGTTACCAATTACGAGAAGAAAAAGCCTGTATCTGTCAGAAAAATTAATGTTTTCAAATTAATGAAATGATAAGAATTAAATTTTGAATATTTAAAATTGCTTAGTTATAATTATTCATTTTGTTCAGAATGTTCTGACTTAATTTTTTTAAAGTATAAGAAAACAATCATATATTTGAAAAAAATATATGGTTTTTCAAAAATAATAAAATGGACAAAAAATAATTTTGAGTATTCAAAAATGTTCTTCCCTAGTTATTTAAAAACATGTTTATTAAATTTAAGTGTGTGTGTGTGTGTGCGTGCGTGCGTGTGTGTGTGTGCGTGCGTGCGTGTGTGTGTGTGTGTGTGTGTGTGTGTGTGTGCGTGCGTGCGTGCGTGCGTGCGTGCGTGTGTGTGTGTGTGTGTGTATTTAAATATTTACAATTAAGACGATTAATTGTAAATATCCCAAACTTGTACAAAGTTGTATTTGTAAATATGCGTCATTTAAACATTAGGCTATATTAGAATTCTTAATTTATTAAATTACGCCTTGGCCACTCCCCATATATATATATATATATATATATATATATATATATATATATATATATATATATATATATATATATATATATATATATATATATATATATATATATATATATATAGTCAAGGAAAGTTATAAAGTGCTGTAATTAATAATAGTAATATAGGATTCGAACCAATTTGCACAATCAATTCAGTATTGAAAAAAGACGCCATTCTGTTTACAATAATGTTTCCAATAATCAATATAGTAATAAAATGTAATCGTGTAGTAATAAAAAGACAGAAATATTATCAATAATGTTTTAAATATATTTCACAGGAGATATATTTTATGAATTTTATATCAAAATAATATATGAACAATGCTATTAACATAAAGAAATTATTTCATACTTACTTCAAGTCTATAAAGTAATAAAATCAACCATCAATTATCAAAGATTAAGCAAGAAATAGATATCATAAACTTCGAAAATAAGAAACATCAGAAAAAGGTGAAACATCTTTATTATTGTCGTGTTTTATTGCCTCATAAAGCCGCATTCCTTTTCTAAAATCATAAAATGTTTGGAGTTAAAAAAGAGAGAAAAAAGGTGCCAAGATCGTAATTAATTGGAGTCTGGTGAATTTCTTCACAAATAGGTATGAAGAATGGATTTTTTCAGAGGTGACATCAGGACATGTCAGTGCAGCATATTTCCAATTAGATTTATGAGAGCGTGTAAGGGCATTGAAGAAAATATGTGATTTATGTGGGTTTAATAGACTAATTTAAAGACTAGACATAAATAAATTTTACGTTAGTTTCAGTTCCTACAAATAATTTTTTGAAAAAGAGAAAAATTTAACATTTGATGATGCCATTTTGATATTAATAATATTTTGCATATGCTTCTTAGCTCGGCTTGTGCATCTAATAGAAAAGCAGTTCCTGGTTCGGTACCTGCCACTATTGAAAAGGTGTGATACTTTTGCGTTTGTGCTTTCTGAAAATAAAATTTAACTGCAATGTATATTAATTTATATAATTTTACTTTTCAACCGATGATCATTAATTAAATCTAAAAATGAAAATTAGGTGTTTTGGTTCTATAATTAGATTAAGAAAAATGCTTAATGTGAGAAATTTGATGCAATTTCATGGAGCAAATATTTAAGATGACCTTTCCTGTATTTTAAAGTGTCATTTCTAGATTTTCATCATTATTTTTATATTTGAATGTGTTGAAAAACAGCAAATAAAAATTTATTTAGATTTGTTTAATTAATCAAGGAATTTACTATCAATTTAAAAGGATATATTACTAATAAATGTTCTTTTATTTTTTATACGTATTAACTTTAAGGAAATGAAAAATACATATGATTTACTCTTACTTTCTGATGAACATGAAATAAATCAATATGTATCATAACTTAAAATTATAAATCCTGCCTTTCACAGTATCTTGTAATAATTCCAGTTAAATATTTTAAAATTTTCAATTAATTGATAAAGGGATATTAATAGCACAGTAAAAAGTCAATGATTGAAAGTATTGTTTCAAATCATTAGAATTAATATATGCATACATAAATGTTGACAATTAAATATAAAGGCATGTTTCAAATAAATATGATGTAAATAAAGTCCACAAAATACATCCAAAATGAAACCTTTTCACTAATCAACATAAGAGAATATTGTATTTGAAGGAGTAAATAAAGTAATTACATTATTTTGTTGCTAGATAAGAATTTTATAGGCTTTCAAACTCACTTATTAAATCAAGTAACTAATAAGAAATTAATAAATACTTCAATGCAAAAGGTTTTGGGTTCGAACCCATCCACTCTTGAATAAAGGAAGATACATGGATGCTGTATATTTTTTTCTACAGCATCCACATCTGTCAAATAGGGTGTTTGGAATTCTTTTGGGTTTTCTCTTTTGCTACTCGTTAATACTCTCTTTTGTGAATACTCGTGAATTCTCTCTTTTGCTACTTGCTACTCGTATCTAGAAATCTTTCTTGGCGTAATTAATTTAGTTGTTATTAAATTGCTCTACAAAAGGCTTCTTCTTTTTCTTCTTAGAGTTGGGTTTGTATGTCATTGGGCACTTCTGCTTTTACTACAAAAGGCTTAGGTCTTTAGCTATTCACAATGAGGTGCAAAGTGTTCAGCCAACTGTCTAGTTGATGTTGATCACTCTTCTCCCTTTATTTATTTTGACAACAGTGATATTTTCCTGCATTATCTATTTGGTCTTCATTCCAACTTTATCACCAGCCACAAATTCCATTCATCTAAATTTGGCAATTGATGTTGCATTAGAAGATGTTTGTAACCTATTTTTTAAAAGCCAGAAAATTTCTGATCATACATATAATATTTTTTGATTATTTAACATTTCGTTTGTTAAATATTGGTTAATTTTAGCAAAAATAAAAAGCTTTCATTAATTATCCAGTGTCAGTACTCGCTTTCTTTTGAACTTCGAATAATGCTGGTTATGTTTTATTCATGTTTTATGTTTTATTTATTTTTATTTTATTTTATTTATTTATTTTTTTTGTTAAAGCTGCTGAAGGGTTATTGAACTAAAAGTTTTGCTTTATCCTCCAAAATAAGTATTTATTAAGGATGGTAGAGTTTCTAACTCAAATATATTGTTTTCGTTATCAAAACATAAATTAATTTTTATCATTCTGAAAGTTGATTTATTTTTTTTTGAAGTAAAATGATCTAGTGAGTTGCTGGCCGAGCTGGCAGCCGAATGGTTAGCGCTCTTGTCTTCGGTTCAACAGTTCGTGGGTTCGAATCCCACCTTGGGCATGGATGTTTGTAGTGGTTCGGATTCCACTTTAAGCCGTAAGTCCCGGTCTAATTAGCCCTCGTGTGCAAAAAATGACCGTTGAGCGACAAACAAACCAAACCAAACTAGTGAGTTGCTGCTTGAAGCTATACGTTGCTATTTTAGTGAATTTTAGTTTCTATAACACTATAATTCCCTGTCAAAAAATTAATTTCTTGTAGAAGGTATTCTTATACTTTTTAAATTCCTATTATAGTATAAATTATATTAAAAACAGTGAACTATTCTAAATGAAATGACTAATTAAAGGTTATAATGCAGTGATGAAAGATTATTATAAACTTCCATCAATGAGAATATGTATTTATTATATATGAAAATGTTTACAAAATATTAAATGAATATTTTCATTTTTATTAACATTTATCTGGACAAAAAATTTACTAATTAGTTTGTACTGTACGCATAGTTCTGCATCTATTCAGACTTGCTGAATAATTTTAGCTTAATTAAAGATATTATGCAGCAACTCTAATCTTAACATAAAGTTTGCGTTCTTATGTAAATTTCATTAAAGCAAAATTTTGAATGATTACTTAAAAATAATTCAACTTTCATGAAACATTTATTTTAAGCAACTTTTGAATCTCCAGAGGCGAAAGTTTTATCTAATTAATCAACGTCTTTGTCTAAACAGTTTGATAAAATATGTTTCAACATGGGATTTATTTTAGCACTATTTTAGATGAAGTAAATTTCATTATTATAAGTTGAATCAGATTATCATGCTTGTATACATTTCATGGAAGAATTTATGTGATTACATAACCTGGTATTTGAAACTGAAAATCATTAAATACCAACTATTTGTGATTGTCTTCAGTGTAAGTACATTTCAAGGAAATTGTATTTTAATATCTACTTCCAATTATTTAATTATCTTTCAGATATTTCTTTTCAAAATATAATTAACCATTGAAGACATTATTATTCTTAGAAAGAGTGCTAAAGCGTTCTCAGGTAAACTAACAAAAATTATTTATAGAGACTTGCATGCACACATACACAGATATATATACATGTATACATATATATATATATATATATATATATATATATATATATATATATATATATATATATATATATATATATATATATATATATATATATATATATATATATATATATATATATATATATATATATATATATATATATATATATATATATATATATATATATATATATATATATATATATATATACATATATTCTTCTTGGAATAATTTCTATGCAAGAAAATTATATCTTAAAGATCAGTAAATCATTGGAAATAGATATTGTAAAATCCATGAAATCAACATTGAAGAAAATTGTTTTTGGTTGCAATTTGATGATGGTTTTTAGAAGTTCAGCATTTATAAATATTAAAATTCTGTGCAAAAAGTGTAATTCAATTTTCTTTCCATTTGTCACATACACATAGCTTAGAATATAAATATAGATTGATTTTAATTAAAAGCATACAAAATTTTAGAAAGAAAGTATCCTTCAGAATATTGTTATATAGGCAAGATACACAAACAAAAGTTCCTTCTCAAAATTGAAAAGAGCTTATTTTAAGACTAAAATTGGTGAATATTGCTGGCATTTAAAATATTTTCAAGCGGAATCTATACATTTGTAACTACAAAATCAATAAGAGAAATATAATTTTTATCAAAAATTCTTAATGATAATTTTTTTGTTCATAAATTTAATAAAAAAGATGTGATAAAGATTTAAAATAACACTTAAGAAACTTTTTCAATTTTATTATAAAGTTTAATTATACTAGAGAAAACACTAAAAGTTTGATAAAAATGGATAAAATTAAAAAAAATGTTAAAACGTTTTGAAAAAGATAAATACAATAATTAAAAATCACGTATTTGCTTGAGAACATTTTATTTTGCTTAGGACTACTAAAGGAAAGCCTAAGTACTTTGAATAAAAAATGCAATTTTGATATATCTTTGAAATATCAATATCTACACACACACACACACACACAAATATTTTTAACTGCATTATCCAAGAGTACTCAGCTCAAGTATAAAAGAGTATGCGTTGTGCATAGAGAGAATATCGCTAGTTTATTTTTTCTGTTTATTCAATATATATATATATTGTTACAGCGAAAAAATATTGTTTGAAAATAGAAAAAAATCCGAGTAAACCATTTTCAGAAATTTTATTATTGAAAATATTTTTCTTATTAGAAAGATTTTATGCAGATATGCTTATTATGCAGATTTATCAATATGCTAATTTGCAATAATAAAGCATTGATTTATGAGGTGTATTTGTAAAATTATAATTCACTTTAATATTGCATCACTTTATGCTAAAATATGCATAAATTTTTTTGTGTTCATTCATATTTAAATAGCATACGAATAATATAGTTAACTATTTCTTGACTATAAATCATGTAAAGAATTTCTGATGTTTCTTTTTTTAATGGTATATGCTAAAATACAATAAATATAGAGTATTTATGAAATATTTCGTACATTCTATTGCTTAATAACTCTTAAAGTGAAGAAGATGCCATTAAATTCAGGGAATTTAAATACAGAAAAGCTCATATTTTCTTCCCTTGTAGCAGTCCAAGTTTTCGTTAATGGAATCTTTTTTTGTATGAAATAGCATTTTTATAACCTTCGTTTGTCGTTCTTAATCATGGAAATTTTGTTTTCTAATTTAAGTGCATTTCCCTTATAGCCTCATTTGCTCACTTCAAATGATGTTGGACTGAATGATGTTCCATGATTTATTTTATGGATAGCATTGCTTACGAAAGCTGTGGCCGTGGTAGCCAATTGGTTAGGGATCGGCCTTCTATCTAGAATGGTGGGGTTCGATTCCAATATGCCGCCAAAGACCCACGAATACATGTGATAAACGTGCTCGTTAAATCTGTGGAATCGAAAGTCCTGTGGTCGGTCATTGAGTAATTACCATAGGTACAATAATCTGGAAAAAATTTACTCTCCCTTCATATCAATGTCAAAATTGTGGTAGTGGATCCTCTGGTGGTGCCATCTGTCGGAGGATATAAATAGCAAAGACGTACTTTCACCTTCCTGGTGCTCTGATTGAAATGAAAGACGCACCCTAATGACTTAAATTCGCATTGCCAAGGCATAGCGGGCTTGGCTTTTCCAAGTGTCATAAGTAACAACAACAATTAAAGGTGTGCCCAGCATTGGTAACCTAAAAACCTGCATCAATAATAGACCTATCTGGCATGATATTTTTTCTATGTGATATATGATATTTTTCTTTATATTTTCCGTCCATTCGATGATAAAATATATAAAAACTAGTAAAAACTTTGAGCCAAAAAATTATTTTTTTCGTTCAAAATAAGTCAGTACCAGCCAATGATGCACTTACACCTTAACAGATAAACATAAGGAAACTTTAAATGGTTCTCTTGTGTGAAAATTCATCATTCCCTAGGGAGGATGTAATAGGTTCGTTACCAGACCCATCCGAAAGCTACTAGGCTAAAAGAGTTTGTAGAGGCTAAAGTTCCGTTATCCAATCTCATACATTTTGTGTAAATCAGTTTTTATAAGACAATACTGATTCAATTGTCTAACTTGTCACATGACTGTAATTAAACCACTTTTGTAGACTGAAATAGACAGCTAAATACAGATCTCAATAATTTTCTCTTGTTTTTAAGCATTCCTAAGAATTTCTGGTGTTCATCTTTTTTTCTCAAAATTAGTAATATTTATCTAATGTTAGCCGGCAGGTTTTTTTTTACATTGAAATATATATCATAATTTTGCTTTTTTATTGAAACTAAATGATTTAAATAATTATTTGCTTCATTTTCTTCCGCGTTGCATCCTTTATACACATTCAAAAGTATCACCTTATAACTACATTAATAAAATCTATTTTTCTGCTGTTACAAAATTTGTACACAAAAGTGTCTCTACTTAAGGAATCTTTTCATGGCTTCATTTTAAGGTGTGAAATCTATTTAGATTATAAAGTATTTTGCAAAATCATTACTAGTAAAAATACTGGTTTCGTGTTAAAATTATGTATTTATTCTAAGCTAATATAGCATTTGATTTTTACTAGAATTTTACTTTGAGAATTTCATTAGAACAATATTTAAATATGAACTCAAGTATGTTCCGGAATCTTATTGATTATGAGAATTATGAGTTTAAGTGATGACAAAACTGAACTGTCAGTTTTTTCTAATATTTTCGTCCGTGTCAGTTTAGGAATTATGCTCTAGTAATTAATATTCACAACTTCCTTAAGTGGGATCAAAAATATGCCCATAATCAAAAACGCAAATCTTACGTAAGTACAGTTATCTTGGTAGAAACAAAGAGCACGTCTGCTGATGCTGTAAATTTCCATAACCCTGGTGAACAAAGTTATCTAAAAACACCAAAAAAATATCTATTGGCGTAGTTAATTTTCATATTCCGCATAAAAATAACTATCTTGATAAGAATAAGGAGATGTAACGCTGATTGTTTAAAGTACCAGCAATACGTGCTAGAAGGGTGTGAGAGTGATATCCAATATCGCCCCATACCATAATACCCGGTGCAGGACCAGTGTGGCGGTGAATAACGCAGCTGTTCAGCATTCTCTCTCCACGGCGTCTCAAGACTCGAATGCGACAATCGCAATGTTGCAAACAGAGGAATGACTCGTTAGTAAAGATAATATCATTCCATTCTGCAATCCACATCCTTCTTTCATCGCACACCATTAGCGGCGAAGGCGTCGGTGGTTCTGCGTCAAAGGTAGACGAAGCAATGACCATCTTGCGGTCAGACCACTCTGATATCGACGGCTTCGAATGCTACGCCAACACTGGATGATGCGTTACAGACTGAATGTGCTGTGCTATGTTTCGTGATATGGCTGAGCAATCTGTCACTGCCATGCGCACAATTTGCCTATCATCACGTGAAATAGTGCGCTAAGGTGGATGCGATCGAACACGTCGGTCCGTCGTACCCTCCCACAACCAACAATCACATATCTGCATTACAGTTTCGTCCAACACGACTAACGGTTTCCTTGAAAGATAATCAACAGTCTTGGTAGACAACTGTCCTTCCTCTGTCGAACTCGGATACAGATCAAAAAATGATCACTGTTTTCTACGAGGCATAATTGATTTTTTTTTTGAAAAAACCACAAGAAAAATACAATTGCCGAATTTGAAATCATTAAAATCTCCAAGCTTTAAATAGCACTTTGAAGTGGCTCCATAAGCACGCGTGATTTGCGTCTTTCCTGAAATTTTACCCATTTGCATATTTCACTTTTGCTAATGTATGTTTTAAATTTCATTTTATTTACATGCTTCCTTTAGGGTGTTATATTTACGATAATCTGCAGTACATTTAAAGTTAAATATTTTCTACCCACTGTTATATTCTCAATTCTCGTACAACTTAAAAACTCAATCTAATTGAAATAGATCTACATTTATTATAATTTCTCATATATCACATAAAAACAGCAATTTAGGTAATGACAAAGAATTTACACTATTACTGTCACTCTTCACATATTTTTATAAGTATCTAATTAACGTTTAGGATTGCTTTATTTCCCATAATATTAGTTCGCTAATGTTAATGTACACATTAAAGAAATTTAATTTCATTTGTTTTACTATTACGACATTTTTCTCTTATTTTGTTGATATTATTGCATATCAATGCTTTGTCATTCTAAGAAAGCCTAACATAAAAGTTGGGATTTAAAATCAACAATTATGGAAAACTCCAGACAATCTTGAATACGATCAGCAGGAGCCTGATTGTCAGCTCACTTCAAACAGGTTGGGAAAATATTTTTTTCATAAAAGTAGGATATGGATTTCATGTGTTCATTGATATGCCTGGTGATGGCTGCCTGATCGCGCCTACACCTAAGTGACAATGCACCGTGCCCCCAGGGTACTCTTCCTGGTGTCATTAGTGAACATATGGAATTATCGAAGTCGAATTAACAGCTTTCTTGGCTATTCAGAACAACTCCAAAAGAATCAGTGTCTCTGGTATGCCTAATTACCCACCAGTACTCGCTTTAGTCAAAATATCTGCTGTCTCATTGTCTTGTATATCAACGTGGGAAGGTACACATTGAAAGTGCACCTCGCGAAAGGAGGAAAAATTCATCAATTTGTTAATAGTTGCTTTTCTTACACTATTATGCACTTTATGCTGATTAGAAATGTGCTGAATAGAGCTTCGGTGGTCAGATAGGATCTAAATAACTCTTATGTTATCTATTCATATAGATTTGACTCACTTCATTTTTATCATCAATTCATTTACATTAACTTAAAATTCCAGATAAGACTCGAGAATTAACAAATTAAAACAAAATCCTTCTTTCATGCTTCAAATTTCTTCTGCAGTGAAAGACAAAATTAATTTGATTTGCAAAACAGTTTTTGCCATCACACATAATGCTGGTTCTTTGTGATTTCTAAAACTAAAGACTATATGCAGGCCTAATGTCCATTAGCTTTTTTCTGTCGGGTTTTCAGAATTAGAATAAGCAATCGAATTTAATAAACAAACAAACTTTACTCACCAAATGTTCAGAAATTCATGGGAAACCATATAAAGCAAATACAGGCTTCAAATTTCTATCGCTATGAAAAGCAAACTTAGTTTTGATAGGTATAACAGTCCTTGCCATCACTCTTAAAATCAGCCCTTATTGATGATAGACAATATGAAAATCTAATGTTTAATGGCTTATTTTATATTGCAGAATTGAAATGTGCAATCGAAGTGAGTAGGCAAAATTTATTCATCGAAAATTCTAAAACAAATAGAAAACCTGCAGAACATTTTTATACACACCAAAAAATTAGAAGTTTATTAACTTCTAATTTTAATTTTTAGTTTTTGGTTTTTATTTAGTATTTATTAATATTCTGAAATGTTCAGCAATAATCAGTATTCAGACTACAAGTGTAAACATTGTGTCAAGCTTACCCTAATGACGCCAAAGAAGCAAAAAGGTATTTGTAGAACTTTTGTATTTTTCAGAGTACACCAAAAAAAGCTAGAAATATACTCCCAAGAAATCGAGCAAAATATGTGTAAGTTCTCCTCCGCAAAGAAGTTAAAATGTCCATAAAACGATGCTAAACTATAATTTGATGATTTTTTTTGTTTATTCTGATGATAACATGTTTGATATTATTTTACATATAAAATATACAATTTATTGTTATGAGAAAAAATATAGTTCCTTGACAAATTAGCTATGTCACCACAGTTTCATTCCTTAATACAAGAAAAACAATATTTGTGCTTTACAACAAATAGAATTTTTTGATAAAAAGATTACAAAATTATAGAAATTATGTAAAAAATATTAATCTTAACTATTATCAATAATTTCTGTTAATATTAAATTATAAATTAGTAACAAACTTTCATTGTAAAGTTACATGTTCTTATGTTTTTAAAATTTGAAGTCTACAATTATGTTGAAATTGAATTTTTCAGTAATTTATGTCTTTTTGGTATTTGAATATTATTTATGTGCCGTAAAAAGTATTTACATGAATGATTATGTTTATTGACTTGTTTGCATGATATTGACAGAAAATCAGATGCAATTATCGTTCATATGTATGTATTTACACACACATATATATATATATATACATATATATATATATATATATATATATATATAAAATATATATATACATATATATATATATATATATATATATATATATATATATATATATATATATATATACATACATACATATATATATATATATATATATATATATATATATATATATATATATATATATATATATATATATATATATATATATATATATATATATATATATATATATATATATATATATATATATATATATATATATATATATATATATATATATATATATATATATATATATATATATATATATATATATATATATATATATATATATATATATATATAATGGGATGAAACTCCTTGTACATTACGGAAAAATGTAAATGGTTTTATAGTCACCTTCAGAAGCACTCCTTATTCTTAAATTAAAATCATTGAAATATAATTAATTTCATTCAGACTAATAAATTTCATTTGATCAAATGATGAAAAACTAAAATATATATTTCTGTTTTTGTAAGTCTGCTGTGTTTTCAATGAAGTTTTTAAGTTCCTTAAAATATGAATCATCAATCTTACCCACCTAAAATAAAATGAAATGACTTATAGAGGTTTAGTAATAAATTAAATTCTTTGACAGTTGCTGTAATTTTTGTAAAAATGATTAACTAAATATTCAATATTTACTTATTAATATTATTTTTGACTCAGAAATAAAAAGTGATAAGTTATTTTTGTTTTAAAACTTACGGAATAATTTACGTCCAAATTATTTACTGTCTTTGATTAATTACAGAAGCTGGCGAAAAATATTCAAATTATTAGACAAATAATAATATGCTTTAAACAGATCTATTTTTAAAACTTGTCTTATTTCTTCTGCTTGCTAAAATTAATTAATTGATATACATCAACATATTTGATTCTTACTATAATATTGACAATAGTTATAACAAGATAATTTTAAGCAATATTTTTAACATTTTTAAACACGCAATCATAAAAGTTTTCTGAAATTTTGAAATTTTAATTATTAAAACTTTTGATAAACATTTCAGCAAAAAAAGCAATTTTTGTTCAGAGGTTTTCAAAAATTATATAATTTATGTGCGTGCAGAGACATAATGGAAAATATAACATCAAATTACCGCATGTTACTGAATTATAACTGCGATTAATTCGATAAAGAAAAAGAGAAACCCCATCTTGTAATATTGATCTCAAATAGAATGAAAATAAATTATAATGAGAAATAATTAAGAATTCCTATCAAGTAAAACTTGATAAATTATACCAAGACGATCAATTACAGAATTGATTTGATGCATAACTTTTACAAAGCATTAAAGGAACTAAATAGGCTTTCAAATACACCGTTATTAAATATACCATTCCTTTTGTGATTAATTTTTAAAGGAACTATTTCGTATAAGCCTCATAATATCACAAATCTACGATCAGAAAACTATCTATCATCACTTAAACTAACAATGAAATAGTTTTAACATCTAAATTTAAGTTCAGAAATAATATTGATCAAATCACAGTTTGATTGTAAAGTGTGTATTACATCTTTGAATTTCATTTTATTAGTGATGAAAATAAATTAAAATTAATTTGATTAACCTTCAATGAATCATGATGCAAATTATCAAATACTTTCTTGAAATATTACTTTTCAATCCCTAGATATTTTCAGGAGAAACGGATGCTAAAATAGGTACTTTTACAAGTAAGCCCATCACCTTGGAAATTGAAAAAGTTAAAATTTTTGAAATAATCATTTAGTAAAAAAGCCTTGAAATTTATGGAAAAAAATTACTAAACATTCAAGAATCTAAGCATTTAGCTAAAATTACAACTCATTAGTTAGCATGTATTAAATGTAACAATTTTTTATGCCTATTAAATATCAATGATAGGTAATTTCCCAACCATTTCATTTTGCCGGCGAAAGAGATAAAATCGCCAAACGTTAAAAAACCTTAAGCAAACTATTAACAATTATAACCTTTAACTTCACATTTTAAGCCTGTTACCTTGAGCAAAAAGTTTACCCAATATCAAAATGCCCATGAATTATTTTAAAACATCAATGCAAAAAATGTTACATATAAAAGTTACTGTACTTTTTTTCCATATTTCATGCATAGTTACCAAAATTCAGTTAATCAGTATTTGCTACTCTGATATTAAAAAATACCATAGTTTAAATATCTACTACATAATAAATTTATTGCTTTTTAAGCTTAATTGAATGGTTATTAAATTTCAAGATTTCAGGTGAAACGTAATCTGTCAATCTTTTGTAAAATGACAACATAAGAATTGTTGTTGTCCGTAACGTTAAGTTTATAAAAGTAATAATGTTCTGCAATGACTTGCCGAAAATAAAATGAAAGAGAAATGCAATCTCTTTATTACAATATAATCCTTCTCAATAAATTAATTTAATTTATGTAAATTCATCTTATGATTTACATAATATTTCCAACTCATTTATTTCATAATATAAAACTGTTTTCACTTATACTACGCAACAAAATATCATTTTGATTTTGTGTACACTTATCTTCAACTACAGTCATAAAAGTTGGCACAAATAACCAAAAATATTGACTGTTTTTATCTATTAAACAAAAAGAGAATAATAAAAGGCTAAAACTGTATTACATTTGTTAATCTTGATTATGTTAGTTTGATTATCAAATTATTTGATTTTATTGTTGTCAAAATAAGTGTGATAATACTTATGCGATAGTGATAACACTTAAGCATTCTCTTTCGCCAAGTGAGATACTTGTTAAAAAATGGAATGGGTGTATGTTTGTAATTTTATGTATTTTGAGAGAGTTTTCATGTTTGTGATTAAAATCTTTTGTTAGATAATTATATTTTGTAATAATTGCAACATTTATTATAAAAACCTTTTCATTTTCAAAAATTGTAAAATGAGTTAAACTTTCGTATTAGAATAATTTTAACATTGGAATTTTGATTTAGAATTTTAGAAATAAAATATTTAATTGATTTAAAATTACATATTTAACAACTATTCAAAATTTAATTTTCCAAATCACCTCTATGCACATTTTAAAATTATATTTAAAGTATTTTTAGGCCTTTTGATTCCAATTAAATCTTTTTAATTAATGTTTGAATTCTAAAATTACTTCTAAAAATTTTGACAAAAATAATTTTTCAGTTTTAAAAAACATAAGCTCTTATATCTCTGGCTGAAAATTATTGAAAAATTTTTTTAAAAAATTATAATTAAGATTATTTTTAGAACCAAGAATAACTTCACTTGTACTTTTTGTTAACAAACCATTTGATATAGTAAGGAGCCTCTGAAATTCTTGGTACTAAGAGCTCATGCGGTTATATATGCTCATACATTCTTAAGCTGAATTCACTTTGTAAACAATTGCACTGGCTGAGTTGATGTAGAAGGAACCTTTTTCTATGAGTCTAAGAATATTCTTAGTATTAAATATTTACGTGGTCATACATGTGCAAGTTAGTATTAATTCCATTAGATTGGCAAAAAAGAAAAGGAACTTGTATTAGAGTCGTTAAACATTAACGTAGAATTTGTGTTTTCTGTCAGCTGCTATTTATTTATTTAATCGACCAAAATGGAACTGGAGCCAAAAAAGGCGGGAAAATATAGAACAAAAAGGAAATTGTTCTTCATTTTCCATCATATTTAGTTATCAATGAGAAAAGCATTGCTTCCATTGCATTTTTTCATGCCCTGTCCAAAAACGTTTTGTTATAAAACTAATTTTTATGATATTGATGTGATCTATGTGTAAGTTATTCGAAATGAGAGTTTTAGTATGCCAGGAAATGATACATTTGGAATTTATTTGTTGAAAATTAAATTTTAAGCTGCATATATTAAATGAATTTAGTTAATCTCCTTTAAAGAGGAAAATATTTCAATATTCATACAATTTTCCTTTTCTGAATTTAATTTAATCTTATATAATACAAATATAAAATTCAATCTTCGTCTATTGAAAGTGAAAGAATGAAAAAATTTAAATAAAGATTCGAAATCACAAACACAGATTCATTTAATTAAAATCCGAAATCATTTCGTAGTGTTTTCTATCGTGTAAGAACTTCTACTTGACTTCACACCAAAGTTGTTCCTAGGCATTTAAATATCCATTGAGTTAATTACTAAATGAGAATAATTTACATAAAAGGGTACCATATTCACAAATCTCAAGAGAAAAACCCACAAAACTCCGAAGTATCTATCCCGACAGACAAGCATATGTATCACGGTGAAACCACACCTCACATAAATAGATACCACAGAGAAGAGAGTTTTTAATTTTAAATTTTAACAACATTTATAAAAAAAATTTAACTATTTTTGGAATTTATGTGTTTTTTAGTCTATTATTTATCCTATTTCTTCAAGGATAACTAATATTTAAAAAGATTAAAACTGTTTTTACATTCTTACACTATAGGTTTATATTCAATTGATAACAATTTATTTATTCTACATCTATTTATCAAAGTGATATATTTATTTAAGCCAATATAAGCTCAAAAATGGACATTTATTTTTCATCTTTTATACAAATTTTGAAATCAAAACATTATTTTACATAAAAATTAAACGTCAATCAATCAATTAGTAGTAAAAAATGCATATTAAAATTAAATTTTTCTTACTTCTGGTAGCATACAGTGGAGACCAGAATTATATAAAAAAATTCGTTTGAATAATAATTCACTTAATTTCATACAGGAATATTTTTAAAGAATAAAATAAATTTTATTAAATCCTATTATTAACAAATAAACTTTAAAGTAATTTATTTTCCAAATACTTGCTTTAATATTTATTTTCACTTTTCTTCTGCTTGCAAAAGTGAAAGAAATATTCTTATCATTTTGGTTCAATGTGAATAAATTAAGGAAATTTCTTTTCATGACAAAAATAAAAATATTGGTGAATATTTTTATTATTTCATTCTTTTGGAATAAAATATTATTATCATTGAAGTGAAGCAATTAATAAAGGTATTTTTAATTAATTAACCAAAGAAAACATTATTTATTAAAAATAAATTCTAATAATAATTTTTTCTGTTTACTAATAAAATTATTTCTTATGTCATATTTAAGTGTGAAGTAATTAATTTTTGTATAACTCTTCAATCATAATTTGTCATAATTAATAAATAAAAATAATAGAACACTTCTCCATGTTTTAATTATCATTTTACTTTAAAGTCTGCTTGAAAAAGAACAGAAACCACATATTTAAAAAGTTGTTTAAAATTAATTAATTCACTTTCAAACTTACATATGTCAAAATTTATTTTTTGCACGTTTCGTAGTAATGAATGATATTCAATAATATATATGGCATTAAAAGTAAAAAAATATCCACATATATAGTTGTTCGTCAATTTTGTTTTTCCTTCAGTTGCCAAAAAGATTTATTAAGCATGTATAAAAAATGTTGACCAGTTTTTTAAATAAATTCTAACTGATACAATATTTAAAAGAAAAACATTTCAGGAATAGAGAGAGGAAACTTTTAATGCTAAATAAAAATTAATTTCGGAAAAGATCAAACCAGATTTATCATATCATACTTAAAAAAACAACATTCAGTCTTTGAAATAATTTCAAATCCATTTAATTATTTTAATAGTTATGAAGCATTTATCATAACACAGTTGAAAATATATTTTCAGCTAGTAATATTTTTGTGCTATATTTTTTATCAACATTTACTTTATGATTTATTTTGTTAGAGGGTTTATTAATTAGATTATTTTTCATAGTTAAAATTTATATTTTTATATACTTACAATTTTTTACTCACTACTACAAGTATCAGAAATTGTATAATCTTATATTGTTAGTTGACTGTAATTTAATAAATATAAATTTAATAAAAAAGTACACAAATAAAGATTTTAATATTTATACCATTCCTTTTTCTATGATCCTATTATTAAAATTATTTACAAATTTTCTTATAGTTAAATTTGTTATTAATTTATGTGTTATGCAATTTAATGGATTAATTTTCAGATTCAGTCATTCTTTATCGAACATCGCAAATGTATAAAATTATATCGTGTTTTACACACTCAGAAGTTACAATCAAAATTTCAAAATATAATAAAGAAAGAATCCTTATTCAAAAATATCAGTTTTTGAAATGAAAACAAATGTAAGTGAAGAAGAAATGATTTAATACATCCAAATTATACATTCAAATAAAGTGCTCATAATAATATAAACTATTGTATTATTTAGCAAAAATAATCATGAAAGTTTACATGATATTTATTATACACTCATTCTAAAATAATCTTAAAACTAATCTTATACATATATATGTATATAATTAATAAAACGCATATTGAATTATTTTTAAAAAAAAATCAAACATTTCTTTTGGCTCAGAGTATATCTCTGGAGATAAACTAACACAAGAAAATTCAAATAAAAATTCAGTACCCGTTTCTATTTTGTTTGATAAAAATTTATTGAGAAAAATTAAAAACAAATGGCTACATTTGAGTTTCTATATATAATTTTCAATTTTATTGAACTAGTTTCCATTCATTTTTTTTCTATGATGAGATTTTTTCTGAAATTTCTTTATATTTGACTATTTTGATGCAATGTTTTGCTAAGAGTAAAAGTCATGTCTGTGTAAATTTTTATAATACATTGAAAAATAAATATCAAGCTAACATTTTCCTATAATCTCTTTGAATCCATCCGGTTACAAACCTTTTATCATAATATCTTAGTAAAAATTTTTTCATTAGAGAAATCTTAGTTCAGTTTTTCTATATCTTCTGCAAAAACACATTTATAAAAACCTTCTGCCAGAAAGCTGCTTTACAAAAAGAAAGTTCTATAAAAATTGTAAAAATAAACAGTGATAATAAGGATAGAATTCTTAATAAAATATTTTTATCTAGGAAGAAATGTCGCATGAAAGTTATTAAAATCGCTTTTAAATATAACACTAGTCCTTTAATAAAGGTAATATTAAGCCTTTTTCAACTGAACTTTGGAAAGAAATTCTGTAAAACAATTTAATTAGAAATAACAATTCAAAAATTTTAATTCCCGTTAAACTTCATTCAGTAATGATGTTATGGAATTGAATTGTTGTTTTATGAAATTATTTTATTATTTTTTAAAAATCACAGTTTTATGGAAAAATATTGCTCAATAACAAAGACATACAGTATTTTAATCAATCGAATCTTAAAATTGGTCTTATTGTAAATTGTCATTATTTTGATTATTTTCTGAGTATTTTCACTCGTCATATTTATAAATAAATATTTATAAAAATTACAAACAAAATTTCTGCGTAATACCCGTTGTAAAACAATGTCTATTTGATAGTACACGATTCTGCACGCATTTATATTCATCCTAATGATTAAAAAATTACGTTTTCAAAAATTTACAAAATGCTTATGTTTTGTTTCACAAATGTTGTCATGTAAATTTTGACACAAAGGTTACTTCACAATATCCTTATCACATTAGTCTTCATGTTTACCAGTTGTTGCAAGAAAACAGTTTAAAATTTAGAAATATTTTGAATTGATCATATCTATATAGCTGTCATTAAATCTGTCAGAAAATGTCGTAATATCATTTATTATACAAATATATATTCAGAATCAAAATTTAAATATTTTCGATAAGCTTCCCCTTGAACCAGGAAACAAACGGAAAAATAATGTGATTAATAAATAAATTAATTAAATTAAAGGTAATTAATTTCAAATTTATTAAAATTTTTATACATATTCAAACGATTGCTGTTTTTTAAAAAGCATTAATACTTAGAGCTAGCATAAGTAATTCCTTCGTTTCTAAAGGACTAATTTTTTTAATAAATTACTCGTATATATATATATATATATATATATATATATATATATATATATATATATATATATATATATATATATATATATATATATATATATATATATATATATATATATATATATATATATATATATATATATATATATATATGTATATATATATATATATATATATATATATATATATATATATATATATATATATATATATATATATATATATATATATATATATATATATATATCAGAAATTTGCAAAAATCAAATTGCAAAAACAAGTCATCAAATTTGTATTGTGCACTCTTAATGACAGCAGGTGTCCATTATTCCTCCTATCGGGTGAAAAAAAATTGTAGTTTAGAATCACTCGAAAATGGGGAGAGAGCAAAGAGAGTTTTCATGTCCTTGACTTTGCTAGTTGTGCGTATTTATAGCTGACGAATAAAATTTTCGAAGAAAGCATTGTAAAGAATCGCGGTGTTAGAAAAGCATATTCGTGTGGTATTAGCAATACAATTTGCTTGCAGCAAAATGTTTCCTAATCGTCCGGACGTGAATTATCGCCAAAAACACCAAATACTTTTAATAAACATTTGTAGAAGATATAAATTTGGTGAGTTTGTGTTTCTTTCCATATATATTTTTGATGAGAATAAGTGAAATATTTTTGAAAATATATTTCAAAAAAGATAGTGAATCTTTTACTTTACCCTTGTATAATGTGAAAATCATGACAAGTTTAAAGTGTGAAGGCAGAAATAAGGAATTAAAAAGTGCTAAAAGAAATATGTTTTTAAATAATGAGAAAAGGTTTACTTCAAAGATAATAGTTCTCATGAGCTTATGGCATATTCAAAAAAGAGAAAGGGTTTATTTCCAAGACAATAATTCCTATCTGCTTATGACATACCCAATGTCAGAAGCAAAGACGGAAAGTTATAGCTACAACTATTTGATCTTTTAAAGAAAATGATTTCAGTATATTGCTTAACTTTTTGCTTTAAAAATGTAATATTTTTTTTTATTTTGATTCATATAATGTATGCACTTTTGACATTTTTAATTATTCATTCATTGATGAATAAAATAAAACATTAAAGGAACTCTCAGCATTAAACTGTTTGTCTAATATTTTGTAAATACTGTAGAAATATTGGAAACATTTTTGATTTATTTTATTTTCCTCAAATGTTAGAAATATCTAATACGTATTATAAAAAAAAAGCGTGAAAAGTTACCACAAAAATTGACAAATAATGATCCCAAAAGAATCGATTCTCAAAAAGAAGTCTTTCTACAGAAACATTTATTCCCCGTAAGGTTGAACGTTAGCTGAATTCATAAAGCAACAGGACCAGAAAATAACACATGTGAAATAAATCATAGCTATTATGTCTTGAATGTAAGAACATAAAGATGAATCTTGCTAAAAAAGACCTCGATTTACAGTAAATACCAACATTTACTAGAAATTTTTTTATATTTAATTTCTAGCATTGACAACTCAGAAATAGGTTTAATTTATTTACTTCTTTTGCAAAATTGTTTTAAGCGGAATATGTTTTTGTAATTAAATAGTTATATGTGGATACCCTAGCAAACAGGAAGTAATTTATAATTTTATTTATATTTTCCATAAAAAGTTTTTTTATATAATTTAAAATATCATGTTTTCTACGTTTTTTTTTTTTTTTGCAAATATCTATTTTTATGATTTTTTCATAAAATTAATACGTACCTACAATAAATACTATAACTACGATTTATATCAGGACTATTTTTATTAAAACTTTTAAGAAACTTTTGACAGCTGCATAGCTTTGACTTCTAGGTTAACAGTTCATGTGTTCATATTTCCTGCCGTGGTGTCATTACCTGCTAAAACCTTTAATAAAGGCATTTCACTTCTTTTTTAAAAAAAAATGAAAAATTATCAGGTATTGCAAACAATTTCGTATTCTAAACATAAGCTGTCATTTCAAAATGAAGTAAAATTGTCTCTTTTTTTAATTAGTTTTAGTAAAAATTAATTGTATTCCTTGGTTATTATAAAAAAACTACAACAAGAATTTCAATTGTAAAATCTGAAGTATTATGAGAAGAAAGTTTTCTAATTAAAAAGCAGCGATTAATATTATATTTTATTAATGCCTAGATTTGCTTTCCTGTAAGACTTTCTTGAACCTCAGTAGCTCAGGGCTGCTTCCCATAAGATCAGCAACGTGAAGCATAACTATTCGCAGGCAATGACATGGAGGGTGCTATATGTCTAACTTGGTTGCTTGAGTTACGTGGGTTAGGGACGTGTCCAAATTAATCTGTAACGTCCAAATTGCTTCTGCAGGTGTGACCTGGATATGGGAAAGAGGATACTAACTCAGGTGTAATTTCTTCACTTGATCTGAGGCAACAGATCAGTAGTCTCTCATCACGGTATCTCCAGCATTGAATCCCACCATCTAGGAGTTGCAAGCAAAAGCAAGTCAAGGAAATGTCAATGTTTGTCATTCATCGTACCATTGGTAGAGCAAGCGCCTGTGTTTTGAGACAAAAGAAAACGAAGCAAGGGTTGGCTTACAATTCAATTGCAAATGGGTCCCAGAATCGATATCAACTACTGTTGAACAACGGAAGATAGAAGTTGCACTTTTGTTTTTTGTATGCTCATCTATGCGTGAAAATTTACCGTGTTTCCTCTCTTGCAACACGTGTATACTAAATATTATAAAAAGTCCTCTAGGACAGTAATTTAAACAGTATATGCTAAAAACAGTCTTTGGCCGTTAAGTTGTCCACTGCGTGATGTCAACTGATACGAATCAAGAAAGTATGATGCGTAACATTGAATCTGTTACACTATAGTTCGTGATGTGGCTGAATAATCCCTCATTGTCCTGCGATCAATTCGCCTGCCATCCTATGCATTGATGAGATGAGATTTATCCAGTAGGTTCCTTTGATCTGCCATTTCCTCGTGCAATCAGCAATTGCCTTGTGCATCCGCATCACGATTGCTTCGTTTCATCCAACATGTCGTCATCCATTTCTTTGAAGTATATTCTTCATTATAAAGGAGAAATCAGCACTATTCTTTTTTGATTGAATCGAATTTGGAAACTTGCTCCAAAGATGCTTTATGTTTTCTACGAAGCATGAATATACAGTTTGTGTGGGCTATTGAGTAAAACTTCAATCATATTGGTGTAAAGCTCATGTGTTTATTTTTTTGATAATAAATGTTAACTTTGACCGTTAACAGGTATAAAAATAACTATATATATAAAAATAACTATAGTATATAAAAATAACTATATTAGTTGTACCTACCTATATATTTACAAAATTGTGGAAGGAAACCGGCCAAGTTGGTCGCTGTTAATTATTGATGTATTACTTCTAGTTTTTATAATTTTAAAATGTTTCTGATAAATGTTATTTCCCTGCATAAGATGTGTGTGTGTTAAAATCTTTTTAGAACTTAATTTTTTTGCGTTTATACTCTGCACGTCTTCACATAGACACAACTTACGCAAAGAAAATTGCCGTACATTAATTTCACAACTCTTTTCCTTTATAATGTTTGAAGGTGGCAATACCATATACATAAAGTGCGTATACATTGCTGGGGCTGTAATTTCCATATCTCATCACCGCAAACGTATGGTGTAAATTTCACAACATTTGCATGCTTCCTTCAGTATGTTGCATTTTGATGGCCAGCAGTGTATAACCATACAGATTTTCAAAAAAAAATTTAAGGTAGTTCTTTTCTAATCTCATTTGCATGATTTTCTAACATAAAAAATTTATATAATTTACATTTTATTTAAGCTATTTCTTTTGCCTTAAGTATATATAATTATAGACATCATCATGTTTATTTCAAATTGATTTGTTTATGAAATAGGAAAAAATATTGGTATGGAAGAGAAAATCTAACCCCCACATTCTTTATATGATACTTTTTTATCAAATATATCTAGGTATTAGTTCTTTATTAGAAAAAATCTTCAAATATAAGGAACATTATGTTCCCTTTCAGTTTATTAAACCTATATTCATATAATCAATTTGCACTGAAGATATTTTTTGGACATGTTAACTATCCGGGATTTCTTTTAGAAATCTAAATAGTGTAAAAACATTTAACAAATTAATTAATGCAAAAATACATAAATGCATTCTTTTTTAAACAAACTGTAATGTCTTAAAATAATTCTTGCACTTAGTTAAGTTTTTCTTGTTTAATATATTTTTGTGAAAAAGTCACATACTGATATCTTAAAAGAAAAAACACATTTCAAATATTCCACCTTATTGAAATAAATACATCTCAAATGTTAAAAATAATTGTTTTAATAACAAATTTTCTGTACAATGCATTTATTTTTTTTTCTTTCCATCACCTCAAATTTTCGTGCTTTTCTTTTTCTTTATAGAAACTATTTTTCATCTGATATTTAAAATTTAACATTAATTCCTTATTTTTTTGGAACTTTCGTAAATGCGTAAGATTTCACACTTTTCATTTTATTCAAATCAACATTTCCAATCATTTTGTCTCAAGTGATTTAAAAGAAAAACAAAAAATATTTACTTTGACTGAGAATAATCAAATATATTTTTAACTGTGTTAATCAAGTGAAAAATTAATTTAAATCAGCAAAAAATAAAAGAGACTTATTATCAAGAAATTATTTTTAGTGTTTGAAACTTCAGATTGGGTCAAATAATTTTTATTTTATAATTATGAATTAATTAGGTTTTTTTTTTTTTTGCTTTCTACGTTTTTCTCTCATTATTTTCATTTACAACTTTTTTTCATACATCTAATATATATTTTAAATTCATCAGCAATTACTGTGGAAAGAAAAGACTTTTTAAAAGCGGATATATATTGATTAAATGAACTTTCGGTAAGATAAAAAGAATGTTTTTTAGATGAACTTTTTAGAGATTACAATAGAACCAACAATATATTATACATTAATACTTTTACTCTCTATCTATAACTACTTTTCCTGCATTTCCCAATTAATCTAGTTTATTTACTAAATACAATGCATCCAAAATGTAATAAATCATTGTCATTTATTTACAATTCATAATTTTAACTTAAAATCTAAAGTAATGAATAATTCAAAATGTCAATAAAAGAAAAAAGGGCATATGTTGTACACAATTATTATTTTGAAAAAGTAGTCAGTAACATGTTTGATTTTGTTTCCTAAATTCACATGTTAATGCTCTTTAAACTTCCTTGATTCATGTGGCAAATAACTGTTTGGGTAGTTACTTCTTGGGACTATTATATAAAAATCTTTGGTTCACTCAAAATTTCCAGAAACTACATTTTTTCATCATAAAATTGAGCCTCATTAAAAGATGAAAATCCCTACTCACTTTTAATGCATTTGGTAGTCCATATTGAGATAGTGTGTGTGTTATATTTCAAATTTTGTTCAGGTATAATCATTTATATGTTTGTACAAAATTGGAAAAAATATTTAAGAAACAAATTTTACATTACACATGCAATTGAGTGCTTACTAACAGCAGAAAATTAATTTAAATACATAAATTATAATGATCATAATCATTATTTACAGGTAATATTTTAACGATTAAATGAAATTAATATTATTCAAAAGTAGCAACTATTATTTATTAATATGTAATACTAATTATAACTTTAATAAAATTGAATATAGACTTAAAATTTTTTTAAATATCTAGGTAATGTGAGTAAAATGTACAGTTTAATTTCGTAACAGATTTCCGTTGATAAAAGAAGTTTCATTTAATATTTACCTTGTGTGTATAACGACATGGTCTTAATTTCTTGGCATATATCGTTTAATTTTTCAAACCAAAGACCTGTGGTGATATGATTTACAAAGTGGTGGCGATGCGAAGGTGGGGCAGTGGACTCTAGTTATACCACTGATGTGATAATGTGATTTGACCATAGAGCCTAATCATGCAAAAAGAAATCGATCTGTTATTACACTGTTAGTAATGTGTAAATTGGATAAAATATTAGCAGTTTTGAAGTCAACCATATCACTTGATGGTGGTTCAAAAATATAAGGTTATTAATAAAGCTGTTGAAATTTAGTTAAATAAGATAAATGGCAAAATATGACCATAGGAACCTACTAAAAAAACTGATCAGCTCTTGTATCATTTTATTCAATACAGAAAACTAGAATGCAATAAAAGAAACTAAACAAGATTAATGCAGTGAAACAAAAATTAACAAAGAAAGTGAAGTACAAAAATTAGAAATATAAATTTTGATAATGTTGCCAAGACATTTCAGTATTTAATTACGAACCTTAGAATTAGTAACTCACTGCAAACATTTAATAAAACATTTGGTCTATTTCCACTTGGCGCTTGGTAGTAAACAACAAAATTCGAAAGTTGACAAATTTTCCCCCCATGTTTTTTTTCTTTGATATAGAGCTTGATGACAGTTTCATAGCCAAAAGCTAGCAATTTAGATGATATTTTAGCATATATCACCTAAATTGACTTCCATAAGCACTCCACACAGACAGTAAGACATATTTAATTGTCACAAGGAAGGATGTAGGCAGCAGAAACGCAGCATCCGTCTATTGTTATTTACAGTAGCCGGCATTGAACTTGCGAGCTTTCGCTCTGAAAACAGTATTCTACCAGTGGGCTATAGTGAGCCCTGATGTTTTCTTTCTTATAACAGTATGAAATAATGTGTTTGAAATTTTGTAAATAAATTCTGTTTGTTATTCTGTAAAACAAGTAATTTCCAGATCCAGCCCAGAAAACAAAGATTTTTTTTTAATTTTTGTATAAAGTAATCATTTCAAACCTAAACTCCTATGGTATTTCCCAAATTTTGCAATCCACGTGTTTTTAAATATGTTTTCAGAAAAGCATTTCAGGTATTAAAATTGAGAAAAATATTAATAAAATATTTTTGTCAAGAAAAATGCTCTCGGCAAGAAATGCTATTGTTTACAAAAAATGGTCAAATTGAAAAGGAAAACATTCTGGTATAATGTCATTTAAATAAGCATATTAATAATATTTATATTTTAAAAACTTTTGTGATAAAATATTAGAAATATATTATTTTACATCGTAATAAAATAAGTTGAAACAAATATTGTATGTGATTCAAAATTAAAAAGCTTCTTTTATTTTAAAATATCACTATAAAAATAATTAAAACTGTTTTAGCTGGTAAAATTTTTGCAAGAGTAAAAAGCTTAATAAAGTTCAGTGCTATATGAAACAAATATTAAGGAAAAAAGTAAAATTATAAAGTATGGACAATTTTAAATCATAAAATAAAATATCTTGGCAATTTTTGAAGAAAAGATTAGGAAATATTCATTGTCATATTTCACTTGTTATTGTTAACAAATTTCTTATTTTTCATATAAATACATATAAAGTTTGTTTCCTGTAATGCATATTTACAAAAATTAAAAGGTGAAGTTCTTTCCAAAAGTATTTCTATTGAAATATTTTTAAGCAAATACATTTTATTCCCTTTGAGACTAATTTATTTCCATAGTTCACAGTGTTCACTTTTTACTTACATTAAAAAATATTAACAGTAATAGTCTTCCATACATTTTTTGTAAAAGAAGGATTTTAATTTAATATTGAAGATTTTATATATAAGCTTTAGATACATTGGAATTTTTTTTACAAAATTTCATTTTTTATTTATACCATTCAAAATAAAAATTTATTGTGAATAGGCAATTTTGTTTTTTATAGCTCAAATGCTGAATATAACATTTTTAAAGTAAAATTGGATGAATAAACTTTCGCAAAATTTAAAACTTTTAAAGACGCTTTTATTTATTGTAGAGTAAGAAAGAAATATTTAAATTTAAATTTTTTTCTAATTGATGATTCACATTTTTTTGGTAATATATATCATTCTATTTCCAACATCATACAATCAATAAAAGATTGTAATTAAAATTCTAAATGAAAGTTTAAATATCTTTAATCAAATCCTATTAGCCATTGTGGACTGAAAATTAAAAAGCGTCAGATTAACTCAAAGTACATCTGTAATGCATAATAGAGAGAAATATTTTACGATATACAAATATTTTTAACATAGATCAACTGATAATAGGTGATACTAAAGAGATTCCTTTTGGAGAGTCTATTTACTTTTTTAATTTTTTGTCTTTGTTTCCATAGCCACGTTGTCCTTATTGCTTATGATGTTCGTTCTGATAATCGAAATGCAGGGAGTGTGAATCCCGACCCAAACCGAAGAGGCTTTGTGTACACTAATGGCATCTGGGTCGCGTTATATATGTCGTATGGTCACAGTGTTCTCTATATCAAATAATACTTCTAGGGTCTTCTACTTGTAAATTATGAAGACTCATCCACTTTGGGGACTACAATAGCACATTTACTAAGAAACCATTTTTCCCCTTTTGCTGAAAAGACTGAAATGTTAATATACACGCATCGTAGAAAAAGTTTTTATTAGATAACAGGATAAGATAGAGTGATATTTTCAATATGTGTGTGATGTTTTCTAATTGCTAAAAGAGCTCAATTTTAACGCATGTGTTTACTTTGAATAATTTACTGTCAATAAAGTAATGTATATTAATTATTGACGTGTAACATTCACTTTACTAATAATAGATGCTTAAATATTTTTATGATATAAAATTCATATCAAGCTTTTATTAAATGAACAGGCAAAAATCAAGAAGTAATATGAACTGCTTCGTATAAAATGAAGAATCTTATATAGAACTAATTATGCAGTGCAAACTATTAAATTTAAAATATTTTTGTTATTTGTTAATAGGTTATGAATATGTTTTAAAGTTTTATAAGACCTTCTTATGTAACAAATTTATGATTATGAAATATTACGAAAAAATATTGGGAATTGTTTCGAAAAAGTTTTGCTATTAATTTCACTGAAAATATCTGGGAAAATCTCATAAGTATGTGAAATATTATCTTATCAATGCGAATTATTATTCTCTTGTAACGGATTCATGTATTGTTGTATCACATATTTCTGAAGGAATCACATCAAGGTATTGTCAGTGAAAACCAACTGATAGCAACAATTCATAAAAATTATTTTCGGATTACAAAAATTTTGTCTTTTTATATACTTAAATATGTGTAGACTCAGCAATAAAATTAATTAATTCCTAGCATTAAAACAACAGCATTCATAAAGGTACACAATGGGCTGTGGGTTTTGTTAAATCTTATACGCGGGAAAAGTTGCTGCTAATTCTGTCGAAATGACAACCAATAATCGTTCCACATAATTCCTCAGTATATAGATAATGAAAATTAAAACGAAAATTTAATTTTAAAATAATGTTGGTGCTTACAATGTTTTCGAAATGTGATTATGTCTGGCGCATATAAAATATGATTTTGCATTATATAATTATTTCTATATGAAGAATATTATATAGAACTAATTATGTGCAGTGCATACTATTAAAGATTAAAACATTTTTGTCATTTTTAATAAGCAATGAATATGTTTTAAAATTTTACGAGACCTTATTTAACAAATTTATGATTAGGATTTATTAGGAAAAAAATTGGAAATAATTTCGAAAAAGTTTTGGTATTAATTTGGTTCAAAGTATCTAGGAAGATCATATGAGTTTTGTTCAATGTGAAATATTATTCCCTTGTAACGGAATCATATATTGCTATATTCCATATTTCTAAAGGATTCACATACTGTTTACACCGTAATGTCAGTGAAAATAAACTGTGATAGCAACTCTTCATTAAAATTATTTTTTCGGTAAACAAAAATATTGTTTTTTTATGTACTCAAATATTTCCGAAATTTTTAGCTTATTTCCCAAAGTAACTAAACTTAAAGATCCATGTAATTTATTATTTTAACAATAACAAAAGACGCTATATGGAAATCCTTAAATGAAATACATTTTATTGGCAATTAATTGTATGTGATAAATGTTCATTTGATATTGATGAATGATCATGTTTGGAGATATTTGTTTTCCTGATCGAAGGAATTTTTTATAATGTTCTAGTTTTATTTCAAGTCCCAACTAATTACATACACCTCACTTCAGAGGTTAAAATAGCATTCACAAACACCAGAACTAATAGTCAAAGAGTTATTAATTCAGCTTTATGAAACGCTATCACATAACTCGATATAATGTTTATGACATATCAAACTATTTTACCTAAATTAATTAGTTTTAAGTAATGAGAAATTTCAATTTTTATATTTTGCTCAATATTGTCATTTGAAACAGTATCATCAAACATTTTTCTTCCAAAATTAACAAAATAATATGTTATTTATAAATAAAAAATTAAAATATATCTCAAGAATTTTTCATTACATAGCAAAATATTCCCTTGAAATAAATAATTCCAGTGTAATTCATTAAATAAAAACAGTATATTTGCAATTGTTGTGACAAATTCACTTTGCTTTAAAAAAAACAAATAAATCTTTTTTATTTAAATACCAGTGAGAAAGATTTTTTTTTATTTTAATAAAACTTTAAAAATGTAATTAATATTTTCCTACATTTCACTTTTATCTTACAAAAGAAACCATTATGAAAGATTTAATTTTTGATTGAAATCATTTATTATATTTTAATTTTTTCCCAATTCAGCTGAGATAATGAGATTAATTTTATTTTGATACTCATTGGGAAAAAGGTCAAAAATAGCACATTCTTGAATGAATTAATTAAAAACTAAATTTAGGTTAAATAAATCAAAAATTGATTTTTGCAGCTATTGTAGAAACATTTTTAGAATATAATTTTTCGAGCTATTTTTAATTATAACTTAATTAATTAAAAAATATCCTTTGTCATTTGTGACTTGCATATTTTTAAATTAATAAATATTTCTAAGATTATCGTATTAATTGTAATGCAATGTAAAAAGTTTTTGAATTAAATGCACAGTAAAATTGCAACTACTCGTAAGGTTAATATACATGCTAATTGACCAATAATCTTATGACATCTTTTACTGATAGATTTTATAATGTAAGGATTGAGTTTTATATAACAACTTTTAAAGTTATTAAATCTTTAAAAATTCCTAAAAGTCAATCAAATTTATTAACAAATAAAGTTTTAATTTATCTTTTAGTTTTAATAACATTTAATGATGGATTTTTAATAACTGTGAATTATTTGTATGGGTAGTAAATCTTATTACACATTAAGTATTGATATGAAATTGCATAGAAAAGTTTTTAATTGGAAATGTAAAATAATTTTTGCATGCAAAATGAATGAAAACATACAAATGAGGCTCTTTTTTACGAATTAGTAGGGATGCCTATAAAATAGTTTTTAAAATCAATATTTCCAAAAATAGAAAAGTAAATTTTTGAAACATTAAAACTAATTTTGTATAGCCAAACTGCGTTCGCTTTGTAAATAAAGTAGTATTAAAAAATTTTTAATATGCACTGCATTAAAAAATACATAAAAAATAGAATTCATAGTAAAAATGATTCCTACTTTCATTTTATTGATTAAAAATCAATCAAAGTGATCGCTTATTTTTAATCAATTTCAAAACTACATTTTTAAAAGCATGGTTTGATTCTTTCATTCATCCTATTCTCAATCTTTAATCATACGATACTCTTTCTACTTCTAAGTTACACTGGAATCCACATTTAAAAAGTCTTGAAAAGAAATCATCTAATCTCAAGTCGTCAGGTAAGTGTTCTTAATGATCTTCAGCTATAGTGTTTACTGTAATGAAGTCTTCATGACAAAATGATAATTCGCAAGGGCATAGAACCAAGTACATCTATTTCAAAAGGGGATTCTAGGCCACGATCACTTCTTGCAAAAGTGCAGTACGATATTTGCACTTCAAGCTACTGTTCATATTCCTACTCATGGACAGTAAGACGGGAGTTAGATTAGGTGGAGAAAATTTCTCATATATGGCCTTAAGCAATCTGGTTTTGAACATCGTCAGTGCAGCTAGTTCTTGATATAATTCTAAGAATTAACTATTTTCTAATAAGAAGTTTGATCCAAATTTCTTCAAACATAAAAAATTGAAAAAAATCATACTATAAAAATTAATCTTAAACTGAAAACACCAAAAAATATATTCACATAAAAGGGAATGCTAGAATTTTTCTTTCGTAAATGAGAAGGAAAATTAGCAACATATCTATCAGACCATATTAGGGACCAAACAATCACAGGTGCTCATAAGTCCTAGGCTCAAAAGAATGAATGTTTATTATATTGCTATAATCTGATTTTATTTTTAAATCTCATCTACATTGGCTTCAAAATGAAGATAATATTGGAATAATTGTAAAAAAAAAACATTTAGTATTCATTTAATATGATTATTCGTTAAATATGAATTAGTTTTTAATCTTAATATTTTTCATTAATTGCGCGATATATACACATATTATTGACTCTTTCTTTTCTTTTATTATTCACTGCTGGCAACTGCTTATGAGAATGTGAAAGTAAATTCAAATGTCAATTGACATCAGCTTTAATGTTCTGGTACTTTTTAATTAGAAATGAAAAAAGAAAACAAATAGATCAATCGAATTCTAAATTTTCTAAATGGTACAAAATACTTCTATGGTGAATAGAGAAATTGAAGTTTAACGGAATGTTGAACAGAAAAAAAAAACGTACAATGCAAATTTTTTAACAACAAGAATACTTTATGTAGAATAAAAAGAAAGTGCTTAAAAATTGAACAAAATGGGATAAGTAATTAGAATTGTGGGAAACTAGAATCGATTTGTCAGCTTGAAAATATTTATGCCTTCAGTTCAGATTTCATCGCATAATTATTTAAATGCTACGTTTTCAAACAAGGAACACAGCAAATAAAGTAAATATTTGAATAAATGTAATATCCTCATGTATACATAAAAAAGATTGCATATGACCTAAGATTTAAATTTCGAATGATTAAAAATGCACAATTTATATTTTTAAACGAAAAGAAAATCCATCTAAAAAAATCAAATGATAATCTGATTTCGATCATTAATATTTTTTTAACATACGATGTATATTAAATACGGTGGGTATGAAAACCAAAGCAGTGGTTTATATCTAAAACAAAACATGTTGGAGATTTCTCTATCACAAAAGTGCTTAGGAAGTTTTGACAGAGTAGACTGACTTGACATTTATTTCAAACCATATGAAGTCAGAATTACATCAATTATTCTTTACGCTTACTGCTTACGTTACGTTTTCAAGTTTTGCTGAGGAAAGTGTAGTGATGCAGCAACTTCATGATTCCATGTATGTTTATTTTGCAACCGAATAATTATGATTTTCGAATAAATGTGCAAATATTTTTTGCCTTTTTAGAAGACTTGACTTAATTCTTATTAAGACATAAGGCACTTTAGTACGTGGTATAAATTTATAAAATATCTAGGTGTAAAAGGTAGAGTTTACAAATAACTTTCCCCAAGATATTTTTAGTTGAATTTTTGATCATTTATATCAGGGTCTCCTAAACTTTTTTTTGTTGAGGTTCCCTAGACAATTAATAACATTTTCATATCCCTCCTTTACTTTTTCAATAAATACAAAAAAAACGCACTTTATGTACTTAAAAGTCTTTATTTTAACTCTAATAAACAAACTTTAAAGGTTTTAATTAAAATAATAAATGCTTTTTATCCAAAAAATTAATAAAATAGGAGTAGATTCTAATGAGACACTTGAGAATGCTTGTTCTGTACTAATCGGTTGATTCTAGGTTCTGATCTTGCCAGAGCTATCATCAGGTCGCTATCTACATAGATATGATTTTGCTGTTTAATTTTAATTAAAACTTGAGCAAAAAAGCCTGTCTCACACAAGTAAGTTAAAGAAAAAGGAACTAGTACTCGTTTAACAATAGAGGCTAGTTTCGAATTAACAGGCTTTTTAAGATTAACTTTTGATCCAAAATTTCTCCAATGTCATAAGATGGAAGTCATCTTTCATGGCTGAATCAGCTTTCATTTCTAGAAATTCCTCCTAAAATTCTTCTGGTAAATGTAACATATGGACAACAAATGGGTTTCTTGTCATGTGCCATATTGGTGATTCTAAATCGATGTCTCAATAGTATCGGCTAAATTCATCTTCCAGCACTTGCAAATGAGTTTTTACGTCAGCTTTTAAATTTGCGTCCAGTTATTTATTTATAACTGCTTCGAACAACCGAGGAAAATATATAATATTTTAGAAGACAATTCTTGATTCCAAAGTTAAAGCTTTGCTATGAACCACTGAATATAATCAGAATTGCTTATTATAGCGCCTGAAGTTTCAAGTTTAGTTCCTTCAAGGTACCAAATATGTCAGTTAAATAAGCCAACTTACATTGAAATGTGTCATCTTTGAACATTGTAAGGAAATCGTGTTTTTCTTTGAACTTAAGAAAAAGAATTACCTCTTCTTTCAATTCATAAAGGCGAGCCAACACATTGCCTTTGGACAGCCAGCGTACTTCTGTAGGGATCAGAAGAGCTTTGTGATCAAAATCGAGATCCTCGCAAAGAAAAATACTGTTCAAACTGACTGTTCAAAGCGCTGCTCTTAACATAGTTTTGTAAACTACGTTAAGAGCAGCGCTTTGAACAGTTTTAATGTCCTTAGAGCCAACTCCAAAGTCGGGTGTAATTTCTGTGGCATGTTTTCGAAGCCAAAGCTTGCCTATGAATAACACAATGTGTACTTACCATTGTGGGAATTTTTTCCTTGAGCTTTTTAACTAAACCCGATCGTACAGCAATCATTACAGGTGCGCCATCTGTACAAAGTTCAATGAGCTTATTCCAATTCAAATCATTTTTTAATAAAATTTGATATTGAATTAATGATATCTTCAGGTGTAGTACCTGCTGTCAAAGATTAGGAGTATAGAATCTCTTCTTCAATGATATATCCGCTGATGTAACGAACATAATTATTAACTGTGCACAATTTACGATGTCGAAGGTTTCATCGCAACTAATGGCAAAAAGTAACGATAATTTTAGTTTGTTAATTATTTGTGATTTAATGTTTGCTTTAATGTTATCCATTCTATGCGGTCAGGTTGGGACCATAGTTCATTACGTATTTGAATGTGATTACACAAAACAATGGCACCTAAAAGCGGCTAAAAACTCGGAGGAACTTACTCCGTTTCTTCGCTACGCTACCAAAACTCCTTCTCTTTTGCATAAGATAAAGAACATAACCACCTTTATCTAGGAAAAAGGATCCGAACTCTGTGAGGATAATGCCATAACTGAGCAGTGGATTTCATCATAAGAACAATTTGGTAAAGGGTAAAAATCATTGTAAGGTATTTCTCCACTTTTTGTGATAGAATATTATTAGGTATTGTATTTGCTTAGCAATTATTTTTTAGATTTTTGATAATAATAATTATTCATATTAATGTGCTGAAAAATATTGATTGACTCAGCACAATGTAATGTGCAATATTAAATATCCTAGCAAAGTTTATCAATTAATAATTTTAATGTCTAATTTTGCATCATATTTCCTAAACATTGTAAACTTGTGAACAGACAATGCTAATTATTTATGTGATAAAATAATGCATTGTAATATAGCACAATTATTTTTATTTATGTATATACTATTAATGAATTGTATATATTTGCGCTTTTTCTAATACAATCTTCATATGATACGTCATGTAATATAACACTTTCCTCTATCTAACCATTGTATATAAAACTGGGTGTTAATATTCAAAATTGCTTTGAGTCTTCAGAAATACCCTATTTAACAAATTTAGTGCAATATATTTTCAATATTATTTCTAGTAATGTTAGAGTGTCTGTAAAATATTTTGCTATACATTTTATTCACTTTTTTAAGCCTTTTTATTATTTGTTGTATTGAAATTTTATTTTGTTCAATAATTTTATTAATCGTGGTAACTACAGTACACAGATTGAGCTGCTGCAAAATATTAACTGAATCAGCAGATTGCAAGCTGTAATACTTTAAATATTCCACTGTTAATCACCAACAGTAAATGTTGTTCAATAAGATACCATTCATGCATATTTAAACTTAACTATTAGTAAATATTTGCTCTTTTTCTAATACAATCTTCATATGGTACGTTATGTGATATAGCACTTCCCTCTATCTAACCACTATATATAAAACTGGGGGTTATATTCAAGTTTGCTTTGTGTCTTCAGAAATACCCTATTTAGCAATTTTAGTGCAATATTTGTTCATTATCATTTCTAGTAATGTTAGAGTGTCTGCAAAATATTTTGCTATACATTTTATTCACTTTTTTAAGCCTTTTTATTATTTATTGTATTGTAATTACATTTTTGTTCAATAATTTTCTTAATCGTGGTAACTACAGTGCACAGACTGAGCTGCTGCAAAATTTTAACAGAATCAGCAGATTGTAATCTGTTATACTTTAAATATTCTACAGCTTATCACCTACAGCAAATGTTAAGTGTTCAATAGAATACCATTCATGCATATGTAATCTTAACTATCTGAGTGTAGACAATGCAGTCCTTTGGTATTGTGATGTTACATTAAAGGACATAGTTAAAGCATGAGGGAGTTACTAGTACTTATTGAAAATCTGCTCCAGTTATTTGCTCTTTTTTATAGTCTTCTACTGAAACTTAATTATATTGCTTGCAAATTTGTGTTATAAACTACTTATATCGACTGCTATGACCATCATCAAGATAATTAATTTGTATTTTTACCAAGGTTACTTGGAGCGTGAGGATAATCTATTTTCATAATTTTATTCCAATATTTAACTCATATCATCTCCCATAGTGAACATTTTGTAAATGTTTTGTTGTTGATGTTATATTTTTGTCAAATTATCAATTTCAAATATTAGAGACCTAATGAAATTTAATTTTGTTATCAAATTTCTTGACAATTCTGTCACACCAGATGTATTACGTGATGGAGCTATACCTGATAACCTAAAGTACAGACCAGGTGTTTCATTGCGTATGTCTATGTTATCCATTCTACGCTTCATTGTGTTATTCGAAAGAGAAATAGACTTCTTTTATCTCTGCATCTTCTCCTAAAATTGTCTGCATGGTATTTAGGACACATGGGTTAATTAATTCTTCACCTATATAATGAGGATTCTCTTGCTTTGCTATCATAAAGGCTATTTCAAATGAAGCTTTGAAATGCTGCGGTGCACCTGTGTGATAACTTCCCGATTTATTCAATCCCATACGCTTACTTTAGAAGAAAAAAACTCTTTTGTCTGCTAAACCAGAGTAGGATGTTTTTACTTCAAATGTCTTTCAAGGCGATGGCGCCTCATGCTATCATTACTTAAAAGTTTCATACATATCACACACTGAGGCAATTGTAACTCGTCTTTTTCTATAAAAATAAATCCAAACGTAATGTAATCTTCGGAAAGCGTTCATTTTTTCGCTGCCATTTAGCACCTATAATAATAAAATAAATAATCAATCAGTCACAATGACCGATTTATGAACTCGTCTTTGCTCTATCACCAATTTAGTAAATTAAATAAAAATAGTGACTGAAGTTTGTAAACACAAACATACTTTTTAACTGTGTGACCCAATCATTTTGCACACTCAAACTGTTTTGTCAACAAAAAATGTATACCGAAACGCCAAATTTGTCTCAAATATGCGAAAATGAATTTCATAGATGCACATGCTCGTCCAGTAGGTACACAATTGTTTTCTAAGTGATAAATGTGAAGCGGAGCGGATGCTGAGGTGGGGGTGCACGCGGGCAGGGCTAGGGAAAGAGAAGGGCTGGCTCAAATGCTCCCCAAAACTGTCACCGGAAATAGCCGTTGATGACGTAGTCAGGCATCCAAGGAGAATAAGCTGCCTGGAATTTCTAAGCAAAATACTTACTTTTTATTTTTAAGTTCATTTTGTTTTTAATCAGAGTGAAAAAAACTACAAATGCCTCTCAAATATTTAGTAAATTTGCAATTATTATTTAATAAACCCAAAAAAATTATTATTAATATTGAAATGAACTTAAAATTGTATAACCAATATAAAAATATATTTACCTATTAGCTTTAGCTTATCTTGATTTTTTGACTATTGACCCATTTCTTGTTTTTCTGTTGAGCTTTATTATGAGATACTATCGCTGCATTTCTATTTAAATACCTAATTCGTATAAATGTTCTCAAGCGACAAAAAAGTTTAATTGCCTTTCGATTTACAGTAGGAAAAGAAGACTCTGTTTCATTTATTAATGTTGCTATGACATTTTTTCCTTTAGAAAATGTGTCGCCATGAAATTTGCGAAACATTATGTCCATTTGTTTTATAGTTTCCATCCATGCTTTTGTTGGAACAGTAAGTCCCCCAGCAGAAATTAAATTAATCCATTCGGAATGATTGGGCATATCGACTGAATTTCTTGATATAGTTCCAAGTGAATTATCTTTAATTTTATAAGCAATATAACCTGCCACATAAACCATAGCTTCTTTTTCAAATGGAGATATATCACAATTTTGATTGGAAGAGGCAAGTTCATTTTCCCAAGATAAAGGTAAGGGATTAATTAAGAATTCACGATTTAATTCATCAACTTGAGAATCAAAAGAATTGATAATTTCTTGACGTTCTTTTACATTAAATGCAGAGTCTAACATTTCACTTGTTAAATAAACGTCTGGTCCATTTTCTAAAGAGAGTACTTTCGGTGACAAATTAGGTAATTTATTGGCGAGCAATATTTTTTTAAGCGAATAATTACTTCAGATGGAGAAGGATGGTCATTGAATCTCCCGAGACCTCTAATTTGGCTGAAGAGGCTTTCCAGCGCATCTTGAGTAAGTCTACTTGTTAAAATATAAGATACATTTATAGATTTTAAGTCTTCATATAATCCATAAAGAGAATGAATTGAAACAATTATCCCTTTCTGAAAAGGCAAAACCGATTTTTTCCCAAATACACGTAAATTGAAAACTTCCTCCTTGATTGCGTTTAAAGTTTCTTTTTGAGTATCAAAGTATTTTTGCACTCCAAAAGCAGCTTTTAAAGGCTTGTTACTGGGAGGTATTGGTACGGAGCTGTTCATAATATCAAATAAATTCTCGATTAATGAAAAAAATGCAGCCGCTTTAGTATTTCCAGTGAAATGTATTATAGCTTTAGCAGTAGTTTCCGAAAATAAAGTCTTTGCAGGTGTAACCTTTTGTCTTTCATTTCCTTTAACAGTTAGAAATTGGGGCTTCAGTTTATGACAAATTTTTATTTCCCCGACATCTTTATTCAATATCTCATATAATATTCTAGAATTTATAATTGTACCGTCACGCAAAACTAAACCACTATCTAAAAAATGGTTCCTCAATAACTTGATATAATGAGGCATATCAGCGAAAACCCATATTTTCCTTGAATCTTTTGAAGGATGAAGAAAAAACGATTTGTCTATAGTTATTTCGAGTTCTTTCCATAAGGTATGACACCCGCCAAGATCTGAAATTATTGCTCGAACTTGAACACCAGTGAATTCGACTTCTTCTATTAAAGAAAATAAAAGTTTTTTATTCATTTTACAGTCGAAATCAAAAAATATTGGCTGTTTCCACGGGAAAATTAATCCTCTCAATAAAATAACTTGAACTTTACAAAATGGGCCTAATATTTCATCCAATGAAGAGTCGTAACACAATTTCGAATCTATGTGCATTTCGTCAAAGCTCAAAGAACAAATCTTTTCTATATCACTCAAAGTTTCGCAATTTTTTTCATCAATAACATTACATCTTTAAGAATTCCAGGCATGCAACTAAATTTGGAACACCATCTTTTCAAAGTACTTGCACTTGGCATATTTAATCCCATTGTATTTCGCCAAAAATCGTAAGATTTTGAAGATAATGACCGAATCAAAATACATTTTGAAATAGTATCAGATGACCATTTAGTTCTTAATTTATTTTCTTCATCTTCACGCTTATAAGGGAATAAATTATTTATCCCTATCTTCCCAAGTTTAATGTTCTCCTTTTGAAGTAATTTTATTTTCGTTTTTAATTTTTGTATTTCATTTAAAAGCAATTTTTTATTTGATTTCAATCGTTTAATTATTCTTGTTGTAGAAGTTCGATTTCTTTTTTGCTCATTTTTAAGGAATTTCACTGTATTTTCTGCGCATAATATTCTTTTTTTCAATTCTTCTATATTTTTTAAATATTCATTGCATTTAAGGCACTTAATATCACCATCACACTGATTTTCTGCATCACATAATTTATGTGGACTCACGCACTCAATTCTTTCAATAGCTTCTACTAATCTTCTTCTTTTCGTTTGTCTCTGTTCTCTTGGAGTATTTTGAATTATGTTTAAAGCCGGTAACTTAAGATTAGGCAGAGCCGTCGGTTTTAATATTTTTCTCTCTGGCAAACCAAGTAGTCTATTTTGCATGTCGTCCATATATTCATTCAAATCAAAATGCTCACTGCACACTCTAGCATTCTTGATGTTGATTTTGTCACTTCTTCGACATCTTTGCACCCATTCCTTTGAAAGCATTTGATTTTCTTTTGGAAATCGATGAAATATTATGTGTTTTCCTTTTGTATTTCGATACATATTTGAACACGTAGCAACAGCACACGATGTCATGTTTTCCTCTTTAAAAAATACTCTTGCTTAAAATGAAAACATTAACATTAAACAAGCCAAAATGAATGAGAAAGCTGCGATCAGACACAAGCTAGCATAGAGAATGCCAGCCAGTGGATGCCCAGTGACGTCACGCTCTTCCCCTCTCCGGTGACAAGGCGGCATGCGATACATCAAAGCGATGAGCCAGCCCTTATTTTCCCTAGCCCTGGCACGCGGGTTTCATGTTGTGACTTGTTGAAACCTGTATAAACTGCGATTGATGACGTCGTGTTTTAAAACAGTGGTTGACAGAACAAGTGAATAGGTATAACAGTTAATTTCATTAATTTTATGCGTGTAAATTAAACATTACATTGAAATGTTACTTGTTAATGTTAGTTCTTAATGTTGTTTGTTTATTTTTTCTTGCCTGTTTGCCACCTTAGTGGTATAAAAAAATTAAAATAAAATACAAACGCTTTCCGCCGCCCTTGACGTCTCTCTATGCCCCCTCGGGAGACGTTGTCCCCTTGGTTGGAAACTCTTGATTTATATTGATTAATACTGCAAGCAGTTTGATTAACTTGCAAGAATTAAAACGGAAATATTCCAAATCTTCACGAAATAAAGTTAATCAAGAGTTAATTCTATAAGGCATCTACTTATATTCATTTGATTACAATAATATTTGATGTTACTTTGGTAAATATGTGCTATATTTATCAAAAATTACTTCTAACAAATTACTTTCCATCTGCAAGTTATTTCCTGTTAAAAATAAACACAGAATTTAAATCTGTCGTCTGCAAGGCAGCCGTAACATATGCTCTCTGAAAATATATATAAATTTGCAAATGAAAATACGTAAACGTATTCATGAATACGTAGTAAAAAAATAAGGTATTTAGGAAAAATATTGTAAGCGTAAGATTTTTATAAAATCTTGTGGTTTCTAAAATAAAATATTTAATCATATTACCATCTATTGGTAATTATTTTAAAATAATTATTATTTGCGAAACATATATTGATTACCTCTATCACAACACTGGTGTTTTCAGTTTTGACAGTCGGTCTAGTGTTTTGTAAAAATTGATGGCAACAATGAAATAAAGACATGTCATATGCAAACTATTAAAAATTATACAAAAGAATGAGTATTTATAATTAAATAATTCTTTTGTATAAAAAAAATTTACTTTTAGTAATTTTGTAAATTTTTCCTTTCTCTATAGTAAGTAAAATATATTCAATGTGAATGCAATTATTTGAAAATATTAAACAACACTAAAACAATAGATGATTTTTTCTTAATTTTCAGAAATATTTTTAAAAAATCTGTCAAGGTCACATAAAATATTTATTAAATAAAAATTGTTAAATCATTATAAATTGAAAAATATATATTGAACAGCTCTCATAACTTTCAAATGTTTCTTTTGTATATTAAAACACAGTTCAAAATTCTTTCCTGGTGTTATAAATATGTTTCTTATAAGATTTTATCATATAAAATATAACAAAATAAAATAATGTTTGTAAAAACAAGTGTCATACATAGTTCGAAGAAACGCCGCAATACATAAAAGTGGAGTAAAATAAGAGAATTAAAAAAATGAGCTGAGTAGAGAAAATAAATTTACACTAATTGTTTGTACAAGCATATTCTGTTACCAAATATTTTTTTCTTAAAAATGAGCATAAAATTCCCTTAAAAATTCAAGAATTCTGCATGCAGTAATTCTGTTCGACAACATATTCTCGTGGTATTTCCCAAACGGGGCTCATAAGACTTTTTTCAACTAATGAGTAAGGCTTGTTTGTTTTTAATAAATGTGACTCCATATTTATAATGTGCTAGTCAGAATACAGGTGTATTTTTTTAAGTTTTTACTAGAAAAGTAGTATTACCATTATTTATATCTGCCATTTTTTATCAGGCTGGAAAATTTGAATTTAATAAATGACTTTATCCATTACTCCTATGAAAATAATATACAAGATCAAATAAATAAGATAATACGTAAAAAGAAATGCTCTTGTTTTCTTTACTATTGCAAAATTGAATTTTTATGAATATTTAAATATTTCAGACACTGTCACTTTTATTGATTTCTAGCATATTTATATTTAATACTCCCTTTATGTCTACAATATCCAAAACATCATTACTTACTTTTTTTAAGAATACATTTTTATTTTTAAGTGCACCTTGAATAAAAACTAAAGTTTTCAAAACAATCTTTCCAGGGAGTCAAAATGACGTTCCATTTCTTTCTGAATTGTCAAATTCATTGCTTTAATTTGATTGGATGGTATCTGCAGTCAAAAGTAGTGCATGATTTACGATGTATCACAGATTTAATTAGAGATTGTGCTTTTTAAATTAATTAAATTAAACATTTTTATGTTTTAATTTGTCGTTTTATTTTCATCATCAATTAATGTACTTCATTTAGAAATTCAAAAAAAATTTAAATATTATTTCTTATATTTTCCGCTATTTAACTATTAATTCTTCATTTCTTTGTATGTATATGTATATGTCTTAACTCTATTGAAATGCAATAAAATATATGAAATTAAAATAAATATGAAAGACTACTTTAAGACGCGTTGCCACATAAAATTTGTAAAGAATTCAGTCGGACATAACGAATTTATACAGACATTTTTCAGATTTCTAAAATATGTTTCTTACATTTATTTACAATTTACAAATGTTTATATATTTTTTCCGTAAATTTTTAATCATTTTAATTATTCAGATATTGTCAGGTTAATTATGATAATATTTAATTTAAACTGCTATGTTCTCCTATGAATAGTTTTCATAATATATGGAATTACACTGTTTCTGAATATCAAATTATGATTAGTGAAATGTGTAGACTTAATTTTTTATTGATAAAATGTATAAAAACTTAACTGAATTAACTTGTAAAAATTATAAAAATAATGAGGAAGCTGATAAATGCATAAAAGTAATTGATCATAAAAATTCCTCTAAGTAGAATAAATGTATCAGCAGAATATCAATCTATTTAAATGCGTGTGGAGATCCCCTGACATGGGACTTGAACAATTGCTTCAAAAAATGTTGACAAATACTTCTCATTTTCGTGAGAAAATCTTATTAATAATAAGTGTTCATTTTAATTGCAACTTAAGATTTTAAAAGCTTTCAACTGAAGCAGAGAATTTAGAAACAATGCAAATAAAATTAGCAGTTAATGATAAATAATTACATAAATTCATAAAATGTATTCCATTTTGTTAAAATGAGTTGGTAACTGAATTTTTGGTCAAATCATTTTCCTTTTTACATATAAATTGGTATTGTTTCAACAGTCAGTCTTTGGAATTCTTAAATAGTCTTGATTGCAACTTATGAAACACTGATTACAAATTTTACGAAATTCATAATTAATATGAAATTAAATTTCGTTGAGCTGTATAATTTAATATCATGTGAAATATAATTAATAGGGTATTAAATATTGTCATGCTCATTGGTAATTGACAAGGCATAAAATATTGCGATTGTAAAAGCTTTGTAGACATAGACTTATGACTCTAAATTAAGAGTATAAGTTATTTCATTTTTCTTGCATACTGTTAGAGATATCTTGTCAAAGTTATTAATTAACTTTTAATTGTTAATTATATTTAACATTTTATGAAGATTCTTACAAAAGATAATTTATTCTAATGCTATTATATTTAGCACATAAAATTTCTCTGTTTCTACTATTTTGAAGTTTCTGAAGAGCCAACTTCTAAAATTTTGAAATTTCTTAAGGTTAGTGGAATTTATGCATTTATCAGATCATCCATGTCGTTTTGTCTTTCATTTTCAGAGGTGTTTATATTTTATCTTCACTTTATAGGACAATGTGATCTTGGAAGATCATACGAGAGAATTAAGAAAAATAAAAAATTATTTTACATTAAAATTGATTTGCTTTGTGTTTTTGAAAGCTATTTTTGTATTTAAAAAATGAAATAAGAATGTAAAAGTAATTAAATACAGACTACTGACACTTTTTTGCATGGTGAATTTAAATCATTTTCTTTTGAAACAGTTGCACAACTTTCTTTCTTAAGCAATAACTACAAAGAGTTTTCATTTATAAATGCTAGTTCATTTTCCATCAAAATGAGTCATTTTATAAATTCGATTATCTTCCGAAAAAAATAAGTCTAAATCATAAAACAAGATTCATCAGATCATGTTTTATGATTTAGACTATTTTCTGATTAAAAAAACCTTGGTAAAGTCTTAACCAATGCTAAACGATGGGTGATGATCTGTATTTGGATTATGTTGAGAACTTGAAACTTAAAGAAACACATTATTTAAAGTTCAGTGTAATATATATCTCAATTTCGATTATAATGTTAATATTTCAATTATAAGGCTTATAATTCATTCTGTCATAAAGTTCTTTGAAAATTATTAAATTTTGAAAACACCCATTTTCAATGTTTTGATTATACATTATACTATTTCAAGTATAGAGTAACACATTTGTTTCAATATTTCTGCATTTAAGTACATGTAATAAAAATTGTCTTTTAATAAACTAAAAAAGCTAGAATAATTTGGTAAATGCCACATTTAATAAATTATTTCATTAATTTTTTAAATGCCTCAAGTATATACGAAAATTATTATAAAATTTCTCTTTGAACAAGTTGTTCAAAAAATTTTATATTTTAGTATGTATTAAAAATATTTAAGAAACTATTGTAGTGAATTATCTAAGCTTGTATTACTGAGGCTAATTTTATAATTCATAAGTAATATGTTGCCTATTTGAAGTATTTTCAAAGGCTTGAAATGGATGATATAGAAAGAGATAAAATTATTATCAGTCATTCAATTTCGAATTGTCAATACTAATTTCATAATTCAAGTCTAATCTGTTGTCAAATCGTGAGATTTACGAAATCTAAAAATGGATGAAAAGAGAGGGACATTATTATTAATCATTGAGCTTCAAATTGCTGAGACTAATTTTTAAGTTCTGGGAAAGTATGTAGCCAAACCATGGAATTTTTAGAGGCTAAAAATAGACAGAAAAAAACTTATTGTGAAGCATTCAATTTCGAATCATTGAGGTTAATTTTAAAATACAGGGCTAGTATGCATTTAGTACACAGTTAAATAGTGGGATTCACTAAGGCTAGCATTACACAAAAATTCTGTTTTCAATTTCACATTTGCGAGAATAATTTAAATGGCATATTTAGTTCTTTAAGGTAATAGTTACATCTTCTGTTAAGGCATATAATTTGCCAAATAACTATTATTTGACAAGAATAGTTGTTTCGATTCTAAATATTTTGATTAATAAAGCACCGTATATGTTAGAAAATGTTAGAAAGAAACTATTTTAGTTAGATGTCACAAATAACATATGATATCATTTTAAATAATGTAAATATCTTAAGAATTTAAAATTAGCGAGAGAGCTTTCATTACACGCCAAAAATATGTCTGAAGAATATTTAAGCAAATATTTGCATTTTTAAATTTGATTCATGATGTAAAACATTTCTTCAGAATTAACCATTTGTATTTTATTAAAAACTTGATTTTTTCTTGAAATGTATTACCACCATATATAAAAATATTTCAGCTGATTTAAAATACTTGAAAATCAATCTTAAAATTTTAATTTCTTTGTTTTATATTGTAAAAAAAATGTTTAAAAAACATAACTGTGCTTCCAAACACTCCATGAAATTCCCAGTTTAAAATAACTATTTTTCAAAATTTATGATTATATATATCTATATATCTATATATCTATCTATCTATCTATATATATATATATATATATATATATATATATATATATATATATATATATATATATATATATATATATATATATATATATATATATATATATATATATATATATATATATATATATAATATATATATATATATATATATATATATATATATATATATATATATATATATATAAATATATATATATATATATATATATAAATATATATATATATATATATATATATATATATATATATATATATATATATATATATATATATATATATATATATATATATATATATATATATATATATATATATATATATATATATATATATATATATATATATATATATATATATATATATACTGACAGACATTGAAAATACAACATCAAGAAGGACTTTCAGAAAGTGACGAAACTTTGTCAAAAGAGATAGACAGAAACGAACAATATATTATCTGTATTTCAAAATGATATGTTCAATAAAGAGCGAGAACAGGGTATGGTCAGCATATTCTAGGGCGACCGTGGCCGGCGGTATACAAAGCAACATTTCCAGGCACAGAGCCAGTGATAGTACAGATTGCGCCCTGACCATTTGCCAGAGTGCGTCTTCAGAATGAGGCAGTGACAAGGTTAGCAAATTGTGTCCTATCATATTCCAAGCGTGTTTGATTGGTAAAAGATCTAACGAGTACTGTTGTTAAGAAAGCAGATGTACAAATTGCAGGTCATATTGGCTGATGCAAGCAATATGGGTTCGGGCGTTATCCTGCTGATAAAGTGCAACCTTTGAAGGTAAGGAAGTGTCACCAGGCACAGCACATCATCAACGTAACTTTGAGCTACCATAGTGTCATGATTACGAGCTAGGGATGACCTGGAATTGTACGCAATGGTGCTCCAAACCATGATGCTACTTTGTCACACGGTGGGGTGTTCCACAAATGCTGCAGGATTTGACCGGTTTCCACTTCGACGTCACACTCCCAACCACTCATTCCCTTGCTGGCAAGGGATACAAAATTATATTTTGTTGGGTACCAAGTCACGTAGGTCTTGATGGAAACGAGAGAGCGGATACAGCTGCAAAGGCAGCTGAAGATCCAATTTTACCATCGGTTCCGCTCTCAGATTTGAGAAAGGGTATAAAAAGATTTATATGTTCCCTAAGGGAAGAATCATGGAACTTGCAGGTCGAAAACAAACTCCATAACATTTTCTCATCCCTCACCTCATTATCAGTTTTACCGTTACGAAGTGCAGATGTTAGATTGACTCGCCTTCGTATCGGACACACACGTTTCACCCATAGACATTTGTTTTAGAGTGAATTAAATCCTTGGTGTGAAACGTGTGATGAACCTTATACTGTGCATCATATTTTAATTTCATGTTCATGTTTTAACCATTTACGTACACACTTTTTTAATACAGATATTTTAACTTTATGTGATTTATTGGGTGATCCACCCCACAGAAACCTATTTGCGTTTTTAAGAGCAATAGGTTTTTTACCATATATTTGATTTAATTTTAAATTTTTGTATTATTTATTTATATTTTTTATATATATTTATGTGTCTGTCTGTATATGTACCTCAGGTTTTTAATTACTTCATATACATTAATTTTTTATTTTTTAAACTTTTAATGTTGATTGGGTTTATAAAGAATATATATATTATAAAAAAATTGAAATCATAGTTTTGGCGCAGCATGTCCAATTTTGGACCTTGTGCCATAAAACCCAACCAACCAACCAACCCAACCACTCAAGGAGCGATATTCATCTGGAAGACGATCCTGTGCAACTCCATCGTCTACATTGCTCTAATCCGGCACCATTCCAGACGTTGGTGTCTATGATGTGGCAACAAGAGCAGTCTTTATAATGTACGCCATGAGAGTAAACCATTGTCAGCCAATCGAAGGTAAATGGTTCTGTTCGATATGGGATCATCAAGGGTGCTTGCACATACTGCAGAATTTCGGATGGCGTGCTTTCGAATCGGTAGACCTCTTCCCGTCAGTCATGTTGATCCATGCATGCTTACGTCATCTAGCTTCACCAGCATCTTACTCCAGTTCCTTGTTCCAACCATCTTTGCCTCAACGGGGGTCGGAAGGCGTATCCAGGTGTCTGTAAGCTGGGATTTTCCGTAAGCAGTAACCTACCTTTCTCAGTCCAATCATCATATCTTTCTTAAATTCGTCTGTCTGTTGGAACTGACTCCGTCGGTGATGGCCTGGCATTCTCTACAATTACAGGCGTCCTTTGCGACAAGGATAAACTTTCAATGATTATTTTCCAAGCAGCAATAATGGTTGAATAAAATACACATGGCCAGTTCCTCATCTTTTATCTTATCCAACGTGAGCTAGAGAATTGTGCATTTCACATCATTTGCATAATTCGGTAAAATCGTCTACCCTGAAATATGCATAATTTTGTGTCCACTTCTGTGCAATTTCAATGTTGGGTACATATTAATTATGCACCAGATTTTTAAATGCAATTTTTTGAAATGATATTTAAAGATGATAAAATAATTGTAGATTTTACTCTAAGAAAATAAAATAAAATTTTATTAAAATACTCCATAAAAATATTTTACTGTATTTTATTTAAAAAATATTTCATTTTATACAAATCACTTTGACCCATTTGAACGAAAGAAATTTATTAAATAATTCTTATAAAAGTAAGAAATGTTTAAGTATGTTTAAAAAAAACCTATTATATTCAAAACTCTTTCCATGTTTTGAAATAAAATGATTTTTTAATTTTAAATATTTTTATGTATTTACAATAATAAAGTAAGATAACATTATTTTAAAAAACAAGCATCACAATTCTATAAAATTGGAATGAATAAAAAGTGGGCGAAGTAAGAAAAGAGAAATATTGAAAAAAAATAAATTTAAATTAATTTATTGTGCAAGCATAACTTGTATAAAATAGGGTTTACTCTTCATAATACTCTTAAAAACAAAACATATAATATTGAAAAAAATACAAGAATGTATGCATTTAATAATCTGTTTCACGCCATCTTCTAAATTGTCTTGTTCCCAAAGGATCTCATTAATTTTATACAGTATTGAAGAACACTTGTTTTTATTATGTGTGATTCTATCCCTATATTGTACCATTCAAAAACACAGGTATACTGTGTTTCTAGTTTTTATTTGGGAAAAAATATTCTCCTCATTTGTATTTGCTACTTATTTATGCCTGAATATTTAGCCTCAATAAATGAATTTCATATACTTTTTTGATGAAAATAATATTTTAGATGTTAAAATAAGTAAGACAATATATAGAAATAAAAATTTTAGAATAATTCTTATTTCATGTGTTGTAATAGAATTAAAATCTCCTTATTAAGAATGTCTAAAATTATTGCTTTTACTAATGTGGCTTTACTAATGTTTATTTGAACATAGATAGCCTTTCACTTTATCAAAAATAAAATTATCTATTAATTAAAGATGTATTAGAATTTTTCTAAATGCATATTAAATAGATACAAGAATATCTGAAAAATGTATTTCACAGAATCAAAATAGTGCTTGTCATCTTTCACAGTTGTCAAATGCACATTCCTGTAAATCTTAATTCAACTTACAATAATTATCATCTGTTTTCAATAGATTTACCTTACATGCTAAGTTATTTAACCTCAAAATAATTAATTATTTCCTCCAGAATTGGATTTTGAAAATCTCTGCTTCTTTTTATTTTACCGTACTCTATATCAAAAATGAATTGGGTATACCATTTTGCGTTCAAATCGAAGATCAGCTCTAAATTATTTAATACATTCACCAAGAGGTTCATTTGAAGTTACTTTTATAACAAGAATAACCTTATGAAAAGTTAAATTTTTATAAACTTTATTATCGTGGATATAAGAATTAGAAATATATTGAAAGCCATTAATATTTCATTTCGAGAAAAGAGTGAACTTACATATATAAAAATCACATTAAAATATAAAAAGGTTATAATTTTCTAATATTTAACATTTCAGGATATTGATACAAGAGAAAAATGGTATTTTAAGTACTTCATAAGAACTTTTCTCTGAATATCCATGAATAATAAATACTCAATTTAAATTTGAATTTCAGGATCGTGGCTATCGAGTATATGAATAATCATACAACGATATTGTCACTCACCCTGGTCAAAATTCAGTCAGTGTCATGTGAACATAGAATGAAGAGGTTGCTGAGGGTTGTACTAAATGTCATACAGATCTTCAAAACCCTTCCATGATTAATGTCAGAGAGAAGGGGCATACTATGAGGTCGACCTTCCAAAACCATACAGCCACATCAAGTACCATTACACAGGAAACAGAATTGTTTAAAGCAAGTCTAGTATTTTCTCGTAAAGTGGGATGATATTGATGCAACAACGCACTGTTAGTAAACACCATGCCATTATTTCGACTTCCCTTGGTAATGCTAAATGGAGACAAGCGAGAATACTCGTACTACCAATGTTCAAATTAAATACAAGTGTTGATCAATGTCGTCTTCTCAGACGAGTCACGATTTACATTTGCAAGTCTGATTCTGATGGATGTGTCTGGAATCTCCCAAGAGACTGTCACCTAGTTGCATTCAATTATCCTTATCTGCACCTTATATGACCTTACGGGCAACCATTTGTTATGCGACACTTATCTCTAATTCATATCAGTGATATATTTAAAAAGCGATTGGTAAGTTTCTTATGCCTAGTGATTGTTCTCTATCTTCGAGACTTATGTAATGCTATCAATAAATAAAATAATACAAGAGTATTTGTTGTCTGTTGGGTTTTCCTTGATAGAGGGTTTCTATTGCTGCCAAAGCCTATATTGTATATAAACTTCTACTCAACTGGAAACATCTGATTATTGGTTGCTGAGAGACTGACCCGATAGTCTCAGAATTAACTATGCTTAATTAAATATGACAAAGACTTGAAATAGGATGAAATGAGTTGCCATTTTTGTCAACCAAGATACGTTTGACTCCTTGCAACCGAGAAATGGACATCTTATTTGACAGTCCTGGCAATTTTTTCTACTGATTTCGATTTTTATAAACCTTCAAATAATTGCAAGTTTGATCAGTTTGTCTTCATAAAATACTATTATGGAATATTAATGTGTTTTTTTTTTTTTTTTTTTACTTTGCTTTATAGTATTGTAATTTTAGCAATTAACTGTGAATTTTGAAGATGTTTTTCTTTTAAGATTATCTAAATTCTAAATATTTGGACATATTTAAACTGATCCTGAAAGTAAAAAGACCAATCGTGTTGTAATAATTACTAAAATTACAAATTGTGTGAAAACTACAAATTGTTACACGTGATTACAAATTATTAGGAATAAATTTTTGAACTGAATTTAAAATTTTTGAGGCTTATAAATTGATATCATAAGTACAAAAAGACTAAAATTTATGCAATTAATTTTTTATCCTTTTAATAGCATTTATTATAAATATACAAAAGATAAAAATGTTTATGGAAATATAAAATAGAAATTCGAAAATAATGTGCTATTTGATTCTAATTTAAAGAGAACTAAATGTATGTATGCCAATACAGTGTCAAATTTTTATATATGTAGTGCGAATTTAATTTCTATATATATAGTACAATATAGTGCGAAAGACGACTTGATTGAAGCAAGAATTCTGGTAAAATATTCAAAAACACTGAAAATCTAAACAGGAAAAAAGTAACAATACCAGAATATAAATAGATTAATAATTCCTTCAAAGGTACTACCATTTACAAAATAAAAATGCATATATTTTCATTGTATTTATGCTTAAAAATACTTACATTCCTATAAACTATACGCATGCTGCTTTGTTGTCTAAGCTAAATTAAATAAATTAAATTTGTTTTATATCAAATTTAAAAAGAGTTAAAGTTTATGAGCTAAAAATAATTGATTTCTCAGTTTTCATTTTCGGACTTAACCACATTATGTTCAGAGGAACTCGTATCAGTTAAAAATTAGACATAATTAAGCAAACGCTTTTGCCATCTATTTTGATAAATATACATTTGAACTAAGATGAAAAATTTATTTTTTTCATTTTCCGCTTGCATTTAAGTTTTCCAAAAAAATTATAACTTTTAATCAGCTTATATGAATTATAACATTTGTAGTTTTTAAGAGCCAAGATTTATTTCGAGATATAATAAATATGTTAACATACACTGACCTTTAAAAATCGCTTAATTTTATCCGTTATATTCATTTCTACATCGAAAATAATGTGAAAATTTAATTAAGCATGTAAATAAAGTAAGTAATTTTCTATAAGCTTTATGTGTGTAAACATTAGTTTATATATTTCTTAATTATATTATGCTTGTATTTATAAATATACTTCTTGTTTTATCATTTAAACAGAACTAATTAATGTGCTCTATTTAATTTATCATCATTTTTCTTATATTTCAATAAGTGAAAATCTTTTCCAATTATTTCCAAAATTTAACTCTTGTAATGACCATTTTTAATTGATATTATTATTCATAAAATAAAATGTTGTATGATAAAAATTCCTCAAAGTATTTAGATTAAAATGAGATTAACAATTTATACTGTGAACTTTACATTTTTAATAACTTCTGCATATTACCTCATAAAGTTAATAGTTTTGAGTGCTATACTGCTATTAATTCAATTGAGAGAATTCTAAGTATTTTAACTTTTGTAACTAAGTCTAAATACTTTAACTTTTACTTCCTGAAACTTTTTATTCAGTTTTTAATTTAATGTAGTGCTTTAGTATTCGTATAATGAATGAAGTAAGATTAATTTGAGCTTGAACAACTTTTATAAATTTTTCATGTAAATTAAAATATAAATAATATTACTGGTTTGTGTGTTTTGTATATATTTTATTTTGTATTTTATTGCTCTTAAAATATATGTGCTATAAGAGGTATCCTACAATTTTATTGATAATTAATCTTCCACTACAGCAGCCAAATATTCATTCGAAATGAATGTTTGGCATCATTTTTAAAGTTTTCAAATGTAAAAAAGAACTTTTTTTATACAGATATTGATATAAATATAAAATAAACGAAATCCAAGATAATCAAGGGAATAGTAAATTATCTTCGGTTACTCACATAATTACTCATTTAACTTATAATTTAGTTACTAATTAAAATTCAAAGTCACCGCAAGCCAAAAAATTAAAAATTCGTCCAAGCTCATATCAAATTTATTTCCTTAAAAATAATTTATAATTCCATTTTCCTTTAAATTTTTAGAAATTTTTCAAATATATTGTATTTTAAAATGCTTATACACAAAATTTACTGGCATTTTTCAAAGAATAAACATAAAGGATATCAAATAATTTCCTATGTCCTTTCAATATTACTCGTATATTGAACCAGGAATATTTTTACCATATGAATGTTTATTAATCCAGTTTATAAATAGCATTCCTAAAGTATTTCACAAAATATCATTAATATTTTGAAATCTTACGTAAAATATATTTTAGGAGAAAATTATTCTATATTTATTCAAAATAGTAATTGATTTTAATAAACGTTTCTAAGAAAGATTTTATTGGAAACATTATTTCTACGTAATGTATATAATGGATTTCTTATAAAAGGAATAATTATTTGAATGTTAGCTTCTCCTATTAGGATTCATACACATAAAACTTCAGAAAAATGAGATATTTTGTTGATAAACTATATTTAATTTAGTATTAGTATTTCTCTTTATTTTCCAGTTACACTTTTTCTTTCACATAGTTTCAACAATTTGTTTTGCATGTACCTTCACTTTAGCAAGTCTTTACATTAATAAAAAAACATTAATGAATAATTTTTATTGGAAAAAAAACGGAATTTAAGTTTTAGTTCAATTTAAATACGTATAGAAATTTTTGACTCAATTAGAAGTAAAATACGAAATTAAAGTATAACTTTATAACCACTTCTGTGACAGAGCACTGTTACAATTCGCACTTTACAAAAAGCACTATTACAATTATATATATGTGACGTGATGAACAATCAAAGCTTTTATTTTCAAAGACATTTAAATTTGTACAAAAAAACTCTTAAACCAGTATAAATGTAATTTGAGAAAACAGATTTAAGCATATTTATAATTTGAATACTCTTATTTTTATGATAATTAAAAGAAAAAAATTATGAATTTTTGTAATTAGCTTACATAAGAAATATGAAAAGTTATTTACTTAAAAAAATGCGTTTCCTTAATTAAATTTTATAAAAATTATTTATCAGTAAAAAGTCAATAAAAAATTAGAATTTAATTTAATATTATAATTATTTTTTCGTAGAAAAATGTGGTCACATCTTTTGATCAAAGCGAGATGACAACAACTGTTAATACATCTGTTTCATATAATAAAAGTTTAACATGTACATACGTATATATTTACGTATGTTATAGACTTTAACTAAAATAATAGTTAGATAAATAGTTTTTGTTTTCTGTTGCAAATCATCTGAATATCTACGATAGATTACCTTCCGAAGACTTCTTCATATATAATAAGTCGTATTCTTCTGTTCCATAGATTCAAATCCAGAAATGATCCCTGTCAAGCAACTTCTTTAAGAGATGTTGAAGATGTCCAGAAAGTGTGCTTGTAGCATCCATTTCTCATTTACAACAGTGGTTGGAATCAATTTATTAAATTATTATAATAATCAGTTTAAAAAAATTTTATATAAATTTTTCATTGATTTGTTTCTTATTCTATAAATAAGAATGTAGAAAAATCAAATAATTTAGGAATAGAGATTACGTTGTTGTGGCTTATCCTCCTTTTGTCTGACTTCGTCAGACAAGGTCCATAAGACCACTGACCCGAAGATAATCTAAAACAAAAAGGGGGAAAGAATAAAGGTCCTTCTTTGTGAGCCCCATGCAGTCAAGAACATTTTCAGGGGAGGCCTGTTGGGCTCGGCATTTTGTGCATAATGAGTAGGTCTTCCTCCCCTCTAAAAAAGAGACATTTTGTATGGCCGCTTTTGAATCTTGCAATTGCAGTTCGGGTGGCTCTGTCACAGTTGAATATCTACGATAGATTACCTTCCGATCAAACAATTTTATCTATAAGCTTTATTAACAATTCTAATATGAACTTTAAAAAACAAGATTTAAATTAAAAGTATGCTTAATTGATTCGATTTCACAGAGATATTTTCCTTACAAAAAATAATTAAAGAATCTATATAGTAACTATTAAGAATTGTTCATAAATATGAGAAAAGTTGAAAAATATATTTTACAAGATGTTTGGTATGTTTTGTTGCAATTAATCAATTACCATAGCAAACCTGCCATCCTTGGAGAAAAAATCAGTAGATTCTACTGATTTTGAGGGAAAAATCAGGAGACACATATTAGTGACATATTTGCTTGAATGCTTAAAACGCTAGTACCTCAAAAAGATAACTTTACTCTTTAGATAATACATTCTGAGAATGATTTATGCTAAACATATTTTGGGTTAATCTTAATATTTGAATATGATATTCATCAACCTCATAAAAGAACTTTGAAAAATAAAAGAATATGTGACACGTGTAAAAAAATAAACATTAATGTATGTCCCAATATTTATTTAATAGAGCAACTTTTACTTCTATAATGCAATTTGTAAATTGTAAACTTATAAAATTACATAAAAACATAAAATACATTGCTAAATAAATTTAATTCATTGTAAGTACTTTCCTAATGAAATTACTAATAATTAGTCATATTAATCCTAATTGAACAGCTTATGTTAACAGGCACCTGCTGTTTGTCTGAATGTTAATTATATGACATCCAACTAGTAGGAGTTTTTGGCACCCAAGTGGTTAAAGCCTCATCTTAATATGGCAAACAAATGGAGTTCGAAACTCAGATGAACACATTTTCTCTCATGGTATTATAATATCATAACATTATAGTAACTATCTTAGAGTGACATTTGTTGACTACGTAAGCTACTAAAACAACTCAATAGACTTTTTTTTCGGCAAAATTTCGGCTGTTTTTAAATTTTTCACTGAAATTGGAAAAAAATTAGATTTTCATACATTATCGAGAAATCGGGAGAAATGATGAAAAATCAGGAGTTTCCCGATAAAATCAGTAGAATTGGCAGCTATGCCATAGAATATGCTGCCTGATGTTATTCGCTTCTCTGCGTTTCACTTAAACCATTTTACAACTAGTTAAACAAATTTATTGACATAGGACTTACTACATGTTTGCTAAGGTCAAACCTTATTAGCAGAAAACGTGTTTACATATATTTCCTGGGGACAACTAGATTTGATGTGATTAAGCAAATATCTAGAGGTTATATCTATATTTCGGCAAACAGAGAAATAAAGGTACCTGTTTGGTTTATGACCTGTTTTTCTTTGTACCAGATGTCAAAACTAATATATTTTTAAGAATTGCTGAGATTCCAGTAAACACAAATATTTCCCCAATTTAGTTAAAGAAGCTAACAGAGACACACAGATAGCTTTCAAAATCTTATGAAATGACTTCAAATAAGCATCGTGTCTACTCTTTTCTGAGGTTGTCAATTTTAAGAAAAACTTAAGAAACATGTTCTGCTTATATTGATAGTGTATAACGATAATGCATTTGTAATAAAAATTCATTAGTAATGAAAATTCACTCATATATACTCATATTTGAAAAATCTATTTCATATTAATTATGGAATTCAATGAAAACTGTAATATACGTTCGATTAATAAAATATTTCAATAGTAACTGTAATTTTAAACTTTTTAAGAATTTTTTATTTATGTATAAAAATTAAAATTTATAGATTAAATTTTAAAATAATCTGTTGCTTATTTCGTGTTCACTCAAAATAATGTGACAAGTTTTTTTTCAAATTTTAAATCAGCATGTTTTAAAAAAGAATTGTGATTATGATTGTAAAGCATATAATTATAATAATGAATATAGTGATTATAAGTAGGATTGTGAGAATAAAATAAAATACATAAGATTTCTAACTAAAATAATTAAAAAATTCTGCATTTCCGAAATAACCTTTCGACTCTTCAGTTTTACAAATGTTATTTCAGTAATATTGGAATATATATTCTCTCGTCCTCTTTCAAAGCATAAATAACTTAGATTTAATAACATTTTGTGGTCTGAAAAAATGCATACAACTCCATCGATGTTTATGTATAAGTTTTGCTTTTGTATGTGATATACAAACGGATGAATCTATGCTTGATTTTAACTACTGATGATACTTTTCTGCGCACACAAGGGCAAATGCTTACGAATTTCTTGATATTCCCCTCGCTTCAATACTGTCCTCTATTTAAGAAGATTCTACCTGGAAAAGTAGCAATTGGTAGATGTTCAAATGGTTTTCGCCAATATTAAATTAAGCTATTTGACTATAGTTTCTCACTATGCATACATGATGAACTAAATATTATCAAAAAATTCAATGGACTAGAATTTAAATATGAAATGGGATAATTAGATGCTAATGCTGCAGGCATTAGGTTTATATCAGTTTTTATAAACGATAATGTAATTCTATTTCGTGTTTTTATTTATAGTGAATTTTTTATAGAGAAAATACATATTTAAATGATTTCTTTTAACTACTTTAAAGATTCAACTGTAATTAGGCTCATCTTTTCATTGTTTTTTTTTTCTATACAGTTAAAGATAACATTAAATAAAAATTCTTGAAAATTTTATTCTGCTGAATATTAGACTTTGACAATGTTTCTGTGCTTAAATAGTTTCACATAGTAATAATGAAATAATTAAGTAATAGCAAAAAATATTTCCCTTGAAAACAAGTTAACACCAAGTGCTATGCTTATTAGTGAAAACCAAATAGGTTTAAAAGAAATCTTTAAAAATTTATCATTATTTATAATGCAATTTTGGTTCTGTTATTTTTTCTTTAAATTTGTCGTAAAATGTGCAAAATGTATCATGCTTTATGTGCTTTTATACTCATAGCTAGGTTGAGATAAGTAAATTTTTAAGCTAGGTTGAGATAAGTGATTTTTTAAGCTAGGTTGAGATAAGTTATTTTACTATTCTTTTGTGCTATACATTAATTCATCATGTTTTATTTTTGTTTTATGAACATTACAGATTTTTTAATGATTATCTTATTTTCTATACTTTTATTTTTTAACCAATGTAAATAATACAATATTTATTTTTATTTAATGAAAGCCTAAATTGACAGATTACACCTCTAAAATATTTACTATTTGATTTGTAGTCTAATAAATATCTAGCATAGGTCAAATGAATGAGGTCAGACAAAATGTCATTCAGTTTTCTTGATAAATAATATCCAGAAAACCATAATTTGTTTTTGTCAAACAGACAAATGAATTATAAAATCTAAAATTATCATGAAAGACGATATACATCTTTCAGAGGAATTTTAAAATATTTGCTCGAGATCTCTAATTCTGTGTAATTGAACAAGAAAAATTAGTTGAATCAGAAATATGCAGCGTCTTCAAAAGCCCTTTAGAGGTTATTTAAAGGGAATTTGTTGAAGATAAGATCTTATTTAGGTACTTAAATTATACTCTATAAAATATCATAAGTTAAAATGGAAGTTAAATATTTTGAAATCAATTGTAAATATCATTTAGAATTTTTAGAATTTGACTATAGAATGTGATACAGTATTGTTACGAATTTTGTATCACATTCTATAGTACAATTCTAAAAGTCTTAAAATAGCACGGAGAGTTATTTAGAATAGTCTTCCTACGAGATTTATTTTCTCGCTTAAGATTTGGTGAAATGAAAGGAATTGAGAAAATTTTCATTCAAATTATGGCATTCCTAGAGAAAGACAAAACCAACAAAGTTTACCAAATTTGGTATGAAATATCCTATTTACCGATATGTGATAATGAAATTTCAGACAGATTTGGAAAGTACCTTCATCTCACTAAACAAGATTTTTCTAGATTTCCTCAGAATGTAAGAAAAATTTAAAAACACCAGTCGTCTAGGGTTAACTGATCATATTGATCATTCATGTAAATAGGGAAGTGTTTTGCAATGAAACATTTTCCCCCCTCGTTTAACGGCTGATATCTGCTAAGATTTTAGTGTTTTTGTTCTGCTTTTACCATACATTATAAAATCTTTAATAAATTATATTAAATTTTTGCATACTAGCTAATAATTTTGTTCTTTTACTCAGTATGAATGCTTATTCCAACTCTGTAAAACTGAAGAAATGCAACATAATTTTGGATTTGTATAGAGGTATGCGTAGCAGGATATAAAATAAAATTATCAACAAAACGGTCAAAGGTTGGTATTCAATAAAAAAGGGAGGATAAAACTGAACAAGATTATGATATTAAAAAATTAGGGAAACAAAAGTTTTCTTTTCCTTAATTCTTTTTCTAAAATTATTTTTTCTTTACACAGCAAAATTCTTGATAATTCTTATTATACAACAAATTCCCTGATTGTAGTTTTCTATATATCAAAAATACACTTATTATATATTAAATATTTGAAATGAAACTAAATCTTTAAAAGAACGAAATTAATTATCAAAGACCTAAAAAATATTTGTGATGAAAATACTTTACATACATTTGCTGTACTTCCGCCATCATAAAGACATTACTTTGTTTTTTCTTAAAACTGTAACAGGACTTTTATTTGAATGCGGTTTATATTTTTAATATTTTTGCTAGAAAAATTATATAATTTTTATTTCAATTAAGGTAGTATATTATTAAAATTGAATCTGTGTAATAAAAATAATTTGATAAATAATTATAATAACACAGAAACAAAATCAATATTTAAATTTACTATTTCTTACTTACTAAGTAGAAAAATAACATCTAAATGTTTCACTAATTTAATGAACAAAAATATTCATCCATTTATTAAATTGTTATCAGTATCTTATTACCAAAAGCAGCCTAATTAATTAATAAAAAATGTTTCATACATTACCTTCTATAAATCAAATGAATGGAAAATTCTTCAAGTAAAATAATTTTTCTAAAAAAATGTCCGGTTTCTTCAATATTGGACATAACCCTAATTTAAATAGTTTCATATAATTTACTTGATAATTTTCTTATTGAATAATGTATCTAAAGTTAAATTTCTAAACACTAAAAGAGACTTGATTTTATAAAGTGAGCATAAATACATGTTAATGGCAATGAATATATAAAATATAAACCTAACAAAAGTTTTAACATTTTGAAATTAATTTTTTATTTTGAATTTAATTTATATTAGATACAAATTAAATTTCAAAGCTGAAAATCTTTATTCTTTGAATCAACAAATCTGACTGACAAACAAAACTCTTACTTTTTACTTCATATATATTCATCTACTTTTGCAAGTGATGTTTCGAATAGAAAATATCAATTTTGATTAAAAAATCCATTTTCTTCATAGTTAAAAAGATGAAGTGTGATTTAAATAAATTCAGTGTTTCAAGAATACTCTGTAATGTTATCAACTTAAGAAGACGACAATGATCATTCAATTAATTTTGTATCCTATTTCCTTGCATATAACACAGAAATGGTTTACCGTAATTCTTAGAGATATTAAGCTTTTCAAATGACATTTTTATTTGGAAAGATAACATTTTTATCTCATTTGAGTTAATAACATATTCTATCATTAATCTTGTGCAATCTTTAAGCGAATAATCCACTAAATTTAATTATGAAGCGACAGTAGAACAATTTACCTTTCTACGGTAAAACAGCTCATTCTTATTGTTTATAGATACGCATTTTAAGACTCACTACTTGCAGATATATTTTGGCAAAATAATTTTATACATTTAAAATATTTTCATATATTATTAGAGATTTTATTTATAATAATTGTATATATAGGCACTGATTTAATTAAAATATTTTGTTTGAAATCTAGGAGAGAAATGGGATTAATTATTTTGCCAAAATATAAGCTTTCGTATATAACAGTTTTGTTTCATTAATACAAAAAAATTATTTTGATAACTACAATATGCAATAGTTTGAAAAGAATATATTACACGAGAATTAATTTTAGATTTTCCACTCTTAGTGTACAACATAACAAACAAATAATCTAATAAGGATTTATCTTTATATTCACAATGTAATATTTACCTGCCGGAAGAAATTTCAAATATAACTCGCCTTTTTTGCAAGCTCCAAAGAAGCAAACCTTGAAAACTACAAGCAACCATTAAAGATGTACAGGCAAAAAGGAGTAGTGCAACACACATAGTCCAGCATTCAATAGTAACAGTAGCCAAACTTTTATTCCACATTTGAAACTTTTATTTTTCGAAAAACAAGTATCTATAACAAGGCCACGGTTAAATTAATCTATTGAAATGTGATTATGCACCCTAAATTTAGAAGCTAGAGTTTATGTAATAATGTTCAGTTTACATAAAAGAACATTTTTAGGTATGTGTTTCAAATAGGAAAATTTATTTGAAACATATGAGAGAAATATTTTGCTAAAATAAAACAATGTGCATAAATGTCTAGCAATGTATTACAATAAAATAGTAAATTTTGCGAAATTGTAATACAAAATATTTATATAAAAAAACAAACTTTTAATAAGAATGTAGCCAACTTGAATTATGCAATATTTTGGAATTCTCCAAGTTTTTATTTCCAACGGTGGGCACTTGGGTGACGAACTCTGAGCCACAAGGCCAGAAACTGCAACTCACTTGTCGTTACCCAGCAGCACCTGTGAACCAGGTCACGGAGGCGAGTAGTGTTGATCGCGCCATATCACCACAAACCCGTTTACAGAGTGGGCCACATTCATACTGAAGAAAGGACAAAGAAAGAAAGTAACATCCATGCCCAAACTGGGATTTGAACCAGGGCCCACAGTTCAGGAGTCAGGAGCACTAACCTCAACCATCGGTTGGCGAATCACCCAAGTGTTCTAATCATTTATCGAATTTCCAACTGCATCTTCACTTCAGTTCCTATTTCCCCAACTCATGATCCTCTATCAAGAATATACCCGATTCTGTACGTTTATTCATTTGTAGCGCTTATGTAATATTTTGCGTTAATTATAAGATTCAACTTTTTCGCCTAAAATTAGAGCACCGTGTATGGTTTTTCCGGTTTTCGAATACTTAAATACAGGGAAATGAGCATAGAAATAACTTTGTGCATAGAATTTACTTAAATAGCGGTTGTTATATAATTCCCGGTTATTAAGATTCTCCTTTTTCAATTCTACAAGGGACGGAAAGTGGCAACTTATCTAGAGTAGTGACTTTTGGGTATACTATCGGGGCCCCAATCAAACAACAGTATTATGCTATTATATTATATTTTATTGCAATAGATTTTATGTATTCTGCCAGTTTATTTGAAGAGTCAATCATAGGATATATGTGTATTTAATTAACTATTTTGTAAATTAAAGGTGTTCAATCCCTCACGATCGACAATCATATATTAAAGCAAGGAAAAAATAGCAGTTTCAATATCTTCTATCGACAAATTATTAACATATTTCTTATTTTGTAATGCACGGTATATACACACATTATGCCAAATATTGCAAAAACTAATTTGTTAATTTATGTTTTTTGATTTATGAAAAATAAATTTATCAGATATAATATATTTCTATTTAAAACTTTATTGATCAGCAATCCATTTCTATATAGTAGTGATTTCGTGTTTTAATTATTTTTTATAGTTTTATTCCCGATTTATCTTTCGGCGCGATAAGTTTCTTTTAAAACAGAATTCAAAAAATAATTTGATGTTAATCATAACTTGATAGAAGAGTCCATTCGTAAATTAGTGTTCTCAACATTGTTGATCTAAATGTCGGCACTCAGTTAATGTAGCGGATAAAATATTGACAATGAGTATTTTGAAATTGATATCTTTAGAAACTTGTTGATCTTTGGTTTATTAAAAGTTAGTTAACATTTTTCAGCCTTGATAAGAATTTTACTCATTACTTTTAATTAAACTCCAAAGATTACAAATGAAATTCTCAAAATAAAAGAAAAAACAAATATATCTTTCATCAAAATTGAATTTTTTTCAATTAAATATTGTCTTAAATTTTTGACTTTTGAATTAATTTTATCATCCTCCCATCACTAATCGAAGTCCTCGAAAATTTCTCTTTCTCAACTGTTTGTTATCTTAAAAGTTGACATTCCCATAAATTTAACCTCAACGTCAGCCCGTCGACACTTACTGATAAACAGGAAGTAAGTTCCGGTTAATACATTTCTCAATTAGCTGATAAAGTTACTTCCTAATCGGTTTCTTTGCCTTATTATTTCATTATTTTCAGTGGAGCATTCCTTGATTATGTTTTACATTTTATTGCATTCTGGTAGATTTATTTTATACTAATTTTATTTCAAAGTCTTTAATTTTGACATTTCTAATAATTTCTTTTAATTAAATTAAAGATGGATTTCCTTTCTACTCGAATTAAATTAAGATGATGCCAAAATTTCAAGAAATTATAATTATTTTTTTGTTAATTTAGTTTCATTTCCCAGTTTGTTACTAAACATGTGAAATCAATAACCATGAATTTCTTCAATATTAATTCTTAAAAGTGAAATGTTTAATCAAATTTAACTTCAACTTAATTCCATGCACACAGCTAGGTAAATTTTCAATATTATGGGGCATATAATATAATTAATTTTCAAGGTAAATACTATTAACAATTAAAAATTAACAATTTTATCACATTTTTGATAGACATGACTTAAATTTTATTCTTTTCTCAAATTTTTAGCCCATTGCGTAACTCCTGTGTAGAAGTGAAATTTTAATGCACATTCCAATTGATTACAATAATCCATGATCACTATGGGAATTGAACCCATGAACAGGGTAAGTGAAAATCATAAATTAAACAGTCAGTTAAAATCTCACCAACCATGTTCCTTGAAAATTTCGAAAGGTTTTTGTTAATGATAAAAACTTGAGGATCGAATTATTTATATTGTTTCACATTTACGAAATCAAAATTTAATGCTTATAAAAATTTAGATTTAAAAGGGATTCAGGGTACTTTTTCTACAAAAAGAGATTATTTGTATTACTTTTAAAATTTTAAAATTCAACAATGGAGAAAAATGCAAAGTAAACTAAATTTATCAGAATGGGAGCTTGGGAATTTTCCAGGTTTCCTTTCTTGTAATAAAAGGCATAAAATGAAAGGCTTGTCTGCTCAATAGTTTCCCATTCTTTATTGTTTTGGAAAAACGTGGATAACTGCTTTTTCAGATATTTAATCTACCATTTTACACATTTTTGATTTTAATTAACGCATTTATTAAACATATAAAATAAGTTTTACAATATAATATTAAATATGTTTAACTAAGCTTAATTTAAGCAGTTTTACTCACTCCCCGTGAAATTTTAGCTATTCTAGTGGACACAATGTTAACATATAAATTCATGAAGAGAATTAGGGAATTCATGAAGAATGGAAAGAATTCACATTTTAATATATTTACAACATTCTACTTAAATGTTCATTAAAAAATGCAAATGTAAAAGGAATTTTTCAATTAAATAAATAGAAAAATTCAGAGAAATGTAACTTTTTTTATTTTATCATTTATTTAATATTTACCTAGATAAAAATCTAGGTAAATATTTTTAACAAAAATGATATGATTATTGTTGTTCTATAAAAATATATATAAATTTTTTAATGTAAAAATAATGAAACTTTTGAACCCAAATTTCGTAATGTTAGAACAATATGCATGAAAATCAAATTTTACAGACATAAAATTAACTTCACAAATAAAGAACTTAATTTCAAATATAAAAAGAAAAATTTAGCCTAGTATAAACAACATCTGTTAAAAATTATATGGGCTATTTCGAAAACCATTCAACCCAAAAACAAATAATAAAGTATGAGAAATTTTAATGCTATTCTTCATACGATAATAACTAAGCATCCTTTTTCTTAAATTATATTCAGTTTTAAATTACTTAAAATGAGCTTAAACTCACTTTTCAATTTAAAATCCATATATAATTTTATACACATATAATCTGTAAAATACTTAAATGAGATGTTAAATACTCATTGCACTTTCTATTACAATCACAAAGTTTGCTCTATTTTATTAATATTGCTAGATATTACGAAAACATAGCTTTTATTACTGAATTTTGGAAATATTACACAAATTTAGTCTAAAACTTTAATGAAACTTAAGCGTTTTACGTTCAATTTCTGAAATTAAAAATCATGGGATTTGTGGAATTTATCAAAAATAACATCGTATGTATAAGCTAAACAGATGAGTGTTAAAAAAGAGGGGAAATGAATAAAAATTAAAGACTAAAAAGTCTTACTTTTGACAAAAGAAAACAGGCCTAACAATTTTGTGTGTCTGATATTCTTAGTTAAGAAGACCTTAAATTTTTAATTTATAAATTATTAATTAAAAAAAAATTAGTTTTCTGACAGTTTTGTGATTAAAAAATTTGTAAAGAGACAATCAACATTGTACAGAACTGTAAAGAAATAACCGACATATCAATCTGGAAAAAGTAATTACTTGTGTATAATAGAGGTATAAGTATAAAGAAGTATATATATATATATATATATATATATATATATATATATATATATATATATATATATGCATGTATACATATATATATATATATGTATATATATATGTATATATATATATATATATATATATATATATATATATATATATATATATATATATATATATATATATATATATATATATATATATATGTATGTATATATACTTATATATATGTATATATATATGTATATGTATATATATATATATATATATATATATATATATATATATATATATATATATATATATATATATATATATATATATATATATATATATATATATATATATATATACAAACTGCAGATGTATGGAATGAATTTGAATTACAACCTCTTAAATTGCTACTTCAGGATTAAATATTTGATGTCTGTTTCAGATGTTTGTTCTTAAAAGCCTCAAACCTTTATTCAATGATTTTTTCAAGAAGTTTATTAATTTAAGCCTTTTTTAGGCTTTTTGCTATCATCTATAATATTGCAAATAAATCAGCTAATTTTATTGACTGTACTAAATGATTTAAAAGTCTAAGTGATAATAAGTAAGTTATTGACAATGTTAATGCACACTTTAGGTTTTATACACTACACCTTTGACATCAAGACATAATGTCTTCGTTGGTTAAGGTATCGTTTTCATTATCGGAAGTCAGTAAGTTCAAATCTAAACCGGAGATCCATCGTGATCATTAAAGACTGCTGGGAAGTAGCATATTAATAATATAGCAGCAAAAAATCAATATAAATGCACAAGTTCCCTACATTTTTCATCTAGGAGCGAAAAATTGGCATTACGTTTTCTTTACCCAGTTTTTTAAATTAAGCAGTTTGTTTAATAAAGAAGAATAACATAAGTATATAATTATTTAGTTAACTTAAAAAATAATCAATGGCTTTTCTTTTTGGACTTTTTCGTAGCACTGTCAAATAATTATTTCACTTCTAAGATAATTAATTTAATTTTTAATAATCAATAAAACAAAGAATATGCGAACATTTTTCCCGTTTAGTAGAGATTACTTTGTTACATGAATTCTTATTTGAGCACATTACGATTTGGTGAAAAAGGCCGAAGGGTGGTTTTGGGGAAAGTTGTCATTCTCCAACAGAAAATTAGCGAGCTCTTTACCATTCAGATGAAGACCATCCTGTTTGCTAATTATGACTGGATCACATGAAATAGTTCCTGGTTGCAATATTGTTAATGTGAAATCATACTTTTGTATGTGGGAAGCCAATTCCTGGAGCATTTTGCTTAGAAATTCGAGGATTTCGGCTCGGCTTCTAAACAACAAGGATCGGCCAGTTTTTCAATGGTACGATGGCACACTTATCACATGCTTCGTTATACAAGAGGCTATTAATTTTAAATCTTGTTACGCCAAACATCTGGATGTGTCAAAAATAAACAGATATTAGGAAAAATGATTTCACAAAGTTAAGAAAAATAGACAGTACCTCAAATTTTCAATCAATTACATGTTTTGCAAATTTTTAGATTAAATCTTTATCAATTTGCAATAAATGCACACTAAGGAAAAAAATACTTTAAAAAACTTTTATACCATTAATTTGTGAGAAACAAGAAAACCAATATTCCTTCTTGGATCTTGGATCTAATATGTTTTACGAAGTGTCGGCCTGCGTAGCAGGCACTTTACTTCTTCATCTGTAGTAGCTCCATGAGGAGAAAAAACATGTCTTTACTCACGGAGAGCGCTAGCCTGACTGCGTGTAATAGCCAATCAGCTATGAGTGTTTCATAACTGGGCGTGGTTACCAGAAATGAGAATTTTCAATGTCGAAAGAGAACATAGATACAAGTTTGCATGATAATATTTAGAGTTCAAAATGAGAAAATCTGAGATAAATAATTCCGGTTAATAATACAAGTAGATGAAAATATATACACTATATACACTATTTACATTTATCTCTTTCCTTAAGGAAATATCTCGCTATTGGTCTATATTTGCAGTCTTCCGCAAGATATTGATATTTAAAAATTTCGTTGAAGTTTGCTGCTTCGCAGTTCTGAGCTTTTTCAAAAAATTTATTATTTAATTTTCTTATATGTTCGGCTAGATCGTCTATTTTTAAATCTTTAGCTATGTTTTTATTTCTGATAAAGTATGGGGCGTTTGTAATTTTTCTTAATATCTTGTACTGAAAACTATTAATTTTCCTTTTATCCATTTTGTTGTTAAAGTTCCATACTGGGGATGCATATGTTATAATTGGTCTTATCATTGAAGTGTATAGAAGTCTTTTAAATTTGAGCGAAAGGTTTGATTTTCCACCTATAATTGCTTTTAAACACCCATAAGCTTGTGTGGCCTTAGTGATCACATTGTTTATATGTTTTGTCCATTTCAAGTCACTCGTTAATGTAATACCCAGATATTTAGCAGAGTATACTTTTGGTATTTCTCTGCCAAATAAGATTAGTCCATTTTTATTCCGATGTTTGAATTTATTTCTCCTATTTCTTTTAAACAGAATCAGTTGTGATTTTTCTGCATTTATTTTAATTCTCCAATAGTTGCACCAGTTTTCTATATTATAGAGCGAAGATTGTAGTTTTTGTATTGCATAATTTGGGTTACTTGATTCAGCCAAAATGGCCGTGTCATCAGCGTAAAAAGCAATTTTCGTTGTTTCATCCATGGGGAAGTCATATGTGAAGAATAGGTAGAGTATCGGCCCAAGGATGCTTCCCTGGGGTACTCCAGCATTTATTTTTCGCGTTAGTGATTTTTGGTTATTTTGCGTGACTTGAAAATATCTATCTGTTAAGTATGAATTTAGTAGCAAAATGATATCTGAGTCCATATTGATATTGATTAATTTTTGAATAAGTCCTTTGTGCCAAACTCTATCAAACGCTTTTGATACGTCGAGCATTACCATGGCAGTGTATAAATTTTTGTGTAGATTGTCACCAATAATTTCTATTATTCTAGTAAGCTGTTTAACCGTCGATAGATTTTTCCTGAATCCATACTGTTGATTTGGTAGCAAGTGAAAGTAGGGTTTGATTCTGTTATAAATAATTTTTTCAAATATTTTGCCTATTGTGGGTAGTAAGCTTATAGGTCTATAATTTTCTGCTTTTCTGGGATCTTTGCCTGGTTTGGGAAATAATATTATGTCAGCAATTTTCCAGATTGTAGGGAAGTAGCAGTATTTTAGACAGTCATTAAAAATATTTACGAGTTTTGATAGATAATCTTTTGGTAAGTATTTTATCATAGAGTTGGAGATTTTATCTCCTCCTGGTGCCTTTTTGGTTTTTAGCTTCTTAACAATTTCTATTAACTCTTCTACGTCTGTAGGATTTATTGTTGCTTTTGGTTGATTATTATTTATAAAATAGTCCACGTTTTGTTCAACTATTTTAGTAAAAGAATTGTTTGTATCCGGATTTGGATTAAATTGGCTGTATAACGAGTTTGAGAAAATTTCAAGTTTTTCTTCATTTGAGTAAACATGGCCGTTTTGACCTTGAAGCTTGTTATTTTGTGTTTTCTTCCTTTTAAGTTGCCTGGCAAAAGTCCAAATAGAGTTGTTTTCTGTTGTCAGTTTTTCGACTTTTTGTTTCCAGTTTTCATTTCTGATTTCGTCACAAAGTTTTTTAATTTGTTTATTCAATTTATTCACTTGAGTTTTGTAGTGGGGGTTTAGGATTTTTTGGTATCTTCTTCTAGTTCTGTTTCTTTCTTTTATTATTTCTCTTACATTTCTGGGAGAAAAAATATATCAAGATATATAATTATAATTTTATAAGATTATAGCTTTATTGAAATATAACAGTTGTATTTTAAAGTATACTTTAAAATTTTTCATTTTTAAAAAAGATAAAGAATGTTAAGACATTATTATACAAGTTCAAAAACTCATTTGACTTTTAAAGACTAAAGTCATTGCGATGTTTTTTAAAGTTCTCATTTCTATCGACTAAATTTTTCAAACATAATTAACCACCCCTTAAATTCAAACAACTCTCAAATGACAAGGACCATTTCTGAGCTGCGCCCTTCTCTTCAAACTATCACTACGACTGCAGAGGAACATTGGACCTCACAGATCATTGAGTATGTGCAGATTGTCTCAGCAGATTCAATATGATGATCATAACAATGATTTTTAACTTTAGTTATTTTACTCCACTAGATCATGAAAAAACACTTTACAGCATTAACTTCCACTTTATTGTAGCAATGCGTGATTTGATTTCTGCATACAACTTTCTATCAAAGAAAACCTATTTTCAATGACCTTCCAGGTGACAAATGCTTTACAAGTATTTAGATGTCACTTCAATGCCATTTTTATTATCTAAAGTGTTCAACATGGTGTTACGGCGTATTTTATCTAAAATTTCCATTTTTAATTCCGTACAATAGTACATTTTTTTATTCAGACACTGAGTAATTCTTCCCCCAAACAATTTTATGTACTTTATTTATATATGGTAATTATTCAAGAAATTATTCTTAATGTAACTTAAATTTCCATTTCTTCCATATCTTATATATACCTACTGGACGGTCAATACTAATAAAATACAATTTCAGTTATATTTATTATTTTTCCCAACAAATATTATGTCCTCATTAAGGTTTTTTGAGAAATTTTTATTTATCTTCAATTAAAAGTAAATGGCAAAGTTTCTGAGCAAATATGTAAGAATAATAATATTTTATTAATTTTGAGTAAAAAAACATTTTGTAATTTTAAATAATTTTTAAAACAAGTAAATTTTTAATTTATAGTTCATGCAAGACATCTGGTAATAATAATACTTGGAATATGTTTTTTTCTTTATTTTGTTAACCAATAAATTCTTGAAATATATACGCATATAAATATGTAATTAACTGTAAATTTTATTAAATTAATCAAATACCAAACGGAGAATAATAAATTGAAAGTACGAAATATAATAAACAGATAGAGTGTATGCTTAAAAGATAGTTAATTAAGATAGATAGTTAAAAGAAAATTTAAAAGAAACAGAATAAAATACATAGAAACATAAAATAAACGGAACATTGAACGAAATATTGCTATGTATATAATTGGTCTATGTATATGAAAATGGACGAAGTGAATAGTGAATGTATTGCTAAGCGTATGATTTTTATATTTATTCTTGTATTTTTCAATTTTTGCCTATGATATTTTTAATTATGTTTTATATATTTAGAAATGTATATATATATATATATAAACAGTGCAAAAATATAATTGCTACATTTATCGTAAATGAATTATTTTTTATTTTCATTCTAAATTCTAAGTTTGCCTCTTTAGACAATTGAATAACTATTATCTTGCTGATATTTTCCTTAAACCATGCCTCACACACCAAATCCTGAAAACTTCTTCGTAAACCAATCATTACTTTAAACAGAGACATTCCCATAAATCTAACCTGAGTATCAAAGTGGTGAATCAGTGTGTGATAAGCAGGATGCCAAGTAGTAAAATCCATTACTCAACTTGGCGACGTCATCTCGCGCTTCTAATTTATTCCAAGATTGTTTCTATTCTATATAGTTTCATTCTTCAGCATCTACTTTCCAAAGACAGCTCTTATGTCACCCTAACAATACACACTTAAAAAATTTATACCAGATTGTTTTCTGTCTTAAGTTTCTGTTAATGGTATTTTCTCGACAATAAATGTTATCCATATTAGAAATGTTTGCTTATTTTTTGTCTGTAATTTTAATTGCATTATATTTTTAATGAACACTATTGGCTGGTTAGGTTCTGTATGAAGACAGTTGTGTTAAATCAGACTTTAAGCAAACATTGTAATGAGATATCTAGTTATTAAGAAGAATATAGTCTCGTTATCAAAGTAGAATATTTTATATATTAAACTCTCTCTAAATGGCTTGCGCTGTTAAGTCACATATTTTTCAGAGAACACAAAGATCTGTTGATTTCTGTGTTATTTATTAGCTTATGAATTGCTGTTTTCTTTTTAAATATTTTTAAATAACAGTTAAAAGTATAAGAACAATTTTTTTATTGTATATTTCTATTTAACTGCAAATTAAATATTGCTCTTCTCTCCTTTATATATGAGATAATCCTAATGCACAATTATGATCACCAATGTTATGATAATAAATATTAATTACGTATGAATATGGGATAAAAATATGTGGTTAAAATTTAATTGAATATTTTTGGGACGAACATAAAACTGTTAACAACAGAAATAAGTAAGTTAATGTAATTAATTAACTTCAAACATTTATTTAACAAAAATTTTAATGATTTCATTATAAAACTACACTAGGAAACTGTTTTAAAGGCTATTTTATTAACTTTTTTTAATGTTTTTGTCGATGTACTGCCTTTTTTCGCTTGATGGCTCATTGAATAGGGCTCTACTAAAGTGAAATACGAATACAACACTAGATTCTCATTTGATATGAGTGCATATAATGAAAAAATATCTATTAACTAGATTTTATTAAAATGTTTGAATTGAACCCAAAATCTTTTACATTGATAGTAGGCAAAACGTTAACTATATTCATTTAAGCTCAGCTGCCCTCTTCTATACGTGATTCTGTTATTGAAGCTGCATCACTTGCTTTTGAAGATAGGTAAGAGAAAATATTAGAAAATATTGGAATGTGAATATATATGAGAAAATGTTAGGAAAATGATGAAGCTTTGATTAAAAATACATTGAAAAATTAAATGTATTCTAGTTCTGTTGTTGTTATTTATGACACTTGAAGAAGCCAAGATCAGCTATGCGAAATTAAATCAGAAGGGTGGGTATTTCGTTTAAACAGAGCACCACGAAGGTGAAAGTATGTCTTTGCTATAAGACGCCTTCGTTGGATTTTAATACCAGAGGATCCACTCCCTCATTTGACTTTGATCTGATGAGAGAAGAAATTTTCTGCAGGCCATTACACACATGGTAACTGCTCAGCGTCCGATTACAGGACTTTCGATTCCACAAATTTAACGAGCACGTATATCGCATGTACTCGGTGGTTCTTTAGCGGCATTCGGAATCGAACCCAGCACTTCAGGACAGAAAGTCAATGCCCTAACCTAACCACTAGGCTAAAAACTTGAACTGGTAGTTAATAATTTTTGGAACAATATAAAATACATACATAAAATACATAAGCCGTTCAGATCACTTATCAGAAGGTATCAGATGTACTTAATTTAAGATGTATCAGATGTACATAAATGTTTGCTATATGCTACGTATACAAGTGGCAATATCTTTCATTTGCAATAAAAAATGTTATCTTGCATGCAAATTTTTCGACATAATTTAATTTCATATGTCACACATACTTAGATTTTAGTATTTTTTAAATTAAATAATAAAACCATGAAAGAGATAAGGACATAAAATTTATCTAATATGTATGTGAGAAAGAGAGAGATTTGATTTCAAAGAAAAATTTAATGTTATTTCATTCATATCTGTTTCAATAATATTTTATTTATTGCTGATGTTCTAAATAACAGTTGCTTATCTATTTTCTATACCGATGTCTTCTAAAACATATTTCTATACTTGATTATCCACAATTATTAATCTAAAAGTAATTAAATATAACAGCTGATAATTATATTTTGTTTGGTTATTGGAAAATAACAAAAAATAATGGTTCTTACAATCGTTTATCCTTACAAATACTTAGAAAATTTATATTCATGCATTTCTTATAAAAATGGCATTTTTATAAGAAACTTGATATTAATTTAGTCTTCATATGCAACTCTTGAAAAATTAAACGCGTTATTTTGGTACAGAATATTAGACTCCATACAACCGAAGGCTGTTGTCAAAAAATTGGATCTTTGAGAAGCTTTAAAATCCGGAATGAAATATGCAAGCATAAGAAAATGTTCTTTTAAAAATGTTGCATATTCAGTGATTTGCAACAGTTTAATACTATAATCTCTTATTAACTGTATCTCTTATTACGCTCTTATATTATCTTATAATCTCTTATTACGCCGAGCTGGCAGCCGAATGATTAGCGCTCTTCTCTTCAATTCAGCAGTTCGTGGGTTCAAATCCCACCTTGGGCATGGATGTTTGTAGTGGTCCGGACTCCACTTTAAGCCATAGGTCCCGGTCTAATTAGCCCTCGTGTGCAAAATATGACCGTTGAGCGATAAACAAACCAAGCTTATACAATATGTAATTATTGTGTAAAATTCATTCGTGTACATTGAGATGCCAAACATTTAAGTTATAAATGTACTTTCTTAAATATTTGTTTCGATATTTTGATATGTTTTAATACTTATAATTAACAATTTGTAGAAATCTTAAACGTAATCTCAGTTCATACAAAATATTTTCATTTGATTTTAATACAATGAAATATATCTGTTTAGAGATTTATATATTTTACTAATTATAACGTTATAGTGATATTTTTATTATAATTATACTACTTATTACTGAAATAATATTCAGATGAAAAGTTGTTTCGCATTCATTTATTGACGACCTAAATCAATTCCCCACTTTTGCATCAATGTAAATATAAAATAGCATTATTATGAATACCAAAATATTTTGCAGTTATATATGTATGTAAAATAATAATATATGTGTTAAAAAGTTGATTAAAATAAACTAAATCAGACATTAAATAAAAGTCTTAAGAGCAAAAGCTATTTGAATTAAAGTTTTTTGCTTTAATGTGTTTGAGAAATTTTACTATCGAGTCACACAATGCGACCGTTTTTTTAATTCTTTTTACTTATATTTGCCTTGGGTTAGTTGTATGTAAATCTGTTGTCGTTCCACTTTACATAGTTTATTTGACAATACCATTTATTTTAAAGGGAATTCCGAATCATTGCTATCATCTTTTTAGGAGATAGGAATCTTACGAACAGTTGAACTAAAAGAGCTCTAATGATTCAACTAAGCTCAGTTTCTCATAAAATTATATGATTTTATTAAAGAAACTGCTTACTTGATTTGAAGATAAAGTGCTATGTTTTTGTTAACAATGCACTGAAAAAAGTTAAAAGAAATATGCTAATTTTTAAGAATATGAAATGATAACTCGTGAATGCAGTAAATAATTTGGAAAACTAAAAAAAGTGATATATTAAAATGCCTTTTAAATTTTGATTTGTTAAAAATTACACGAAAATTTATTCTCGTTTTATATGATTTAATAAAATCTTAAAGTTTATGTTAATATTTTAACAGTAAAACATTCAGGTTTTTTAAAGACTTACAAAATGTCTATTGATTTTTTAATCTATTTCCAACAGCTAAGATAACAAGGGAATACTCAAAAGTGGTCTCGTTCCCCACTTTGGAGTTTCCTAAACACCTGTTCATACAAAGGATTACTCTAACATCTTTCAAGTGTTTCCCTATTAAAGGCTTCCTCCAACTATCTGCAAATTCTTTACTAAGCTTATATTTTCACTTACAAATTCCATTTCATCAAAAAATAGTAATATATAATAATTAATTGTTCGAATAAAAGTAGACAAAGTGATAAAATTTATACTTTATTTGGATATAAAAACGTTTTTCTGTTTAATGTTATTCAAATGAAAGATTGAGCGTATTTGCTCCTTATTTCCTCCAGTAAAAACGTACTTAAAATGTCTCACAAGTGTCCGTTCATAATAATATTTCATGTGATAAATTTTTGACTTACCATTTATAATGTGACGTTTAATTTCATAGAATTTTATAATTTTTGTATTTACATAAATATATCTTTATATGTTTTAATAATTAAAAATTATGTACTATTTTTTCTGTATATAAATCTTGGCTTTATGGGTACTGAAATGTGTTGAGGATTAGAGAAGAAAAATACAAATTTAGAATAAATAATTATTTTTTTGTAAATCAATATTTTTTTCCACCACATAAAGATATATATTATATATAGATAGATAGATAGATTTAATTTACTTGTTCTATTTTCTTACATTTTATAACTCCAAACAGCACAGGAATGGTTAGTGCTTAGCTCAATTTTTTATTGATTCCCTTCCTATGTTAAATATGGATGTTTGTAGTGGCTCTAAATTCCCTTTAAAATGCAGTCTGTTTTATCACTAAGCCACGGTGAAACATGGCGGGTTTGATAGGTGGAAAAAGTTGCAAGAAACTTAATCGAACACTCTTATTTAATGTACGAACCAACTGAATTGAGTGATACCATGAAGATAAAACCATATCAGAAACCATGTACTTAATGTACGAACTAATTGAATAGAAGCTTTCATGAAGAGAATGAAATGTCAGAAAGTCGTTATGAAATAAAGCTGGTTGAGGGAGGTAAAAATGCAATAAAAGCTTTACTTAAAAAATTTCAAATCTTAAAATTTTTTTATACAGCTCATCAACGTTACACTATTTTTGGTAGATAATAATTTATTTCACAAAAGAGAGTGAATAAATCACACAATTTCATATTGCTTTATTTATGTATTATAACAAACCACTTAGAAAATACAAAAAATCTTAGTAAAAGGAAATTCAATATATCCTTATTTTAAAATTAGCGTAGAATTTTAAATATAGGGAACTCTTGAAATAGAAAGAATCAAGATTAAAATTTTACTTATTATTTTAAATTCTGAAAACGAAGAAATTTCTTATAGTAGAACAATATTTTTTCAAACATTAAATTTTGAAATGTTGGTGATTTTAGAATATTTATAAAATTTTGAAACTGAATAAGCTCAAAGCATCTATGGAGTTACAAATAATTTATATATATATATATATATATATATATATATATATATATATATATATATATATATATATATATATATATATATATATATATATATATATATATATATATATATATATATATATATATATATATATATATATATATATATATATATATATATATATATATATATATATATATATATATATATATATATATATATATATATATATATATATATATATATATATATATATATATATATATATATATATATATATATATATATATAATATATATATATATATATATATATATATATATATATATATATATATATATATATATATATATATATATATATATATATATATATATATATATATATATATATATATATATATATATATATATATATATATATATATATATATATATATATATATATATATATATATATATATATATATATATATATATATATATATATTATATATATATATATATATATATATATATATATATATATATATATATATATATATATATATATATATATATATATATATATATATATATATATATATATATATATATTATATATATATATATATATATATATTATATATATATATATATATATATATATATATATATATATATATATATATATATATATATATATATATATATATATATATATATATATATATATATATATATATATATATATATATATATATATATATATATATATATATATATATATATATATATATATATATATATATATATATATATATATATATATTATATATATATATTATATATATATATATATATATATATATATATATATATATATATATATATATATATATATATATATATATATATATATATATATATATATATATATATATATATATATATATATATATATATATATATATATATATATATATATATATATATATATATATATATATATATATATATATATATATATATATATATATATATATATATATATATATATATATATATATATATATATATATATATATATATATAGCATGATTAGAGAAATATTAAGCATAAATACAAAAATAAACACAAAAATTATATGCTTCGCGTGGGAGCAATTTAAATAAAATTACTAAAATATAATTTACCAGAAATTTTTTGATATAAAAAAATTTGACATTCGTAAAATTCCTTTTTAGTGTGGCTTCGAGGCGTAGTGGCTTCATTAAGACTTTAGTCTGGGGAGCCACTGCAGAAAAATCATACTTTGTGCCAATGTGATCAGCACCCCCTGAAGAAGCCGGCCATATTAGTACTTTGTTTCATTTTCCTTTTATTCTATGTTTTTTTTTAAGTTTTGAACTACCTATTTAATATATATGTTCCTCGTATTTATACTATATTTCATCTATTCACTTTATTATTTTGATATTTGATTAATTTTATGAAAAAATTTATGAGTAATTACATAGTTCTATTATATATATATAATGAAATTTGAACTGAAGTTAATAAATATATTTTATAAAGTGTGCAAAAGTTCAATTAATTTTGATATTAAATTTTTTTAAGAAAAAATGTACATAAAAATGGAATTTTAGCTAATCTTTGTCGAATATAATGTAAATGTAATACATATCTGGTAAAATATTCTAAATGAAAAACTTCATGTGGTTAATTTTGAAATATTTTTCACTATATTTGTTAGTAGTGTCATAGTTAAATGTAAACAATCAAATTCTGACAACTTAAAAGCTTTCCACGAAATTTCAAATTGTGAGTTTGAAGAATCCCCATATCTGAAGAAAAACTTCAGAATTAAATATTTGGGAAAGCATTGTAGATTGCTATTATCGCAAATAGTCTGATCATCGTTCATTAAATTTTTTACTGACAAATAACTCAATGAGTTTAGTAAAATCTGATTAAGAGATTTTTTTCAATACTATTTAATTGTAACTGTCATTTAGTTGATATAACTGTATTTTATATCGTGAATTTGAAGAATGTATATCGAGTTTTGTATAGCTTTACTTCTCATATTCACACATAGCTTCTTTAGTTCTCATACTCGCACATAGCTTTACTTCTCATATTCACACATAGCTTTACTTCTCATACTTACACATAGCTTTACTTCTCATGGTATACCTACTTCAAAACCTATTTTCTAGATAAAACTGACATTTATACTTGTGTATCGCTATGTTTTAGTAAAAAATTATATGTATCAATTCTTAATGGTTGTTTTTTTAGCTGCAGTGACAATTAATGGTCTTTTAGTGAGAATTGCTAACCATTTGATTTATAAAGCAATGTTCATTTATCATGATATCGCAAATAGTCTGATCATCGTTCATTAAATTTTTTGCTGACAAATAACTCAATGAGTTTAGTAAAATCTGATTAAGAGATTTTTTTCAATACTATTTAATTGTAACTGTCATTTAATTGATATAACTGTATTTTATATCGTGAATTTGAAGAATGCATATCGAGTTTTGTATAGCTTTACTTCTCATATTCACACATAGCTTCTTTAGTTCTCATACTCGCACATAGCTTTACTTCTCATATTCACACATAGCTTTACTTCTCATACTTACACATAGCTTTACTTCTCATGGTATACCTACTTCAAAACCTATTTTCTAGATAAAACTGACATTTATACTTGTGTATCGCTATGTTTTAGTAAAAAATTATATGTATCAATTCTTAATGGTTGTTTTTTTAGCTGCAGTGACAATTAATGGTCTTTTAGTGAGAATTGCTAACCATTTGATTTATAAAGCAATGTTCATTTTATCATGATATGAAATAATATTCAAAAATAGTTCTAAATTTTTTGTCTCAATACAAATTAATTTTTTTTGTCTAAAAGTAATCAATTTAAACATTGAGAATAAAGTATATTCTTAATCAAGATTTTTAAAGAATCATTGTTGATTAAAAAGTTAACTGGAAGCAGAATTCTCTGTACAATATTTTCGGATCAATTTAGTCTTATAAAATTATCCTTAAATTATTAATTGTACTTTTTGCAGTGTGTAGTTGATTAATCTTTTTTTAATATTTCCTGTTTATTATCTCTTTACAAGAATTTCATATATAACATGTAACGAGCTAAAACATAGAACATATTGGATTAACCCAATCAAATTATATTACTTGACTTCAATGATATTTTTGTTGTTGTACAAATAGTAAAACATGTTTTTAAGAGATAAAATGAAACATCTCATAACATTGTAATGATTTTCGACACACATCAAGCTGTTAGATGAAAAAGCCAAGCGCTATATTTTTATCTGTTATACTTCCTAAGGACAAATGTAAAAATTCGTTATTATTTTAGGAAGTAAATTTAAATCTACACAACCAAAACTAATTTAGGATGAAATTTATTTCAAATTTAATTTGAATTTAAAAAAATGCTTAATTTTTTATAATTGTTTTTTTAAATAAATAATTGATTCCTTAAGTAATTAATTACAAAATACTTCTCTATAGTTTCTGAAATTTAAATATAATTAATGTTTTCCTGATAAACTGTTATAATTTATTTAAATTCATATTTAGTTCCAATGTAAAATTTGTATTAATTTTTCACTAAATATTAAAGTTCTATTTTGAGACGTTAAAAAACATTCATTGGAATTGTGGTAGGCAGAATGGAAACAATGTATTTTTGCAATGGATTCCATAGAAAGTAATGGGTTCTATACTTGACGCAACCAAAAGCCATCTTGCTAAAATGGCCAAGCAAGTCAAAAATTTTTAGACACAAATATTGCTCAACTGATTTGATGGTAAAGTTGAGAGTGAAATACGAGTGCTCACACACACATACACACAGTATTCAATCTAGTACTTGACCATGGTCTAAAATTACGAGGTATTTAAGTTTTAATAAGGGTTCTAATAGACACAGATATAGATAGAAGAATACTTGCTGGAAGAATTCAAGTCTTAATTATTTTGCGAAGATCAGATAAATTTGAGTTTTGATATTATTGTAAATTTTAATGCAGCTTGCAAACAGAAATATAGTTGTATTGGTTAGTTTTGTTTAAGAATATACATGTCGTGTGTTTTTATACACGCATTATGTATCATAAAACATCATGACTTTTACTATTAAGCAAAAAATACAGGTTTGTGTTTAAATCCAATATCAATAACCTATTTTTCAATTCCTTTGTTACGTCGAATTGCTATTGTTTCCAGTGCCCGTCTAGTTGGATTTTCAATTCTGATCATGGCGCAGCATGTCCATATTTGGAACTTGCGCTATAAAACCCTACCAACCAATCAATTTTGATCATTGCAAGGGATAATAATGATGGCATCCTATAGTGGGACTCCCAGGCGACGTGACACCGTGAGCCTGAAAGGGGGGGTTCATAGTAATTTAGAAGTAAGAATTAAGCACGAAACTTGATTCAGGAACCAACTGCAGAAAAATAATTTCATGTAATTTACATTGTCAACCCGTCATATTTTACGTGCCGCTACCGCTTTTAGCGAACATGACGGACTATCAGTTGTTTCGGGAATCGAACTCACTATCTTCCAAAACGAAGTCGTTACCAACAAGGCCATCATAATCCTTGTCACATCAAATTTATTTATTAGAAGTCGTTACTTTTCATTCAGTCATTTTGAGCTATCCAATTATTGCTTATATTTAATGAGATTATTTCTTGTACGTATTATTATACTAACTGATAGTTAACACTATTTTGAGGTTAATAAGTTTAAATAATTATATATCATAGAAGTGACTTGTTTACGTGTTGATTTTTTATAGATTTCTTGATTTATATTGAATAAATACCTTAATTATTTATTTAAATTTATTGATTTTTTCATTATTTTATTTAATTATTTATTCACTTTTAACCAAATTATGTAAATACTATAGTTTAAAATGACATATTATGCCTTCAATGCTGTGAACTTAATTGTGAATGTGTCATAATACCTAAATACATAATAAAGAAACTTCATCCAATTTAAGGGAAACTTTTATTAGATAGAAAAAGTAGTTACAAAGATGTTATCTAACTTACTTTACAACTTTATTTAAATTCCTACAATAAATGCATCATTGTTAAAATGTGCAATGAATTTTTCTCACTTTTCAAAGAAAAATTACTTATAATTCTTTATATAAATCTATTTGTTTTAGTGAAAACAACATTCTTATCCTAATAAGTTACATTGTTACTATAGTTATTCATTTTATCCTCGAAAAACATAAGATATAAAAAGGAAAACTTATATATATATATATATATATATATATATATATATATATATATATATATATATATATATATATATATATATATATATATATATATATATATATATATATATATATATATATATATATATATATATATATATATATATATGTATATATATATATATTTGAATGTCATTGTTTTCAATCTCTTTATCTCTTTCACTTTTTATGAATTCATCATTTTAATATTTTTTTCTAAAGTACCGTAAGAGAAATTTGATAATTTGGGTTTAAAGCATGCATATTTATTTTATTTTTAAATATTAAGGAATTATTGTGAACTTTTTGATAAAAAGATAATCATATATTTTCTTACTTTTAAATAAACAATCAGCATTTTTTAAAAAAATTAGTTATAAGGAATTTTCCACTGAATAATTATATTTGTTTTATTTTTTAGCTTTTCTATTGTGAAAAATCCCCATTAAAAAATAGAATTAATCCTAACATTTTTTATGAATATGCATTATTATTCTTTTTCTTTGGTTTCTTTTTTTATATTTTATTATTTATTTCTTGATTCAAACACAATTTCTTTGTATATTAATTTCAAATGCTATACTTTCCGTAAAAATTTGTTACTTTTTCCATAATAAAAATAGCATTTCTGTTTTTGTAGGAATGAATAGATATATATAAAATTAAGTATGCAAGAAAACTGAAAAAGTAATTTTTTATCGTATATTTTATAAATTGAAAAAAATACATACTATACATTTTTTTAGTTTATAAGATATACAATAAAAAATTACTTTTCAGTTCCATATTTTAAAATAAAGTTTTTAATTACTAAGAAAGCTTGAAAACACCGAAGCTATAAAGTTTAATAAAAAAATACACTTTAATTATTAACCTTAAAATCTTTTTATTATGACATTAAATATTTCTTTACATGTGTTTGAATTTTCATGAATATTTAAAAGACTGTTACTTTTATTATATTTGACATACGATAACAGTTATAATAAAACAAAAGTATTCTTCAGTTAAAATTTTTGTAACAAACAATTGCAAATATTGTGTAAATAACACAATTTTTATGTATTCAAATGACTTTAAATTATTAAAAATACAAACAAATAGTTAGGTGTGAATAGATAAATATGGTCAATACTCACATATTGTAAATAATAATAACGAAATTACTTATTTTGATAAAAAGAAACTGTTCAGCGATATAATGCTTAAAATATCCTTCCTTCTTACAATAGTTTCAGTAAAGAAAATGAGCTTTAGCTAACGAAGATAATTTTTAACATTATTTTAAATTTTCTTAATATTACATGTGTAATTAAAACTTTGAATTTTAAGAAAATAATTTATATGTGCAAATAAATTTGTACAACATCAACTTATTACAAACATTAAAATCAAAGTTTGATAAATATATATGTAAAAATTACTGTTAGATAAAAAAAATATGAGTCTAAAAGTATAAAAGTATGCGTCTTCAAGTATTATGAAATATAAAGAAAACTATAATATAGGTAAGTTTTTATATCTTCTCATAATATTTATTATAGTTATATATATTTTTCGTAATAATATATATTTTAACTTTAAAATCCTTTAAACGTAAATCATTTCTGTATAATTTAAAAAAATATTATTTAAAATTTAGGTTATGAAAAAATAATTTATTCATAAATAAAATATAAAATTATTTTTTTACAAATACTTCTTTAAAGAAAAAATATGTAAATAGAGGTAAATAAAATTCGCGTGTATATAATCAATTTATAATAAAATTTGAGAAAGACAAGTCTGCATATTTCTGGTGAATAAAATTATATTTAATTTAAAAATAACTACCAACTTTTTCAATATAAGATTTCTGAAATTAAAGCATATTGATATCCATTAGGGGGAAATCCTTTTATTTTTCTTTTTATAATTGTAATAAGAAATAATTTTGAGGATTTTTCTTATTATAATAATAATTAATAATTTAATGTAATTAAAAATAAATTTTCAAAACATAACTTAAAGCTAACTTTAATAAATAGAAACGTTTGCAGAATATATTGTCCCTTTCTTTTTAATTATGAGTCTTAAAAAATTAAAATAATACAAAATTCTAGATGAAATTTCGATTAATTTGGTACTATATTGCAATAAGAAAAATCCCAAAAATTTCAATCAATATAAATTTAATATATTTTAAAATATCAATGTAAAACTTTATCTTAAAATTGCCTAAATAAAAGGAAATATTTACAGAATAATTCTCAATTTTGAAACATATTGTTTATAAAATTAAAATACAATAAAATTCTTGGGGGCAATTCTATATAAAAAAATTTTATCTGAACAAATCATACTATATTAAGATACTATATTACCTTCAAAATATAAATTAACATAAATTAAATTAAATTTATTCTAACTTAAAATTAATACTTAAAAAATTATTTTTAATCATCTTCCTCAACATAAATATTTTACATTACATTTAATATATTAAAATACCACATAATAGTTTTACTATTTTAGAAACATTTTTCAGAAGTAAACAAAGTAGTAAATTTAGATTATGTTTTCACAATAAAAAGACTGCATGAATAGACAATTTTTGAAAATATATTCATTAAAATTTTATAAAAATAAAAAATTTCAATATTTTTAAAAATAGTTTTTATGACTAAACTAAATTTCAGCTTTACAATGTATCAAAACATTGCAGCGCGAAGCGAGATTGCTTTGGAAAAGCAATCATTAAAGTTCTATACATAAGATAACTTACATACAGAAGAATCTCATATAATTTGCAAAACAGCATGTGAAATAAGACTAAAAAACTTGCAACAAATTCAACTTCAAATTAATTTATCTTACAAAATATTTTGTCTACCTTATTTTCACTGAAACTTATTAAATGGGAAGAAAAATAACTTGAAACATAAAAGAGCTTCATGCCTTCACTTCCTTTCATTTTTCGCAATAATTTTTGCTATCACAACGATTCAGTATTTTTATTTTTTCTTGATGAAAAATATTTATTTAGTTTTTTCTTATTAATTTCCCGTATTGCACAAATTTAAATAGACATATTGTTATTAAATATAATTGCTCGAATATTTTGTTATTTGTATTTTCCTGTATATTAGACAATAACCTTTCCTTTTTATAAGAAATTTCAGAAATATTTTATGTCGGAATTATATAACAGCCTTAATGAAATGAGACAAATTAAAAATTCCTCATTTAAAATAGCATAAATATCTTATTAAAAATATTTTATTGTTACAAAATCTTTGGAAGAAAGATACCAAAGAAAGTAACAGATATTTGTTGTTATGTCAGAAATTATGACTATGCAAAATATTATTTCTAACCAACTAATATTAAAATTGACACTATTCGTTATTTATAATAAATACCTGCGAAATATTTATAAATGATTATATTTTGCGTATAAAAAAATTATTAAGGTACATTTGATGAAAATTAATGCAGATACAAGAAAACAATTTAATGTTTTAATTGAAAGGCAGAAAATAACGCGTAGATTTTTTAATAATAATCACAGTAACAATCTTTATACAACTACTAATTATTTATCATGGCTTCTTATTTTGAGGTAAGAATAAGGCCAATTGTTTTTATAGAAAACAGTCAATGTGAAATTTGTTATCTATTAGAATTTTAATAATTAGACTTGGTTCTAGCTCTTTATATTTTATCTTAATAAAAATTTCACATTGGAAGTAACTTTTTGCAGATATTGTTGAAATCAAAAGTTAATTATATAAAAAGCTTACCTCTTTGAGAAAAATATCTCCAAGAATATGATGCTGCTATTGAATAAAGTGCACTGTTCAATGTTAATATAAGTAAAATTACGATGTTATGATTGATGTTTTATTTTCTTTATTTGATAAAATTTTTATAATGCGCTAAAATGCATTTATTAGTAGAAATAATTAGCAGTCTATTAATTACAATCATAATAAATTTTAATTTGAATTTTTAAAGTTACTAGTGAATCCATTAATTAAATTTAAGCTCACGAAGACGATAAAAAAATATATGTGTGGACGAAAAAATAAAAATTCTAACAACTACTTCTGGAAATAGCTCTTGAAAAATTAGGGAAATATAATTCAATAACTTTTGTAAAGAAGTCATTTTCAAACCATTTCAAATACAGGGTGATAATAAAAAAAACTATCAACATGTGGGTCCTAACAATCTTGCCATTCTCAGAAAGTGAATGAAATTTTTTCATAAGGTATTTTGAGGTATGCTCTCAAGAATGATATGGAAAACAACAGTGTCACTCTAGCAATTACAGTTACAGAGAGAAAAATTTCGTAAAATATCATATGGAAACTCAAAGTTTTTTGCATTGGAATGTGACCTACATTGTCAAAAACCCTAAATAGTTTTCGAACAACAACTGTAGCTTGAAAGTCACGGTGGTAGGTAGGCTAAAAGTAAAGACAAGCAATAAGAAAACTGAAGCAGCATAAAATAAAGCATTTCATTGTGTTTCACAAATTCTTCTCATGATGTCTTTCACACATGATGATACTTAGCATGCGACAGATGGTGGATAGTGCTGCAGCACGTACCATGACAATAGGAATCCCTTCAATCACAGTTCTAATAACATCTTTCAAATCAGATACAGTTTGTGGATGAAATCCCACAGTCATAAATCCATTGGTGTCAGAACAGGAGACCTTGGTGGCCACGAAAACAGAAAATGGAGGGAAGATAACTCCGTCACCAAACTGTTGAATTAAGACACGTTTGACTGAAGACCTACATGTGGAGGAATGCCATCTTGCATAAGCAAAATTTCAGATACAGCATTTTGTCGTTGCAATCTGTAATCGCGTAACGAGTTAACATGTCCAGATTGGGAGCACTCGTTGCTGTACACGTTTGGAGGTCACTGGCAATAACCTCTTCAAAAAAGTAAGGGTCAAGGATGAACATGCTCGTTATACCACACCACACAGTCATTCTTTCTTCTTTTAATGGACATGCAAGCACATCAAGTGAGTTATTCTCTTCCCAATGCAAACAAATTTTCAAATTTAAGTTGACAGTTAACGAGAAATGCACCTCATCTGTCTTCAGAATGCATAAAGACCACCTCGATATCTTCATCATAATGGATAATGAATTGATTCGCAAAATCCAGCCGTAATTGATAGTCACCTGCTGCCAACATCTGGACACACTGAAATCGATATGGAAACATATTTAGAATAGAGCGCAGAATCGTGCGGACAGTTAAATTTGGCAAATTCAAAACACGTGAAACACCACTTACGCTTGCGGGACGAACTGTGCTTATCATTTGATGAAACCCTGGAATAGGTTCCACAAGAACCGAAGGTCCTCCAGACCGAAGTCAATAGCATATGCAACCACTTTCTTCAAATTTATGAATCAAGTTCCGTACAGCTTTGACAATGCACGGGCCTCTACATAATCCACGGTTTCTAAGGTAAACAGCAATGTCTTTGTGTCATTTTGTCTATTCTGGTAGCAAATTTTTATGATTTCCCCACGCTTTCTTAATATTTGCGAAAAACAATTGAAATAATTATACAAAAATCTAAAACAAGACTATAACAAAAACTCTCCAGGTTTAATGCATGACAAAATAATCGTTTTCTTTTCAATAATCTTAATGTATAATCTTTTAAGCTTTTCAATGGAGTACATTATTTTATAAATGATTTAAAAAAATTTCAAAATTCTTGAAATTATAGTTTACGTACAGTTTTTCATATAAATTGTAAAGTTTAGCATTATGAGGTTTTCCATAAAAACTAATATAAATTATAATAATTAAAATAATACAATATCAGATAAAAGGGGACGATAATTGTTGTAGCTAATCTCAGGATTATCTAGCAGAACTAAACAATTCCCATGAATCTGAAAATATATAAAATTCTAAAAAAAAAGATGAGGGTTCCGCAGCTCTTACTAAAATTAAGACTCACTAAAATATGAGCAGTGGTAGTCATGTTAACTGTGCATCAATGGCACTCCGAGTATATTTTTCCCTGCTGAGAAATGAGGGCTCTTGTGTGGCCCCTCAAGAAGCATGAAAAATCATTTAGTGGGATCTCTGTCCAAATGTATTTGAATGATTTACTGCAGTTTGGCTTTTCTTTTATTGGCTTTTATCTGTTAGGTTTGTATTAAATAAAAATTGTTGAAACATTTTATAAAGTCTAATTGGTTTGATTTTGGGAATGTTTCTGCTCTTATATAATTTCTTACAGTAATAAAAAAATAAATATTCAGTCAGTTTTCTTACTTTTGTAGGAAATAAATGAGCAGAAAGTCCTTTGCTTTTCAAAGAACACATTGTGTTAATAAATTTTTTGTTATGTTACTTGTGTACTTTTTCTGCATCTCAAAACATTTTTAATTTTCGTTAAAATTTGTTATAAAAGTGGAAGAATGTAAGTATTTAATTAAATGCATGTTGTAAACATTCACTTTAATGTATATCTTCTATTCCATTTGTAATTTACATTCATATTAAAAATTTAATCTACATTCGGTTAATTTATAGTATTTTCTGTATTATACATTAATTCATGCTTGGTTAAAAGCAGTCTTTTTCTTTTTTTTTATTTCCTTTCTTTGAATTTATTTTGAACCAATGTAAGTAATTCAATTTTACATTATGAATACCTAAGTAACAAATTATAACCCTGTGATAATAGTAATTTCATCGGGTATTTAACACATTATCTAATAGAATATTTTACATTTTATAATTAATCACATTACGTTACCTAATTAATTAAATTTAAAAAATACAAGACTAAAGTAAATAGGTCTGAATAAATTTTAATTTCACGTTTTACAAAATATGGTTGCAGTTTAATTTAATTTTCTTATGTAGACATGAGAAAACCATAAGAAACTTTAGCTAAATTAATAAAAAAAAATTTTAAAAAAACGCAAAAATTATTATGAAGATAAAATCACTTAAGTTTTATCTTTAAATATTTAAGAGGAATTTTGAAATATCTCTGTTCCCTCTTCCGAACTTTAAGTAATTTAGTAACAGAATAAGAATACTTTAAATCAAAATTTTTAAATGTAATTTCAACTCCCTACTAGTAAGCAATTCAAATTCTTATGATAGGCTTTAACATCTCAGTGGTAAGTTGAAGCCAAGCATTTATTGATAGCAAAACGATGAATTAAAAGGCAAAGCTGATTATTCAATTTTCGAAGATTATGGTAAATAGTGTTTACATTTTTATAAATATAACTTTACAAAATATTAATCCGTGTAGGCCATGGTGGTTTAATGTAAGGATGTGGCTCTAGCTATTGGAAAGTTAAGGAGTTCGAATCCATCGTGTTCACTAAAGACGGCTGGTGCTGGTTAAAATAGATCGTCCTCCGAATATTTTTCATGGGAAATAATATTTCCACTGAGTTCAATTATTGTCTATGTAAGTCTAGATCAGTTAAACCACTGAGAGTCTTCTGCTTGGTTCCTATTTCTAAATAACGAAAACTCTCCCACAGTAACTTACCACCTTGCTGGCAGAGCCCAACTGTGGGCTATGTAAAAAAAAATGACGGTTAATTCACTGTATATATTATATATGTAATATACACCGTTATACACACACTAAAAAATGAAAACTTATTGTTTCGAAATGTCTAGAATAGACTTCCTGTAATTTTTACTTTCTTGCCAAGTTTGAAGACTTGAGTAAATATGTGCCGTATACCCTTTAGTCTATAACAATCCTGGGATAGTAAAACCAAATGCTGCCAGAATCAGGGAAAATGGGCCATCTACACATATTTGACAATTAAAATGTCGATATAGGGTCTACTTTATTAGAAGCATCTATATCTCAAAATTTGAAATTTTTCCAGAGGGCAGGAAAAGTTTAATGTCTTTTGACTTCTAAGGTACAATAGATCATAATTATTTTTGGCAATGCAGTGCTTTGCCATGAAACCATTCCACCTTTAAATTATTGCTGCCTGTTTTGTTTTTAATTTTATGATGCATTATGATACACTTTTAATGTTTTAGTTATAATAGGAATATTTCTGACTTGATTAAAAATGAATTATGCTAGTAACTCAATTAAAATGCTTATTCCAACTTTTCTAATCCATTAAAATATAAAAGAATTTGAAATTGTACAAAAATACTCGCAATTTAATAAAAAAAACCATTAAGTGATATAAAAAATGAAATTTCCGAAAAATGTAAATATACTGGCATTTGGTATAAAAATTGTCGACATTAATCAGAAAAAAGCAAGAAAAATTCCCATTTCTAATTATTAGAAACAAATAATAGATTTTGCCTTTTTTGATAATTCTTTTGAGCATCATTTCCTTATATATATATATATATATATATATATATATATATATATATATATATATATATATATATATATATATATATATATATATATATATATATATATATATATATATATATGCTATAAATATTCCTAGAGTCTAAGTATAAAACTATCTTCTTCCCTTGCAGTTTTCAGTTATTTAAAAAATTCAATAATAATATGGTGAATATTCCATTTAAAACAAGATATTCATAAAAATTAAATGGTCTGCCAAAGAAAGACTTATAAAATTACTTTTACTAAGTCATTTCAAAATAAATCTTCAATACTTCGACCTTAATAAAGATATTATTTTGTAATTCTATTCAAATGACTAATTTAAGTCGCATTAATTTTTTCTTAAAGGTAGCTTATATTTTTAATATTCTTGGGTAAACAAAACTTGATTACTTGATTTTCATCTATAATTAAATACAATAAAAACTAATAAAATTTATGAATGAAAATAAACCCAAAATTTGTATGTAACTTTATGTATACAAAACTCGAATGTGTGTCTAAATTTGCTGATGCTTTTTTACTAAATAGAATGTTCACTCTAGCCTTATGCTAAAACAACACGCACCAAGGTCTCCAGTTGAATCCCCGACACTGAATGATGATGTAACTTTTCTGCCTCATACATGAATGTCTAAATAGATGCTTGGAAACTTTTGGATCCCTACCTTGTGACAGTTGAATAATGTCACTATACAAGATGCCCACTAAAGTCTGTTGTCACCCTCTTTATTTCGGGATGACTACTGCTATTTTTATAAATGTGGCGCCTAAATATTATAAATTGGATAACATGAGACTTAGAACAAGAGACTATTAACAGTCTCTATTGTTTTAACAGAGCCACCTTCTGGAAAATCTTGTGTAGTTTTCACACCCCGAAAATGGTACGAGATATGTAAAAAACGCGAATCACAAAGCTGTAGAGCGTTATCGATTTAGTTAGAAAAGACACTTCATTGACGTGTATGTGAAGAATAGAACGATTAAAACGTGCATTTGTGTTTTTGGGACTCACTACTTTGCGCATGCGACAAACGATCAAAAAAAGAAGAAAACAATTTATAACAATATACCTTTATTTAAGTTATTCGAACTTCACACTATGAGTTGCAATGCATATCCTTGTTTGAATTTTACAAGGCACGCATTAAAGAAAAGAGGTGACACTTTGGCACAAGCGTCCGTAGTGCGCCGTTTAAGATCCTGCAATGTTTGTGGAGGTGTCGCATATAACTGCTGTTTTGAGTATCCTTATAGAAAAAGTCCAATGGAGTCATATCAGGCAGACGTGGAGGCCATTCTTCAAAACTGCCATTATTTGGTTCCTTAATTCAGTGACGAGGTACTGCTTCACTGGAAATGTCTTGTGAGCAGGCCCTCCGTCATGTTGAAATCAAAAAATTCCTAAGATTAAACATCGGCAATTCACCCCAAAATTGAGCATTATGTTCAGCAGCAGTTGTAAATACCATCCAACTGTAAATGTACCATTGTAAAATATTGCACTGATCAACTTGTTATTGTAAATAGCACACTAAACTTTAATACCAAAACGCACTTAATGTCGATTGTACCGCACTTGTCGCATTTGATACCGGTAAAGCATCTAGGATTTTCCAAAACCCAATAATTTGTGTTGCCAATTGTACAAGTCATTCAGTTAAAATCATGGCTCGGCCGTCCACATTACAACTGCCAAGAATGTTGACTGGATCTATATCTGATTCATAACGAATTTGCACCATGAATAGCGACTCTCGATATCCCCGTCCAGTAAAACATGCTGAGGCGTTAGTTGGTAACGATAAGCGCCTGATTCTTGTAGGATTTTCCAAACTTGACTTTTGGAAATTCTACAATATTCACTGATCTGCCTTGTACTTCACTTCAGGATATGTGAAGGCATATGCTAGTACCACATCCAGTTTTACTTGCCGTCCTACCTTTCCGATCAGCCAGATTGAGCTCAACTAGTCACGCAGCCTGTCTCTCTTAAGCGTTTCTATAACAGATAGATGGTTTAGTGAGAAAGATGTGGGCCTGCAGGTAAACGTTCCCGGTTCAACTTTTCTACTGATAATGAGTTGCATCAACAGTCATCGTACAGTAAAACCATCTCACAATATTCATCTTTAGAAAATCACTCTGTGGCCATGACCTTCAACATAACAGAAACCCAACAAGATGTATCTTTTATACTAGTGGTCTCGAGTGAACAGGTGTGACGTGTCTTACGTATTTGCATACCTCAATAATTGCGAACATTATGTGAAAGTTGCGTTCAGTTAATGCTGAGATCAGTACAAGGAGGTAACTTTCAGGGCTTGAACCAGAGTCTTTTGGACTAAGAATTGCAAACAATTCCACTCTGCTACATTGTGGTGTCGTGTTTACCCCGCAAGAATATTTTCTCCTTCTGATCACATTTCGAGATGTCACGTTGTAGGATATCACGAAAATACAAATACACGTTTAAATCCTTCTATTCTTCACATGCATGTTAATGAGATGTCTTTTTGTACTATATCTATAACGCTCTACAACTTTGTACTTCATTTTCCCCCTATCCCGTCATTTTCTAGATGCTTAAACTAACTTTACTGTTTTCCAACAGGTAGCGCTGTGAACGGTCTCATTGGATAGCACATAACCAATTTACTCTACCTAGACACTACGTTTATAAATATAGCAGTCGTTCCGAAATTGAGAGGGTAACAAGGGACTTTAGTGGGCATCCTATATATGAAAAGTTCTTATAGAAGAATACTTATGATATGGACATTAAAATACCTTACACTGTCTTAATTCGTTAAATTTTTCCTTAATTGGAGTATTTTGATAAATAAATCATTTTCAAGCTTTATGTTACATTGAACAATATAAAAAAATTATAAAAGGTTAAAAATATTCTAAGCAAAATGATTTTTATAAGATGTGAAATAACTATTTTATTTATGTTTTGTATGTCCAAATCTAATTTAAATTGTTTAATATAATGCATTTTAAGTTTTTCCAATTAAAACAGTAATTAAAAAGTCATGTTTATGACTAAGTATTAATTTCCGATTAAAAATATTAATTATCACATTAAATTTCTCAATTCTTAAAAAAAATTTTATGACACAAAGTGATTAACAAATTTTCACCCAAAATAAAATTAAGTTTAAATCTATGCTAATTGCAATGAATATTGCGAATATACAAATATTGAAAGTTTTAACACTTTGAATTTAATTTATTTATAAATATAATTAGAAGGCTTAAACCTGACAAATTTTATTCTCTCTCTCTCTCTCTCTGTGTGTGTGTGTGTGTGTGTGTGTGTGTGTGTGTGTGTGTGTGTGTGTGTGTGTGTGTGTGTGTGTGTGTGTGTGTGTGTGTGTGTGTGTGTGTGTGTGTGTGTGTGTGTGTGTGTGTGTGTGTGTGTGTGTGTGTGTGTGTGTGTGTGTGTGTGTTTTAAATAAGGCCAACAAATATCTCTTATATTTCATAGTTAGCTTGTTTTTTTAAGTGGTTTTTCAAATTCAATGCATGAATTCAGTTTAAAAAATATTTCCTCTTTTTACTTAAAAAGGCTGAAGTGGCTTCGCGGAATTCTTAAGATTATTCCGCAATATTATCAGCTTAAGATAAAAGTATATATTAATAGCATTAATTCCTATCCTATTCACTTACACATAACACTAAAAGGATTTACGGGAATTCTTAGAGGTTCTTATCTATTCAAACGAAATGGTTATTTGGGAAGGTTTCTTTTTATCTTTTTTTCTTCCTTATTTCTTTGAATAATATGCATATTGATTCTTTCGTTCATTACCTCAGTAATCCCGGAACAAAGTTAAGCAGCTAATCCAATTGTGAAAAGATTAAAGAATAATTGACTACTTTTGTATTGCTTTTGTTTTGTTGTTTAATTTTATCAAAAGCTACTTTTAGACCCTGAAACAACTTATAAATAAATTTTGGCTAATAAATACAAACGTTTAATGGACTTTGGATATTATTCGAATCGTAATGTAATCAATTATAAACAATAGCTTAATATTAAAATCCTGTTTATCTGATATAAGAACCTATGTGATCAAATAGTTTGTAAATAAATAAGCCCACTTACATATTGTAAATTTGTTTTGTTAATATAAAATGTTTGTTTTGATTAATATAAAACGTTCTAGTTTAAAAAGAAATATTAGCCAGTTTGTGATTTAATTTTAAATTTGTCACTTTTTAGCTAGCAGTTTAACAATCAAAGTCTATAATAAATATTTTAAACATTTTTACGTCATATGATTATTTTTCGTCATAAATATACTTATAACGTATTAGTTACCCCTTTGTAGAACTCTTCATGTATAGTGCTGTGTATTTATATGTCGCAAAAAAACACAAAGAACTTCCAAATAATTTATGAAAATTTGTAAGCAAAAGCAGTATTGCAACAACCATCTTCATTTGGTCAACAGTAACTGGAACAGAACATAAGCCTTCATATCACACTGTGTGTGTGTGTGTGTGCAATGTGTGTGTGCGTGTGCGTGTGCGTGTGCGTGTGCGTGTGCGTGTGCGTGTGCGTGTGTGTGTGTGTGTGTGTGTGTGTGTGTGTGTGTGTGTGTGTGTGTGTGTGTGTGTGTGTGTGTGTGTGTGTGTGTGTGTGTGTGTGTGTGTGTGTGTGTGTGTGTGTGTGTGTGTGTGTGTGTGTGTGTGTGTGTGTGTGTGTGTGTGTGTAAGAGAACTTTATGTTATTTCTTCTTGCCTCACCTTCGTACATTCGTCACCAAATTTTTGATAGAGCACTGATTTTTTTCCAAGTTTTAACATATATATATATATATATATATATATATATATATATATATATATATATATATATATATATATATATATATATATATATATATATATATATGTAATAAAATTTTGAAACCTTTAAATCAATGAAACTGTGGTTCATATTCCACCTTCCAAATCACTAGTGGGATCCACATCAAGCCATTTGTTTTTTACCATTCATCTTTTCATAGCCAAAATGTGAGTGCGCAAAACGTTTCGTCAATTTTCGCAAATATTTTTTCAAGTTTTCCAGTTTACGGGAAAAGCAAAAGCAGTAAATGTTTTTTATAGGAAAATTTCGTTCTAGAATGATCGTGAAAGGGTTAGTGACTTACAAAGTTAGTATACAAACGAAACAATTTCCTATAACGGAAATTTTCATAAGGCTTCCTAAAGAAATCTTGACAAGGGAATAGTTAACGCGATTATACAATTCCTGGAAGTGCGGAATTATTTTTTACTCTTTATGGAACACAAATATTTGGGGCTAAGAGTTTGATTTACTCTGAATGGATCTTTTTGCTTTCCTAAACGTGAATCTAATATATTGCTAAAACAAAATTAATTAGAAAAAACGTATGATATTAAATTTTAATTTTCCTTTTACATCTTTTAAAAGTATCATTTTCTACTCATTATTCAGATTAGTTTTAATGCTTAGTGTCTCATGCGAGAAAATAATTTCTTATTTGTATATATAATTAAAAGTCAAAATAATTAACATTTTTTAATTTAAAAAGTATAATTCCTAACATATAACGTTCTGCATTGCTTGAATTTCATATGAATATTGATGAACCATTATTCATATCTATTACTTAAGAACTAACGAAATTGTGAGGTAATAATAAATGTGAAGTAATAATTAATTTCCAAAAACTCAATTTAAAAATTAAATCAATTCTTTGCTTTTTCGATATAAAAATAATCACTGGATTCTACACATATTGAAATTCACTCAGTAATATGCATCATAAAAGTATAAATAATGGTTTTACTTATTATCAAATAAAAAATAATAAGTAAATTAGATTTACTAAGATTAGTTTTACTAAGATAATTAGATTACTACCACTAGATTACAGCAATGAAAAATTATGAGATAATAATTAATATGAATCTAAATATTTTTGCAAAAGTAGATAAATATTTTTGTATAACTTCCAAAATAATCAAACTACCAAAGCTGTGATTTTAAAATATTAAGTTATTGTATAAATACCACAAAAAGGAAAATAATGTCTAATATTACTCTGTCTATAAAAGTGGTAGAGTAAAAAAATGTATTTAGTTATTGGATAGTTTCATTCCATTGTTAATATAAATAAATATTATTTAAATTAACAATGAAATGATTAGATAATAAAAAAATTTTAAATTACACTTTAAACTCATAGTATTAATCAGGAAAATGTGATTATTCTAATGTCAAAATTTGAACTCAAATAGACAATTAGATACTAAAGAGAAGGAAATAATACTTGTTATATGAAAATAATATTTATTATAAATCTGTGTGTAAAAATTATAATGAAGAAACAAAACTTGATATTACAAAATTAATAAGTAATTAATAATTATTTAAAATCAGATTAAAAATTTAAAACAGAGCAACTGAAATGGTGTGCTATTTCAAACACATTGAGCATACTCACAAATTACCGTGCTTAATAATAATAATAAATTTCCATACACAGTGTATTTGGGGGAAAATAATTAATATGGCATTCATCCCTAATCTCAAAGAGATAATACAATCATCCACTTATCAAAGGTTGAGTTGAACATAAACATTAGAAAAATAAGAAATAATGTCTTAATATTCTTTGCACAAAATTGAAAAGGAAAAATGACCTGAGATTTTACACTATTGTCAAATAAAGCATAATTACTGTAAAAATTTTAAAACAACAATAAAAAAGATAAAAAAAATAATAATAAATTTCCTTTTTCAATGTCTTCAGGACTTATAAATCTGGATAAATGTGTTCATCCCAGTGCCAAAAGTTGGGTTCAAGTAGAGACAACAGTGACTTTGATAAGCAGAAGTTGTCCATCCCTGAGACAGAAGTCGCGGTAACTGCTCTCGATGTCTCACAATCTATTACTGGGAGAGGGTTCGTGGCCTTGCATACTAACTGGACACTTGGACATAAGCCGCTGACATCATTTCTCGTCCACCGCTTCTTCAGAGCGCTGGACTGTGTTCTGCAGATTCCGATTTTGTTTTTATTCCCCTTCGGTGGAAAACTCGGACTACGGTAACGATTCGTCCGGTCACGAACGACAGCTCCCACTCCATCTGATCCGGCCATTCTGGTTGCTGGTCACGTTCACACTCCCTGACCTGATATTGCCGGATTCCGGACGGTTAAAGAGGCATTCGAGGTCAGAAACAGAGAAAGAATACTCATCCTAAAAAGTTGGTTAAATCTGAGAAGTAAAAAAGAATTAAAGAGTATTCCTATTGAGAAATTAGTGATGCTGCATTATAAATCAGCAAGTAATTTTCTAATGTTCAATAAAGACATTTTTATTATACTTGCATATTGCTATTAATTACTTTAAAATTCTCGGAAGAATGTAATATTTTTGCTTACATTTCATATTATACTGACAGTATAGAAGAGACTTGAAGGATATAAATAATATTTACTTACATCATTACTTTTAAAAAAGTAAGGCAAATCAACTGGAATAATTCAAATAAATTAGGAAAACATTGCAAAAAAAGTAATAACAATTTTTACATCCCGTTTAGTTAGCCTAAGCCTTATCGAAAACATTTGACTATATGTGACGTTTTTGTCTTCCGGACATTATTTTTCTGCATTGATGAGCCTATTAACGAGTCGTAAAAAAAATATCTCAAAAAATTCAAAACACTTACCTTAACGGGTGGACAAGTGAAAACGTAACATTCATCACCTGTTATTGAATATTAACTAGAATTGAAATCAGTAATCTCTACCCTGAAAAACATTGTCATATCACTAAGATACGATAAGACTTCCTAAATCAAATTTAATTTCACTGTGGACCATCTAAAACTTGAGGACTTCTAAAGTATAGTAGATCTCCAATTATCCAAATCAATTAAGATTGGATGATCAAATATTTATTTAATACGATTTTTTGGAAAATAAAGTCCATTTTAATTAACTATTGTATGTTAAAAATGGAAGAAAAACTATATATTTTAAAGAAACAGAATTTTAGGAAAGAGCCACACTTATGCATGTTAATGTATTTACAAGAGTTGTACATTAATACAATATGTATATACAGTGCTGTACTATAATACAGTATGTATATACAATGTTGTAAATGAAAGTTATTGCTTGCTGAACATCTTGGTCAGTGTGAGGTTTTTCACAGCCTTCGAATAGCTAAGTTGCGTATCCGTTTGACAGTAAGATTTACATGTGATCACATTCGGACTGACGATCAATCCACTTCAAAGCAATTTCAAAGCTAGCAAATGTTTCCCTAGTTGATGGTAACGTGTCTGTTTCAATTTGGACATTAAGGTTATTGTTTTTCTCCACACTTTCAATAACATGATCATCATTTGAAGATTGAAATCAATTATGACTCATAATCCTTTCTTCTATATCTTCAGTACTAACTCCTAAACATCCAGGAACTTTCAAAAGAATGTTATCCAATTGCTCAAGAGGTACATAATTCTCATCTTCTCTTACCTTTCCTTTTCTTGTTCTTTAACTTTCACTTTTCGTCTCTTTTGCAGTCTAATTTATTTTCATGAAATTCTGTAAGTGATTTGAATAGATGAAGTTCCGATAGTTGGAGTTCAACTGTAGCTTTACAGAATTTCAAAACCCATGATGTGTTATTTGCCTTTTAACTTTTCTTGGTATATCGCGGGACGAATTCCTGTGTCACAAGGTAGAAATCTTGGAAAACTCCCAAGAACCCACCTCAATAGAGATGAGCACAGAAAGTAGAAAAATAACCCGTAATGGACACCAACTTATATCAGAATGTTGTCTCGAGCTATTTCCTGACAGCTTTACATTTTATTTAAATCTTAACTAATAGGGATTTTAATTTGCCTTTTTCATGGCATTATAATTACTTACAATAATTAATGCAAACTAGAGTTAACCATAAAGCTTCATATGCCATGATGTGCACTATTATGGGACTTTAACTTGAAAGTCGGTATATTTGACTCTTTTTTCTTTTTAATATTCTTACTTATACATAACCATTATGGGCAGTGAATAAATTTGACAATATTGGATAGCTTCGATGTTTCTACATTTACAAAATGTAAACTTATTTAAATAAAAAATAACAGCAATATTTAAAATTCTTTATCAAGAATATTTTTTCCTATTTTCCCAAACATGTTTTCGATGTTTCCAATATGCCACCAATCGGAAATAGATTAGAACTTAGAAGAAAATCATCACCGCTTAAATATATAACAATTTCGCAAATAAAAGGAAATTTTCAAGCCTTCCACAGCTCATTAGATATTATTTAGCTTATGTATACATGAAATCTCATTTCACTCGGTAAACTTATGTTTTGAACAAATCTAATTAAATCACAAATATCGTTCGAAAATTTTTGAATTTGTTTTACCCATTTATAAACTTTATCAGAAGGATGAGTAGAAATTATATACTTGAAGAAGTGGCATATAACTGTTGGTAAAATTTCTCTTTGATATGAGTGTTTAGTTTATTGAACATTTAATTTTTCCATAATATGAGTTTAATTCATTGTTTTCACTAGTATAAATTTATACAAATATATTTCAAACTAATTTTTCTAAATATTATAAATTGACTTTCTCCGAATTTTTAACCATTACTACTTCTCTAACGCAGAAAATATTAAATAAAAAAAGGCTTGTAAAATTTTCACCTTATTGAATTTACAAAATCTTTACCAGTGAAATGTAATTGATTTTTTGTGACTGTGCGTGTGTTGTGTCCAAAAGAAAATAACTTTTCTTAAGTTTGAATACTACATCGATTGATTTAATCCTTTAAATAAATGCAATAGACTTAATAAAATGAGGTTAAAACCCTGAGAAACGTAAGGTAACAATTTTCAAGAATTGGATATAACATTGTTTATTATGTAATGTCTCGCTCTTCGATCACACAATTCTACGTTTGTCGTTTTCAGTCAATTTTGAAATGTAATCCTTTAAATCAGTTAGTATTTTAACAACTTTATTCTCTTACGAAATAAAAAATATGTGGAAATTTGGCTTATTACCAAAAAATGAATTCTAAGTGAAATTATTTAGATATGATCATAGTTCGAAAACTAGTTTTTCAGTTGGGTCATTTTAAATATGCATGCAGAATTGATTTTATTGTCATTTTATGGTTTCTTCTTTTTACAACCCAGGAATAATTTGACTGAAACTTAAAATTTTAAGTGAATTTCAAACCACTACAAAGATTTATGCTTGAAGTGGGAATTGAAATCATACACTCTTAAATCGAAGGCCAGAAAACTAAACATATATTGGGTTGTTCGGAAAGTTAATTCGTTTTTCCTACATGGATCAACTTTTTGCTAGTAAAAACAAACCACTTGACTGTGGAATCGTGCTACTACCAGAAAGATGGTAAAAGCTATTGGACTAGAATAGACAATGTGCAATGCAATACAATATTTATGTGCTGCATGTTTTTCATTTTCATGAAAAACGAAATGACTTTCTGAACAACCCAATAGCTTCAATATACCCAATATACGGTAATGGATGAATTTACAAAATACCATACACACAATAGTTCATTTAAATTATATAAGAAAATTTAAATTGTCTAAATAATGCCACTTTCTATTACAAGTCAATCTGAGAAATTAAAGAAAATTGTTTTATTGCTTCTTTCTGAAAATGATGGAAACATTTTCGGAAACTGATTGTCATCAACTGAGCGAATAAAAATAGACAGTAAAAAAATCATCATTTGTGGCATCAGTAAATACTCTCAGCAAACCAAAGTTGTGGAAAGTTTCTTTGATCTCACTTAAGCAGTTTAAATATTTATCTTTGAGATTCAAACTTTATGTTATGCAATAAATTTAATTAATTGTAGAAAAAAACTTAGTAAAGGCCCATAAAATAAAACGAAACACATTTTTCATTTACCGACTAGTTTTAGACAAATATACTTTACAACCTTTCGCAAATTTAAAACTCCTGAACAACATATATTCCAAATAATTAATTTAAAATTATTGAAAAATAACTAATCTTGCTATACGTATGTATATATATATATATATATATATATATATATATATATATATATATATATATATATATATATATATATATATATATATATATATATATATATATATATATATATATACCGGGTGATCCAAAAGTCAGGACGAACTTTCAAAATGAATAATCTCGAAAACGAATCACGATACAAAGATGCGGTTTGCACCAAACGGATGGAAAAAAACCGGGTTTTGTGTGGCAATGAAAAAAAATAGTTCTGTTGGCGACCAATAGATGGCGCTATAGTGTTTTATTGCAACAAAAGATGTTTTACAAATGAAACAATGATTAATGAAGTCAGATTAATTACAGTTAATTAGTACTTACTACAGTAAATGTTCAATGTGCTGTCCATCATTCAGAAGTAAAGCTGTGAGACGAGTCACCACACCATTCACAACATTTAGTAGTATTTCTTGCGTTATGGCAGACACATTTTGGCGGATGGCATCTTTCAGTGCCGCTAGTGATGCCGGTTGGTCGCTGTACACTTTTGACTTAAAGAAGCCCCACAGCCAAAAGTCACAGGGTGTGAGATCGGGAGATCTTGGAGGCAATGCGTGATTAAAGTAGCGACTGATAATACGATCCTCCCCAAATGTTGAGCTTAGCAGGGGTTGCATAGGCAGAGCAATATGAGGTGGTGCTCCATTTTGCATAAAGGTGACTGTTTGGAGTGCCTGTCGCGCTTGCAGTTCAGGAATAATGCTGTTCTGTAACAGTGCTAGATATCGCTTACCAGTGACAGAAACTGTTTGGAAACCTGTCTGTGTGACTTCCTCGAAAAAAAATGGACTAATTATGAAATCAGCAGTGAAGCCACACCAGACTGTCACTTTAGGCTGTTGCAAGGGTACCTCAACATGTGGATTTTCTGTGGTCCACACTCGACAATTGTGGGTGTTAACAGCGCCAGAGAGTGTGAAATGTGCTTCATCTGTCCAAAGCACAGTGTGAAGCCAGTCGTGCTGCTCTTCCATCTTATTGAAGACCAAATTCGCAAAATGTCGGCGAGAGTCGAAGTCAGGAGGTTTCAGTTTTTAGTTATGTTGCAATTTGTAGGGATACCGTTGGAAAGTTACTCGCAGCGCTCTCCAGACACTTCCGTACGACACTCCTGTCTGCCTCGAAATTTCTCGAGCACTGCACTCCCCATGTGCAGCAACCGCCGACATGGCTTGCACCGTCTGCTCCTCTGTCGTGGCAACAGCAGCTGCAGTTGAGGAACGTCAACTTCTTTGACGTGATCCCAAAGAACCTGCAGCTTCAAATTTTTCACAATTTTGTTCAATGCAGAAGACGTTATTGGTCCTTTGCTATCTCGCATACCCTTCATGTAGCGATATGCTCGCAATGCCACAATGGCACTTTCAAAATTCTTATAAAACAGTTTAACTAAGAGGGCTTTCTCAACTATGGACAGCATTGCGATGCATTCCACCTTCGACTACCATTACCTGCTGCTGTTGCTTCTTTTTATATCGTTTGTTGCTTTGCATAATCCTACATCAAAAATCCGACAGCGCCATCTGTTGGTCGCCAACAGAACTATTTTTTTACATTGCCACACAAAACCCGGTTTCTTTTCCATTCGTTTGGTGCAAACCACATCTTTTTATCGTGATTCGTTTTCGAAATATTCATTTTTAAAGTTCGTCCTGACTTTTGGATCACCCTGTATATAACTAATACAAAACTATCTGTTAAGAAAAATGAAAAAATTTCCCTGTGTCTTTGTTCAAAACCATTTATTTTCGTAAATAATCATGTGGACACACACACACAGTGTTCCTAACAATATTTATCAAATATACCAAAAATACCGAAAATTGCATACTTTTAAAATGAAAGTAAAAACGTTTATAAGAATAAGGAAAATTCTACTAGCCAAAATAGTTCATGTAATGCAATGAGTAAAACATGTTAGCTTGCTTAAACTTGGAAAATGAAATAGTTCTTATTATGACTTAAACATTTGTTAAGATCATCTAAATTCCCATTTTATCTCTCTTCATCCTTTAACTATAGTGTCTTCCAAAAGTTTTTCATTGCAGATTTTTAAGGGGATATGGGGCTTGGAATTTATTATGATCAACTGGTTGTTTTTAATTTCTCCTTTCGGTGTCACAGTGTAATTAAAAATATTATATTCCACTATGCGATTTTATGCTTCTTGCTTTTATTGTATTCAGATTGAGTACCAATTCAAACATGCCAGTTGGCTTATTTTAGATCAGCTACACATTTTCTTAAAAAAGTAAATTTTTCAATACAGAGAACACACGTACATTAAAAGAAGGAATCTGAAACATGCCTTATGCATAGACCGTAAGCTTAGGCTGATTTCAAGAACTCTGTTCTTCTCATGTTTATTAATTGAATAGGAAAATTGTAGAATTAATTACATAGTATTATAAAAACTTGATTCTATGTTTTTATGTCAGAGAAATTAATTCTCTCTCGTTGTTAAGAAAAGAAAGAGAGAATTTTGCTAATTATTAGTCGCACTCTAATAAATGTCGGTAAGTAAACACTAATTGGAATAAATCTAAAGAACTATTATGATTAAAATATGCCTCACAAATGTAAGTCTGTTGATAATATCTTGAATTAAATTAGGTTATTACAATAGTTTTCTGATTGTCTATTTTGGTCAAACTGAAATTGTTGAAAGCAGCAATTGCTTAGTAATTTCAAACAATGGTCAGTTGTCAAAATCGGCAACTAAGCTGATTCCATTCTTTCTATTCTCCAACATAAAATAAAAACGGAAAGTCATGAGAAAATTTTAATGAATAACTTCATGCTGAATCAGCTTTATTTGGGGCAGGTATCGAATTTGTTACTTTTCGGATATGAGAGCCCCTTCCTCTATCTCCCGTCTGCGAAACAAAATATTATGCAAATTGAAGCAAAATGTTAAACTAAAATATCATTGTACCTACTACTCAAACAGCTATTTAAATTAAAACGTTCCTGCATTTTTTCCACATTGAATCTCATTACATACTATTAGAAAGTGATAAAATATAAATAAAAGGCAAACAAAAGGAAACAAGTTCGAATATTTTTAATAAAATGGTAAACTAAACAGAAAATAATCAAAAAAACATGTAAATTCTTCTTAATAATTGAACTGCACTTTAAATAAATTGAGGTAAAAATATTTTAAAGGAATATAAAGAAATAACCATTAAAATGCAATATAATAGTGAAAATTCTTTTGAAAATGCTTAAAATTACACGCATATTTTTGGAAATTTTTGAGTAAGAAAGACAAAGTAAAAATTAATATCAATGAAAAAATACCAAATAGCCTAGAGCACTTTAATTAAGATGTTCAATTTAAATTGGAAATAAAATCCTTTAAATTTGAGTGCACTTTTAATTAACAATAAAAATAAAATACATTATAAAAAAAGCAGCTTGAATTAAAAGGCTTGCAATGATAAACAGAGGGAGGTAAAAGTTCTGAGATCTAGTGCTTTTTTTTAATTTGCAATTATTTTCGTAAATAATTATCAACATATATCGTGTTTAAAAATTTTCCAATTAAAACATTTGTTTGGACACATGAATTAATATCTTGATTTCATTTAATTTGTAAATACTAATTATTGAAATTTGGTTAATATAATCACCAAAAATTATATACTCTCACAATATCTCTGTCAATGTTAAGAACATCGTAATTGTGATTGAAAAATTAACCATGGACGAACTTTAATTTTAGAGAAATCTTCCCAAAATATGTATAGAGTACCTTACATAAGTTAATTTTAAGTTTTTCGAGCAATAAAAATGATATTTAAGAGGATTTCTTATAATTAAATTCAAACTCCTTAAATATTTTCGTATGATACTAACAAGTTTAATGTTAACTGTCAAATTAATTTATACAAATTTCGTTATATAAATTTATCAATAACTACATATATTCCTGTTTATAAAAATACCAATACCAATAAATATTCAACATAATTGAATAATGTTTAATATATAAATAGACTTGCGTATTACGAAATTCATAATTTTCTAGGTAAAAAATTTATATTAAAAGTCCAAAATTAGTATTTGGTGTAGTCACAAAGCTTTACACAAAGTTCTACTTTAGAATCAAAAATTACACTAGGTTCTTTTTATAAGTTCAAAAGTTACACTAAATCTAAATTAAAAAAAACACTAGATAGAATCAAATGTATTCAATATATGGCCTAGGAAGAATATTTCATGATACTAATGTGTATACCCAAATTTTATCTAAAAAAGCTCGAGGATGGAGATCACGATTTAGAAGAGACCAACGAAATCCTCTGTGTATTATATATGCAACATCTGTGGATGAATAAGCAGTCCGATGAAAAATCTTCCCATAATATAATTAAAATATGTCTTAACACAAGAACATACATCTGTGTTGATTGGATACCAGAGAGTGCTTATTTTTTCCTCCTTTCCGCATTTTTGCAGGAAACTTAAATATTCTATACGATTTCAAATAATTTTCCATGGTGATTATACAGAAAACGTTTCGTGCCTCTAATTCGGAGAAATTTTACAGTTAAATATACTTAGAACGTCTGCTGGTATCGTTTCGAAGCCAAAGCAATTTGTTGTTGTATATGGCTGTCGTTCAATACAAAATAGTTCACTAAGTAGATACCATGAGTAAAACAAACTTCACAAAGTACTATCCCACATTTGCTTGACCTTGATGCAGTGCCATCGGGTTCACAGCGGAACTGAATCAATTATATGAAAATTGTTGTGTCTATGTGCTTCTTTAAATAACATTTACTTGTATCCTCAAAAAATTTCATTCCATTTTCGAATCTTGTGCCGAGCAGATATCATGAAACGATGTCCCGTGAAAAAGGGCTAAACTCTAGTGGAATTGCTAATTTGTTGCGAGAACTTTTTGAAAATGAATAACTTAGTTGGTGAGCTTTGTTGTATTTCATGTCACTCTATCCATTGTAAATAAGATATGTACAAAACATGCATAAAAACGATAAATAATGATTAAAAAATTGCTTTCTCACAAAAAATTTTATTTTGCTTATTATACTTATATTTATGATTAATTTTTATTTCATTTTAGTATACAAAATTAAGAGAGTTATTAATAATATATTATAATTACATGAAATAAAACATATTAATTAAAATCTTAAAAAACTGAATAGTTCCTACAATTATTTAGTTATTACAATTATAAAGTCTGGTAGCTCAATGATCCTGCTTCATATTCAACAGTTTGTGGGTTCAAATTCCACTTCGGGATTGGATGCTGGTAGTGATTCAGTATATTTTTAAACCATAAGGCCTAGTCTAATTAACCGTCGTGAGCAAAAAATGACCGTTGAGCAACAAACCAAACCATTTATGTGGTATCAATATGACACCAGCGGTATCGATAATCTTAAGAGTAATGGAAATCCCGCATGCTGTTGTGTTAAACATTCCTTGCTACGTGTGTATGCATTATTCTTTTAAAAGATAACTCCATTCTTGAATCATAAAATTGTTTGGTAGAAGATAAAAATATCTCCTTCCTGAATCATTGTGGAACACAACTTTGTTGTAACTCGTAAAAAATCTATTCGATGACATTTTCTTGATAAGTCCATTTGCAAAATTTCATATGTTGCTAAATTGCTATTTTTTCTTTAAATTTGTGATTGACTGTTTTGGCGATTAGGACAGATAATTTCTGAATTTTACGTTTAAGAGCTATGAATCATTTTGTCATGAAATATATATCTACTTTTCTATACTTTAAGGCATTTTTGTCACCATAAATGTTGACGGAAAAGTAAAAGACAGGGATTTACTAGGTACCCAGAATGTTGTCTTTAAGGTAGATGATACAGATAGATGTAGTTATTATTTGAAGCAAACTTACTGCATTAAAAATATTATCTTTGCATTTTCCATATGTACTGACATGAATCTAGTGTCTGTGTACCTTAAGGAAAAATTTTAGGAAATATTAAAATTTAAAATAATTATCTTAAAGAAAAATAATGAAAATATTTTCAAAAGAATATAAATTTTACAATCTTGAAATTTTTTGGTTTTGAATTCAGTATTCTGGGTTTTTAATGTAGTTGTCGCGTTTGTACATTATGGATAACTAAATCAGAAGTTATACCCACTGTATATATATATATATATATATATATATATATATATATATATATATATATATATATATATATATATATATATATATATATATATATATATATATATATATATATATATATATATATATATATATATATATATATATATATATATATATATATATATATATATATATATATATATATATATATATATATATATATATATACATACATATATATATATATATATATATATATATATATATATATATATATATATATATATATATATATATATATATGTCTGAAGTAGGAATAGAACCCACTCGTGGCTCATCTGTCTATTCAAAATTTTCTTACATAGACTTCATTACATAGAAAATTACTACGAAAACTGTGATTTATTGTTTCAAAATAGGATATTTTAACCTTAAAATTTCATATTGACTAAAAAAGAATAATAGATAATTTAATTTTTACAAACTATAGTCTATAGAGAGGAAATATTTATCAAATGATAACTCATTCCTTAATTTGATAACTGAGAAAGTGAACAATTTTATCCAGTTAATTACAACTGGAAAGAAGTGTATATACTTACACAATCTAAAATAAAATCTGAAAATTTATTCAGAAATTCTTGATAAGTTGTTGATGATACGTCAGTTGATGAATGGTATGTGAATAACGTAAATAGATAAAGTTTAGGTGCTTGGAAATTTACCGGGTTTCCTGCTTTGTGATACGTAAATACAGCTCATTATCTATGAAACGTTTCTTTAAGAAAATGGTACATTAAATGTTTTAAAATCCTAGTATTTGTCTTAATATATTAGATTTCTATAATGCTCTAACATATGTTAAAAACTGTTGTTTGAAAAATTTATTAAAATTGTTTCCAACTATTAATCCTAATCATCTTAAAGCCCTATTGTGAAATGGAAATCACCTATCAATACTGATTGTTAAGTTCACCGGATCCTAGTGTTAAGACTTTAATCTTTAGTTGGATAGGTTCCGCGTTTGATCTCGGCTCTTTAGGAGAACTGGGAAATAAACGTTGTGTGTCTTTTGTCTACACATACATCTATTGGAATGGATGTTGTTATCCAGCTACCTGTTCTGGAGTTGATCTGTGAGAGTAGTTTACTAATATAGTATGTGAAAAATACTACTGGAATGCAAATAACTCATGATGGAAGTCAAAAAATTTCAACAATTCCAGTTAAGCTTCCTTTTAAACGGAGTCAAAATATTTGATAACATCATAACTTTCTTACCAGTTAACTCCAATCTCACAAAAAATAACAAATATCTATATATTTAGAATTAGATTTATCGTCATTCAAAGAAGTCAGAATTATGAAAACAAAATTACAGTGATAAAAATAAATTCTTTCTACTCTTAGATACTATGTTATCGATGACGACATTATAATGAACAAACCTGAGTTTGACAACTCTGGTTAAATGGAGAGTCTTATTTATTTATAAATCCACAAGAGGAAAACCTATTATACGAAGAATAAAAGAGCTTCAATGAAAGGGCAAAAATGAAACAGACTTTTCATGATAATATCTTTGTCAATGAGGGCTATTTAATATCGTATTTTTGTAAAAGAAAAATCCCCTTCTGAGCTATTATATTAAATAACTATATCATTTATAATACTATAGTGAGTTTTGAGCAAACTTGTTAAAGTAAGTTACTGAAAATAGGAAAGCAATATTATTTATTTATTTTAGAAAAGAATTTATGATCTGTTGACTGCTATTGACTTTTTGAAAATGAATAGAAGGAATTAGTAAATTAATGTATAATATATTCTGTATAGTTGTGTGCGCCTGTAAGATTTGACCGTTTTCTCATTGGTTAAATTAAAAAGATAAAAGTAATAAATTAATAGTTTATACTTAAAATTCTCTCTCATATTGTAATACATATTCTTACAGCTAATCTATCGGGAAAAATGTAAAATACTAAAGTCAGTCACTTTAACAAAATAATCGAAATGATCTTTATTAATAAGTTACCTTGAAAACACGTTCGAAGCAATTTAATTTTGCATTTGGCATGCAAAACTTTACTGCACAGTAAATATATCGAGCAAATAACTAACATATTTTTTGTTTACTTGAATATGATTTATATTTTTATGAATCCTGTTAAGCAATTTAATTAGTATAAAACTTTTAGAAATAAATATAACAACTTTGAACTATGAAATTATTGCAAATGTTTAATAATGATATCAGAATTAATGTACAAAATTTTAGTACTTTATAAAATGATCAGAACTATATATATATATATATATATATATATATATATATATATATATATATATATATATATATATATATATATATATATATATATATATATATATATATATATATATATATATATATATATATATATATATTATTGGCTTTCTGATGTTTTGTTAAGCATTTTTCATTATTATGTAAGTTAACACACAAAACGATCAATCCTCTATTATTATAATATCCCTGAAACTGTAAGCATTTAAAATGCCTTTTTTAAGGAAATTAAATAAAAATAAAATTTAAGACATTTAAGAATATTTGTAAATATAAGTTTCAATAAAAAATAATTTTAATAATAATCAACGCAAGCATTTAAGTGACTAGATTAATTAAAAAATATACGGCATTTATTAATTTGTCACTTAATTGTACTTAGAAATATATAATTCAATGAAACTACACACTTATTGCATATAAATAGCATCATTTAGTCAATAACACAATAGTACACACAATATCTAACCAACATACTATTGTATATGCTAACTGTAGACGAATATCTGTTCGTTGAGTAAAGTGTGGACCCTAATGAAATTTTAGTTTTATTATTTTCTTTTGAAAAACAGTGAAATTCATGATGTTAAAACATAGTTAACAGGTGACCAATAAGCATCTTATCGACTTCAGTACACAGTTTTGACTAATTTGAAAACAAAATGTAAAGATAACATATTTTCTAAAGATTATTAATATGTATAATTATACTTTTTTTTCATATTTAAAATGTGTTGTTGAATTTATTACATTTGATGCCACATTTGAATTTTGTTACTAATATTTCGAAATAATTTTATAATTAGTTATCTGTTTCAATATGGGATTGACTAAAATATTTTGTTACATTAAATAAGGAATTTTTAATTTATATTTAACTATTAATATATAAAGTACAAAATATATGGATGTCGGTGTGTATTTCATAAGTAAGTAAAATTATTTCAAGTGGCTATTTAAGAGATTGAAATTTTAATGACATGTTTATAACGAATATTAATTTATTTTAAAAGTTATGTTTAGAAAACTTAAAAAATAACAATAAAAATTTTTTTAAATTATGTTTATAAAACTTTAAAAAATAATAATGAAAATTTAAAAAAATTATGTTTATAAGTCCATTAAAAGAAAAATCAATGAAATAAAATACTATTTTAATAGAATTTATTTAATAATAAAGCTTTTTAATGCAAATTTTACACTCTCACGAGCTATCAATAATAAGAATATGAAAATCATAAAGGATTTCCTTTCATCAGAATATCGTAAATTAAATAGTTGTTATCGGATTATAGAATATTACAATTTTGTGAATTTTCCATGTTTAATCTGATTGTTTTATCAATTTGTAGACACCTAGCATGCGAGGATTAACTCGATTGGAGCTTCTATTTTAAAGTAAATTCCAAGCCCCTGCAAACAGCAGCACCCATGATGGGATTTTAACTCACAAACTGTTAACCAGAGAACTTAGCATTCAGCTGCTGTCTTGATTTCAGATTTGGAGAAAACATGTTACTTCGATACCCATGCTAAATTTAAGTAAATGCCTAAAAACTTTAAGTTAGGAAATGAATTTATCAATACAAATTGCTTAATCTACGATCAATCCGTAAAATGGCAATAACATTCCAACATTGCTTACTTAAATACACCGCAAGCAATTAAGAAAGGGCAAGATTATAGTTATGAACTAATCTCCTCGATCATTATCTTTCTTTAAGAATAAGACAATTGCCTCAATTCTTCTTTTGTTATCTTCTCATTTTAAACAAAAATTAATCAATATCTCTTGAAACCCTAATCCGAGATATGCATCGATAAAACGATTAATTTCTTTGATCTACCGATTACCATGGAAGCACCTTTTTCCCTTCCCACCTTCGTTGTCTCTTTTATTTCCTCAGATTGCATCGTTTGGCGAATCGAGAAAATTCAATCAGTTTTTCTTTCCGTGTAATCCAGCGCCCTGTTTATCTCGCCAATCGATCAGAACCTGGAATGGTACACGAGGAACGAACAGAGATTAGATGGCCGAGAACTTGCAGGTTCAGCAGTCTTCTTCCAATCCTCATCGCTTCTCCGGGTCACGTACCATTGTCCTTCAATAAAGAAGATCTGAGGGCACAATAAATACAGGAGAGCTCTTGGACTCCTTCCTTTGTTGTCCAGAGGTTACCGATTGGCCAAGTGGAGCGAGTAGTTTAAAGAAAAAAATTCCAGACTGCCTGTTTTCCAGAATTTTAATCCTCACAACATGATTCGAAATCCGTTGACATTAAAGTTACTATATTTAAATTCATGGATTTTTACCTCTAGTTTTTTTTAGAGCAATCCATTAGAAATAATTTATTTCTAAAATATTTTTATTACTAAACATTAAAATATATAGACTACAAGATTGAAATTTAAATAGATAAAGCTTATTTAACTGAATTATTTACATCATTGTTCATTTAATGCCTATTGAATTATATCAATCATTAAAATCAAAAACCCACAATAAATTGAAGGATAATTTAGTTATCAAATGGTGATAATTTTTACATAAATTTTCATAATCTTTAGTTGAGCTATTATCAGAGAAGCTAAATTCTTCAACCACTTCCATGGGCATTCGATTACGTCATAATGGAATCGATTGATTAGAAGATAATTTATACTTTTCCTTCAATTATATCATTTAAATAAAAATATGTTTCATTATTTAAAAAACATGTAAACATACATATATATATATATATATATATATATATATATATATATATATATATATATATATATATATATATATATATATATATATATTAAGGTAGGTAAGAGTAGTTAATCTGGGGATTATGTATATGTATTATGTATGGATTTGTATATATGTTCTGTATGTATATTTGGGGATTATGTATATATGTCTAATAGCCAGAGATTATTCAATAACCATTAAAGTTCATAAATACAAATTATTGAATGTTTTTCACATTTAATGTTAGTTTATAAAATTCTTTACTCGTAATGGTAAATATAATAAATTTAGATTATTTTGTATCGTAACCATATCCTAATATCGAAAAAATATTTTCAAGTAATGTTTATAATTTCATTCTTAAGAATTTTAAAAACATCATGTGAAGACTTAAAACAAAATTCATATTAATATATTTTATAAATCTAGTTAGTTGTAATTAAACAAAAGTTGTTCTTTGATACTTTACATTCAGTATCTTACTACATATATTTTAGATATTAGTATATAATTTATATATTGACAAGTATTGCAAATATAAAAAATTATCAAAAATATTAAAAGGAAATGAAACCTAGCTTATTATTTCAGTAAAATATTTATTTTTAAACCTAAGCAAAACAGAATTTTGAATTAAATAATAAAAAGTCTTATCAAATAAAAAACCTGAAAAAAGAAAAAACTTAGATTATTATAAATGATACAAAACAGCTCCATGTCAAAAACAAACTAAATCCATATTCTAGAAAAGCATCTACATTAATTTATAAATTTACTTACTTAGGTATATTAGACTATTATGACATTTAAAATTAAAGTTTTCCAAATTTTTTACATTCGCACTTACCATAACTACACTTTGTCTGTCAAACACATCATTAATATTACTGGTGTCCAGAAAGAGGAGATTTTCTAACACATTCTGAAAGTGGTATTACTTGATCAAAAAAATCTTCAAGCAAATAATTTTTTCTTTGCATGTTGATACTTTGAAATAAAGTATGTAAAAGACAGAAGCTCAATCATAATCCATTGTTCAATACTAGCCGCGATTAAACCGATGACCTGGATGCAAACTTTAAATTATCTTCTTAGAAAAATATGAATCAACTGTTTGTCCTTCAATGTTATATTTGATACCGTGTAACGAACAATCAAAGAAGTTAAAATAACATACGGTAATGTGTCAGCATTTCTCCAACTAAAAAAAATTCATATATATATTCACATATCGAAAAAAAATTAACTATGAAAATTCTTAAGCAACCCCCCTAAAATATATTCATTCAGAATGTAGGAACGAATGCAATATTCATTGATCAACAGTGAGGAGATTCGAAACCAGAAACTTCGTCCCAGAAAATAATGATTCTTTCACGATATCACAGTAAACTTGCTGTGTATTGTGAACATTGTCATTATTATCTACATTATTGGATATCATAAATGATTCTGCTTACTCTAATTTATCGGAAATTAAAATAGCACTCGCTGAAAGCAAATTTAACATGGAAGCCAATATCTTTTTCCACCATTAATTCACCTGTATTGTAAATCAAAGACAATTACTCTTTTAATGTGTAGATGTTCTGTACTGCGCAATTGCTTCTTCACTGGTTTACACATTACCTGTGTATCATTTACTTTAATATATCGCACAATTCGTCTGCCAAAGACATGGTCAAGGAATACGAACATACAAGGGCATTCATTTTCATTTAAAAAACTCATGATATTTTATCATATGTACAAAGTTGCTCGGTTACGCTCTATTACGACATTCTAATTTCATTGAGATCATTTTCATTCTAAAGTATAAATTGGCATTATGACATTCTAGTTTCTTTAAGATCGTTTATGTTTTAAGACAAAAAATTGACATTGCAATATGATTCTTGAAATTTTATTAAGATCATTTCCATGCTAAGATATAAAATTGGCATTATGATCACGATATCCTAGTTTCATTGCGATCATATTCGACTCAAGTTATAAAATTGGCAGCTCGATGACAGTATTTTAATTTCATTGAATTCATTTCTATTCTAAGGTATAAAATTAGCATTATGACAATCTAATTTCTTTAAGATCGTTTCTACTCTAAGATAAAAAGTTGACATTGTGATTACAAAATATTTTAAAATTTCATTGACCTCGTTTTCATGCTCTGATATAAAAACAGCATTACAATTACGATATCGTAATTTCATTGAGCTATTTTTATTTTAAGATATAAAATTGGCAACATGATTACGATATTTTAATTTCATTGAGATAATTTCCATTCTTAGATATAAAATTAGAGTCTAAAGATACATAAGATTACAGCTCCGAAAGGTGCTAAAAATGACGATGAGAGCCAACAAAAATATTAAAAACACTCTTTCTTCGGTAATGAAATGCACATCATAATTTATTTTTCTTCCTTCTTTTATATTTAAAGGATTTGTGTTTGAATGTGATTTATATTCAAATGTAAAATTATCAATACTTATAAAGAACATAAGTTATTATGAAGCATATTAATATTTTACAAGTTGTTATTGTTGTTGTTGGACGAAACAAACTCTCTAGCCGACGATTTATGCGAAATTAAGTCTGAAGGATGCGCCAGAGCACAACGAAGGTGAAAGTGTGTCTTTGCTCTAAGAATTCTCCAATAGATGGCATGACTAGAGGATCCACTCCCTTAATTTGGACATTGATCAGAAAGGAGAGGAATTTTTCTCCAGACCATTGCACCCATGGTAACAGCTCAACAACCAATTACAGGACATTGGACTCCACAACTTTGAAGAGCACGTACATGGCACATACTCGGTGGGCCTTTGCGACATTGAGAATTGAACCCAGATCTTCCGGACAGAAGGCCGAAACCCGAAACATAGGACACCACTGCACTATATTTGACAAGTAAATCCATTATAAACTCATTTAGTTATTTTTAATAAGATATTCAAGCTCAAATTTTAGACTAATATTTATAATTGTCAGAAAAATACCTTATTATGGATCAGAAAAGTTTTTTATAACTTGTAAAATAGCCTATCCGTAAAATTTATAAAATTATTACCAATAATTTCAAATATTATTTATATATCAAAATTAGGTAATTGAGAAATAATAGATCAGAGAACTTCACCATTCCATTTCTCTCGGCTTTCGTTTCTATCAATATAGGAGCTTCAACACTATGAAATTTTATTCAATAGAAAGGAAATGTACGCTGATGATATTTAATTTCTTGAGGAAATAGATATATATTTCTAAGATAGTTGAGTTTGATTTTTTTAGTAGTTCCACAACAAATTTTTGCACTCGTAAGCAAATAAAATCGAGATCTATGGAATAAACTGCATTCTAAGCCACTAAAAACATCTAAACCCAAGGTGAGATTTGAGCCTAAGAAGTGTTGAATGGAAGACAAGTAACTAAGATGTATGTTTCATAAAAAATATACCAGACTAGTTTCTTATTTGAATTTAAAATAAGAATAAATTTAATGTTTCTCTGCGTATCCATATTTTATCTAATGAAATTTTATTTTAAAATGCATGATGTCGTAAAATTAAACTATCATCAGAAATAACAAATAAAAATAATGTTTGTAGTAGGTTTTTTAGAATTACATAAATAATGTTTCTTCTTATTGTATGTGAGTTATTGAAAAAAAATTATTATTTCTCAATTATAAGATTTAGCAAAAATAATATCAAATACACTTTGTGAATTTAAAGAAAGTGTAAAATGCTTCATTTGTAATTATGTAAAATTAAAGCTTTTTTCTTTTCATTTGTTTTGGAAGTTGTTATGTGTTTAAAAACTAATAATGCAAAATTGTGTTTAGTGCTGCCCTCTATTGCAATAAATGTCAACAATTGCCGACTAAACAGAAAACTTTATCATAGCAAATTATAATGCATCAACACATAATAATACATAATGTAAAAGATTTATCAAATCATCCTTTGTCTAGAATAATTAATATTTAAAATATGAATAATTATTCCGATCTTGTAAAAGTATTTTATATTTTTTTACATATGATTTAAGGATCATCTTCAACTGTGTATGTATTTTTTTACTCCTTTCTTTCAGATTCCAGTTTCAAAAATATGAATTCCAAGTATTTTAAAAATTTATATTTCAAGAATTACGGTGATTATTGTAATGTATGAGAAAAATTATAGATCCTTTTACGGACGAAAGATCGCGACTCTTTGATACTGTAGTTTTTAGTGCTGCCATCTACTAGTAAAATAATTATCACATGATCAATCTTCGGGCATACGCAAACATAATTTATTAAAATATGGAATTTATTCATCTGAATTATATATAATTTTTGGTATAAAACATTTTGTAATGAATAAAACCGCATAACCTAAAATAAATTTAATAGTGACACTTAAAAAACCCAAGTCTGTTATAGACTATTTATTATCCAATATTTAACATTCTTGACACTAATTGAAATACATACGTTTCCAGCATTCAATTCATTGAGGATTTTTCATACAATGTTAATCTAATCCCAATTTTATGTATGATATTGTATTTAATGTTTTTGTACCTATGCATAAATATTTGATAGCTTGTACCAACAAAGAATGTTTTATATCCTTTAAACTTCCTTCCCGTTTTTGCTTTTAAAGAAGACTTTGCATAGACAACGAAATATATTCACGTGATGTAAAGAAAACATAAAACTCTCCCAAACACATACCTCGATGGTTATCTGATACTCATTAGGAGCACCCTGCTCATCAGATCACAAGTTCCTTTGTTCGATCCCAAGTAACTGTTGAACAACCCATGAGGAATGTTGTTCTCTTCTGCTTTCAGCATAAGTATGTCTCTTAGGAAGTTCAGGCAAATATGATACTTGGAAGTTTTCCGGGTTCTATCCCTTGAGATACATGAATATGGCCTACTATCTACGAACAATCATGTCGGAAAGCAATTTACGTCGTGGAAAATAAATAAATTGCAATGGATTTCGGCCGTAAAGTTGTTAACTATGCACGATAGTGCACCTACCCCGATAGATATGGCTGGAGAATACAGAAACTCAAAGCTTTTCTGCTGTTCCCCAGTACTAACATGTATAAATATTTTAATACCTCATAGTTAACAGTATAAATGCTATAAGATTATGAATTAAGAACTTTTTAATATTCGCCACTAATTACAGCCTCTCGACCATAGTAACTGTTGTACATCCAACATTGAACGATTCAATTATCGACAGTATATTGTATTCATATGGCGCTAGGGAGAAAAGCTGAAATGCTTCAGTACATCCTTTTTCCGACAGATGTGAAGAATGGAAGTAGAAACTCATCACATACTTCCTGATGTTCAACAATGGTTGGAGCTAAATCTGAAACTGAAATAAAGTCAGACAATTTCAGGTCCATCCAGGATTAAAATTGAATCTGAAATAGCCTCAGCCAGAACTCGGTTCAACCAGGTCTAAAACTGATATATTTTCAATATATTTCATGCTTAGCTAGAACTTCGATTAAGCCAAGGTTTTAACGGAAACTGAACTAATAAAACTGAAGATTTCAGTTGTATGATAATATCATAAATAAATATTTTCAAAGATCTTAATTTATTCAAAATAGTAAAAATGATAATTAGTAATTCATAGTTTCTTGTGTAGTTTATTAATGAGTATGAAAATTAAAATGAATTTCTTGAACTTATTGAAAAGAAACGTATTTTTATATGGGTACTGTTCACTGGTATATTTTGAATGCATTGTAGAACAAATAATTTCGTAATTCGTTATAAATTTTTTGGGATTCTGAGATAGTTCGAATATATTTTTAATGTAACTTTTTCATGTAATTTATTTTGTCACTCTTTTTTCAAAGTTCATAGGTGCTTCAGGAGAAATCCTGAAAAACTGTCAGAATATGAAATAACTTTTCGGAGGAAAATTTGAAACGTTATTTAAAAATGAAAAAGTAAAAACTGCAACATATTAAAACACAAAATTTTTTATGAATTGCAATACTTAAAAAGCAAAATGACTTGGATAATATATTCTTCATGTGACCGCGGTGGCTTGGTTGATCACGACGTTCATTATCAGACTTACAAGGTGGTTCCGAATCCAGACCCAATTGAAGATTCTTCATGTTTGCAGATGACAGCTGGGGCGTGTTAAATATGTCGTGGTCATAATATCCTCCATGTGAAATGATATCTCTTCTAATAATAGTCCAAATCTAACTATCTTCTGCTAATAAAAAAACATTTTCTTTTCAAGGTAATATAGATTAGACCTCATTGATAATAAAACATTTCTCTAATTATTATAATTTGTGCTGCATTTATTCTCAAAAATATAATTAATACTGCTTAAAAAATAGATAATTTATAATTTTGTTGTAGAAGAAATCTTATCTTAAAAACGTACAGTTGTAAGCTTCAAGTCTTTCTTGTTAACGTTCTGAATAAAAAAGGTAACAAGAAAGACTTAAAATGTAAAATTTTTCTTAAAAGTAATAAAATCAATGTGATGTTTTAAACATTTCAAAATTAATACAATTTCAATAAATTAATATTTCAAATATGAAAAAAACAAGCTCTTAAATTTCATAAAAATGAATTTTTTTACATAATTCCCCTCACTTAAATTTGAAATATATTTGTAATATCAATGTAAATGATTTCAATTTGCCCAATAGATAAAGGTAATAAATAAAAATAAATTAGTAATAAACTCAATATATAGATAATAAATAAAAATATTATAACCTAAACATTCGACAAAATATTTCAAATCAAACTAATTAATTTCAAGTTAAAAGTTGCAAACTCTATTAGAATTGGTCCTTTACCGTCTATCGGCATCCCTTGTTTTTATCCGAATAAATTATCAACATTCTTGATTTGGTAAAAGAAAGTACTAAAATTTAAAATGTATGATTCTTATACTGGTTTTGTTTGCAAAGCTTATATAATTTTAACACAGTAGTATTCTTCGAAATCTCAATTAAGGTGTGCTTTTCGGATAAAACACGATAAAAGTTACTTTTAAATCAAATTTTCAAAGTTTAGCTGCAAGTAAGAAATTTTTTCAGATGAAGATATTTTTATACTATTTATTCGCTTCGTTGTGTGATATTTTTTTCATATACACGGCTGCCTTTAGGATTTACCTATTCAGCTCTGTTATGATCGAAGTTAATGGCATCTTATACAGTGGGGCACCCAGTGGATGTGCTATCTTCGCCCCAAAAGTCAAAAGATAAAGCAAGATAGACACAGAGAGAAAGAAACATCCATATACGAACCAGGATTCGAACCCGGAACCTACTGCTTCGAGGTCAGGACCACTAGTCTCCACACTATCAGTGGGCTTCGATGATAAAATTCAAATAACTATTTTCAGAACTTTTTTTTATTATTTTATTCTATAAAATATTTTACTTTTCCCTATTAAAATTTTTATTATCAAGTTTATTGTATTTCTTTTAGTTTTCAGAAAAGTAAGTACTGTTAAATTTTTCACTTTACCTACAATAATTCTCAGAGTAAAAGGTACATATAAACGTAAATGCAGAAATTGTAAATATCTTTTGAACAAAATTTCAATGGATATGGAAACATTCATTTGCAATAATAATAAAATATGCTCAAAATCACTCGAAATATTTTACATTCTATTTCATTTTACAGTTTCTGTAATTAGTAAATTACTTAATCTAAATTACAAAATTGAAAGTCAATTTAAACTTTCCATTGTATCACTAATATGTCGTAATGTCGAATTCAATCTAAAAATGCATTTCATGAGCTGTGTTTATCAAATTCTTGTAGTATGAAAATTTTAATATATAATCAGTATATTAATTGCTGTCATAATTAATGCCCACTGTTACTTCTCTGGCACGACATTTTTACGCGAAAACTTTTATAATAAAACCAATAAATATGAGCATGCAGTTTTTTCAGGGATAAAATTTAATTCGTGAATACCGATATGGAACTATTCGGCTATAAATGAATTAATATTTAAATTTCAAATATTATATGTTTGTTTCCTTAAAGTATCTTAAATTTTAATGATAATTTTTATAATTGCTATCTTTTCTCAACTTGTTCTTTTGTAACACTTTTTCAAAAATAATAATCATTTGAATATTATATTGTTAATTCATGCAGGACATGAAATTCAAAATTTAGAAGATGCGGATCAAATTCAGAGGTTCCTTATCAAACAGCAAGCATGTTCATATTTCTACTAATGAATAGTTAAAATAGATATGCTAAATGCATTCAAGTTTTTTCAAGTATATAAAAAGTATTCTACGCTTTAATATGGAAAAAATAATTTATACAAATATTTTGTTTTTTCCCTAAGCGTCCAATTGTAGGAAATGATTTCAATTTCTCAAAGGTCATCGAATTTAAATACTTTTATTAAGAAAGGTGATCTCCTAAACAGAAGCTTCTTATTTTACTACCATTAATAAAAAAATCACCCTAGGAAAAACCTATTGAATTGGGATGTGTAGTATTTAGTACATGGGGCTGTGTTTTCAAACATTTTGTAGACTAAGGTGATGTTTGCAACTAAGTATTGATTTGATTATTAAATCAAATGGCTTTTTCTAGCTATTCTATTAGAGATAATGTTTTAACAATTATTAGACAAAATATTTCATGTCAAGTTAATATTTCTCAACTGTATTCGAATTAAACTTATAGACAGCGTCATCTATTAACCGTTGCTGCTTCATTGAAATAAAATCGACACAAGATGCCACTTTCTATTCCCAATCTTATTTCCATAATTTTTACTAATTATTTTTTCGATTTCTTAGTAATCTTTCTTTAATTCTGACAAAAATAGTATACATAATCTGAATAAAATGTAATTTGTTAACTTAGTACAAAAAATTTATAATTTATAAGAGATGGGGTAAGCTCTGATGTTCCATACCAGATGGCAAAAAGTTTTCATTGCAGGTACTAATGAATGGATTTAAAATTACATTACAGTTCCATTACATTCAAGCTTATATACAAACTATTTTAGGTTTGCATAGGCAAAATATCACTGAAAACAATATTTTTCATTGTTTATAATGAAACGAAGAAATTATAAATGATTAAATTTTACGATAGTATGTGAATCAAATTATGGATGTTATGAACAAAAAGAAAGCTTTCCATAAGAAGGCTTTTTTCTATTTTTCAAATAAAAAGCTACCAATTTATTTATTCATTCTGTTATTTTAAGTTCCCAAGATTTCCTAACCCAATTCGCCGAAAACAACTAGAAACGGATAATTGTATATGCTTCTCCAATTCGAAGAGGAGCGTATCAGAATAATTAAAAGAATTGAATATCCAACTGAATAAATTCCGAAACTAAATTTTAACTCACAATATCTATTTTTGTTTGGAGCATCTTAGAGTGAACTTGAGGATGATTACCAACACGCCCACTACATGAAACTTCTATATATCAATTTTTTATGGTATCTCACGCAAAATAAATAACTGAAGTAATGGCACGTGAACATTACAACTCTCAAGAACTAAACAATTTTCACCGAAGGCAGTACTTCGATTAAAACCGACTAACATCTGAACAATTTAATAACTCATAATTTTAAAAATTAATAACTTACAACTAAAAAATTTTTAACTTATAATTAATAAAATTTTAATATAATGTTAAAAGTATTGAAAATATAGCCCGAATTGCTTTACTACTTTTTTAATTGCTATTCTTTTAATATCTAGTTTGGCCCTAATTTGCACACCAATATTAATGGTTCATTTTCTAAATATTGCTGTGTATTAATAACTTGTGTACCTCATTTTCCTTGTGTACATTAAAGTATTATTAAATGTCATTACACAATTATTAAATGTGTACTTGTATTATTAAATGTCAATATTATTATTGATTGAAAAATCTAAATTTATATTTATATTAGAATCATTGCGTACCTAATGGGATATCCCAATTAATTTTATTTGCCTTGTTAAATATTTATGCATTGGACAATTGACTAAAATTTTGATTAAACAATGAGTTTAGCAATATTGTTATATTCTTCTCTGTTATAAATCTTTAATTAATTTCATGCAAATTCTTGTGAATTGTATAAATACTTTACATATCTGTAATTAAATGTGTATAATATAAAGATACCATGCAAACCCCCTTGGGAGTATTAAAACAGTAATTGACTTGTAATGCAAAACTCTTAGTATCCTGTCTGTCATTATATATATATATATATATATATATATATATATATATATATATATATATATATATATATATATATATATATATATATATATATATATATATATAAGAGGTAAATGACCTTTAGTTAGACATCTCATTCATCCCTTACACCAATGATGAGGGAAACAATAATCAAATTTATTCATACCATTAACTTTTGGGGAGTGTAAAGTAAAGAAGGCACTAAAATTTAAAATTCTTCATTTTTATAACTAATTGAAAAGTCCACAATATTAACAAAGAAGTGTTTAAACGAATCTCCATTCCCTAACGTTTAATTGTGACAAACACTATAAATTACTTTCAATATTTTATTTATAATGTTAAGAAATTCTTTAAGAGATAAAATTTTTAATGCAATTATTCTTCAGTATGAAATTTCATATTATTTATAAACGTGTTTTATTCTTTTAAATATTCCAGTTTTTCTAATAAAATTTATCTTCTTTAATCAATCTCCTTTCGTTGTTTATTCTTCCTACTTTTAGGCTAAATTCTATTTCTTTTTTTTATTTGTATTATTTGCAAAACAAATAGAAAAAAAAATAAAATACAGAAATATTAAATATAATTTATGATCAAAATGTCTTAGAGGATGATTTAAAAGTTATGCATTTAAATAACAGTGCAAAACAACTGGAGATATATTTAAAATAGTGTTTCATTCCTCTTTCTTCAATTAGTAAAGATTTAAATTACTTTAACTGAAATCAAATGTAAACTCACAGAAAGTATTGTACACTAATATGAGAAAGTCAAAATTAATCTAAACTTGCATTTTCATGGCTGGGGTACAGCCAAAGATAGACTAAATATTTTAAAATGCAAATAATCGTAGCTTCTTTTTATTTCCCCATCATAATTAATATACTTCACTTCACTCTACCCGAGCATAATAGTTCTTGAAACAAAAGTACAATGTAACCAAAACTTATGTGCTTGCAAATCTCTCAATGAAACAAAACTAGAAATTAGCAAAAACCGAACTACTTTGGCTATAAATGAAAAATAAAGAGTAAATTATGAAGCATTATATTTTCATTGCTTTAATAAAATGCGTTATCTGTTTAATTGATAGAATTTTATAATGTTTGCACCTTTCCTAATCATTTTCCTTGCTCTATTTAAAGTGAAACAAATATTGATGGAGAAGGAAATGAAATTCAATAATGGATGGGAAAAATGTAAGTAATTTCTCTAATTTTACTTAATTACTGTAACTTGTTTTACTATAATAATATATCTTGTATTCAATTTAAATAGTAGCACCCAGTTTTGCACACTACTCTTAAAAAACATATTTGTATATCTTGATTCTTTACTTATTCATTATCTATTTATAACCCTTTTGTTTTTAATTAACATTTTATTCTCATATGTAAATACTCCTCATGGTAACTCTCCTTCTTTAAATGAGTACAAGTGTCCCAATGCCGAGGTACACAGGGGTCTATATTCTCTTTCGGATTTTCCTTTTTTCTCCTTCTAATCATTTTTTAATCGTTTCCAACCCTCGATGCCAATCGATAAAGCTGTTCACGTAAACTGTTGCCAGTTTATTTGCTTCCTTTTTCACATAGAAATTTAAGATTTCTACATGTTAGCCATACGTGGCAACAGTTTGTACGGGTGGTACACAGCAGTCCGCCTTATATCGAACTTATAAGTTGAAAATTTTCACAATCCTGTCATGAGACTACGCCTGTACTTTGAAATTCTAAAATGTCATAGTTTGCCTCTTTGATGTGCTGCATTTTCACATCATACCCTATATGGATACTAGTGAAAGAAGTAATGGGGCACCCAGAAGGTAATATAAAATATCATTTTTCTGGAGGAAAAACGAATAGTAAAAAACAGAATACCAAAATTTGTTGTTTCCTACTCCTCTCCTTATAAAACTAAACCTAAAATAAACAGCCTTTCAGCAAAGAAAAATAGTTTTCTAATATTCACTCTACTTTCAACTTTCCTATCTGAATTCACTATTATACCTTTGCCTACCAGTGGCACAAAAAAAAAACTTTTAACATCTTTTGATAAATCTAAAACTGACGATGCCGAAATTAAAATACCAAAATGCCGAGAAAAATCTTTCGAAAAACAATTGAAATGATCTTCAGAAACAGCTATGGAAATGTGTGGATTACTTCTTTACTCCTCAGAAAGAACACTACCATTTAAAAAGATATAGAACGTTAAAACACAAAATACAATCAAATAAAGCCTACTCTAGAGGATGTTAATTCCATGGAACTGTTGTGGTTCTCGAAAAACATAAAAAAAATATCTTATATACTATTTATGTCTAAATTTTCTGTCTTTCTTAAATTTGTATATAAACCTTTATTCTCCTATGTTCACAATTAGTTCTTAACCAATGATTTACAAAACCATTTAAATTTATCAAAAAATACTTGGTTTGCAACTCAACTTTTCACATACATTATAATTCCGCATTGAGGTTTATTTAGGTTTCAAATTTCAATCGAATCATTTGCATATCTAAAATGTTGATATTAAAGGCTACATAAACATCTGAGATTTCACAGAGCCTTACTAATCCAGAGGGAGCGAAAATTCCAAATAAAGTTTTTTCAGATCCATTTTCACTTCAGTTCTTCTAAGTAGAGATAACAAGAGCTTTAGTCTGATATTTCCGAAGCGGAGATCGTAGACCAATTGCCTTCTATTCAGCAGCTCATAGGTTCGGATTCTAATTTGGACTTAATTGTGAGTGTTGGTTTGGCAGTCCATTTTAAACTGTAAATTTTACTATAATTAGCCCACGTATGCATTAAATGAAATTAGAGCAACAAGACCCCCAAATTTCATATATTTGAAACTAGCTGCAAACCAAGAGTTTCTCTCATAACCTCGATAAATAGGATCATTTTATTCGTCCAATATGGCATGCCTGAACGTGGGGTTTAACCCCGTGCTCAACCCTCTGCCTGGGTTCCAGCGTAATCTTACACCCCTTCAAAATTATGCAGATCAGTATATTGAAACATTTTCTTGCAATCCCATTCATAACAAAAGTTGAATTAATTCATTCATTCATAAAAATTTAAATATTTCAAAATCTGTCACGACAATCGTCAACCATATTTGTATTATTAATATTTCGTTAGTGAAATAGGCATTTTAATGGAGTTTTAAAATGCAATTTTAACTGTTTTTTTTTCTTAAATTTTTATTAAACTTTATTTTGAAAAATAATACACATCAACTTAACAATATGTTATTTATTCACTTAGTACATAAAATTTATTATTTATAAGATCTGGGATAAAAACTCTGAAGTTGCATACCAAACGGCTAACAAGTTTTCATTTCTGGTACTGATGAATATAACAAAGTAGATTTGCTATTAGATAACAGTTTCACTATATGAAAATTTATATAAAAATTATTCTACGTTTGGATAAGCAAAAAATAATTTAAATCAATATTTTTATTGTTTATCAGAAAAAGACAAATCATTGTGAATGATTAAATTTCACGAAGGTTTGTGAATCAAATTATGGATGTTGTGAAAAGAAAGAAGACTTTGCCAAAGAGACTTCTTTTTACTATTTATCAAATAAAAACTACCAATTTCTTTATATTATTCTGTTATATTAAGTTCCCAAGATTTGCAAACTCAATTATCCGAAAAAAACACACGATGGATTAATTGAATGTGCTTCTCTAATTTGAAGAGGAGCGTATGAGAATAATTAAAAGAAATGAATGTTCAACTAAATATGTGTATTCTGAGACTCATTTTTAACTCACAATACTATTTTTGATAGGAGTATCTTGAAGCAAACTTGAGGATGATTACCATCGCCCACTACTTAAAATTTCTATGTTTCAATTTTTTATGATAATTCATGCAAAATAAATAACTCTGAAGTAATGGCACGTGAACCACACAACTTTCATGAACCAAAATATTTCCAGAGACTGAGGCCAGTTCGATTAAAACCTGCTACCATCGGAACAATTTTAATATTGTTAATTAAATGAGATATAATATAACCCAACCTGCCTTACTGTGTGTGTGTGTGCGAATCACTGTATCATAAAAATATCTAATTTGGTCCTAGCTTGAAAACCCGATTTAATCGTTCATTTTTTATATCTTGTGCTGTGCATTAAAAACTTTAAAAACTTGTGCACATTATTTTCCTTGTGTATACGAAAGTATTATTAAATGTCAATATTATTATTGGATGAAAAACCTAAATTTATCTTTAGAATAGGATCATTGAACCTAATGAGATATTCTAATCAGTTTTTTTGTTAATTATTTATGTATTGTACAATTGACTAAAATTTCAACTAAGCAGTGGTTTTAGCAATATTATTGTATTTTTCATTATAAATCTATAATTAATTTCAAACAAATTTTTCAATTCTATGAATATTTTACAAACCTTGTAATTAAATATATATAATATAAAGTAACTATTCAAAAACTCTTGGGAGTGCTTAAACTGTAATTGACTTGTGATTGAAAACCGTGAGATATATATATTTATTTAACTGTGTCTACCAATAACTACAAAATGATGTAAAAGGCCTCATCCAGACACCTTACTCATCCATTAGACAAACTACTAAGGAAGCAATAATCAAATTTATACATAATATTACCTTCTCCAAAGCGTCAAATAAAAAAACAGCACTAAAATTTAAAACTCTTCATTTTTATAACCAATTGAAAAGTCCACAATGTTAACTAAGAAGTGTTTATACGAATCTCCATTCCCTAAAGTTTAATTGTGACAAACACTATAAATTACTTTCAATATTTTATTTATAATGTTAAGAAATTCTTTAAGAGATAAAATTTTTAATGCAATTATTCTTCAATATGAAATTTTAAATTATTTATAAACGTGTTTTATTCTTTTAAATATTCCAGTTTTTCTAATAAAATTTCTCTTCTTTCTTTTATCAATCTCCTTTCGTTGATTATTCTTCCTACTTTTAGGCTAAATGCTTTATATTTTTTTATTTGTATTAATTTGCAAATCAAATAGAAAATAAAAGTAAACACACAGGTATTATAAATAATTTTTGATCAAAATATCAAGATAAATAATTTAAAAGTTGAGAACTTAAATAACGACTTTAGATACATTTAAAATTATATTTCATTCCTCTTTCTACATTTAGTGAAAAGATTTAAATTACTTTAACTGAAATCAAATGTAAACACACAAAATGTATTGCATACTTATATGTGATAACGTCAAACGTATCTCAAAGCACATTTCATACGTGGGTTACAGATGTTGGTATTAGGCTAACTATTTTAAAATGCAAATTATATCGAATCTTTTTGACATTGCTACCATAATTTATACTTAACTTCATTTGAACCAGGCATTATATTTTGAAAAACAAATTTGTTATGTAAACAAGACTTATTTGCAAACAAATCGTTTAATGAAAAAAATAAACTTTAACTGAAACCTAACCAAGCTTCTTTTGCTATAAATGAAATAATAATGCTCAAGTTATAAGGTATTATATTTTTCCTCGCTTAAATAAAATGCATGATCTATTTAATTGATAGATTTTTATTATATTTATACTTTTCTGTGGTCATAATTCTTCCGCTCTTTAAAGTGATAGAAATATAAGTAGAGAAAAAATTTAAACTCAATAGAGGGTGTAAAAAAGGTAAAATTTTCTAATTTTATGTATTCATTTTCAAGTGTTTTAATATAATAATATACTTTTTATTAATTTAAATAATAGTGAACAGTTTTGCACACCATTCTTAAGACTTATTTCTTTATCCTAATCCAGTATTTTTCCTTTTCAAAACCATTTTGTATCGAAGCATCACTTTACCTTAATTTGAAAATATATAACTACGAAATTTATTGTATCATGTAATTACCAATATATTCGAAACTGCTTGCTTTAACAAGAATAAAATATTTTTCAATAAAGTTTCCTTGTCAAGGAAAACTCTAGAATGTATTCAATTTAGCTGCAACTTTAGATTTAATTCTTGTTAAATCAATTTTAGAGGCCATTAATAGATTTACAATGAAGATCGGTTTGATAAAAAAAGAAGTATGAACACTGATTGAAAACTCAACGTAAACAATAATGAAAGCAAATCATTAAGACATTTTTCCTCTTCAAATCGATGATTATAAGTTTCATGGGAGGGTACAGGTGTTAATATTTATATTTTCAATTTTTACAAGTTACAAAGTCCAGAGTTTTAAGAAACTATAGTTTACAACCCTCAAATTTAATGTATACCTGAGACATATAACACGATGAAATTAATTTGTTTACGCAAAGAATACTTTTGCATTGTTAATGTTTGTTGCGAGCTTTCAGATAAATATTCCAGTAAGTAATTTTCACTAGAAAAAATTTCATTTCATTTATTAAAATTTCTGGTTGAAATTTAAATTTTGCACTTTACTTTCAATAGAATAAAAAAACATTCTAATTTCTTTAATTTATCTACAATATCTAGCACAAAAAGCGAATAGAAAATAAAGGTGGAACGAAAACTTTTTAAATAATTTGGGAAAAATGGTTGGAAATTTGTAAAGATGCATTTATCTAAAAATGTAACATGCATTGGAATGATAATTTAAACAGCCTCGATAAATTTACAACTCTATTTCTTTAAACTTTCTCTCTCTCTCTCTCTCTCTCTCTCTCTCTCTCTCTCTCTCTCTCTCTCTCTCTCTGTAATTATTAAAGTTCTTGAACTAAATTATAGAAACTGAAATTAAATAGCAGAAATGCAGCAAAGAAAAAACATGATTCTAACTAATAGCAGGTTTCAGCAGTTGCGAGAAATCTAAATGTTTTAAAAAGCAATCAACATGAAGATATGCTCTGTCATTATTTCCCTACTACTTTCCTGCGGCGCAGTTTTTACAAAACTTTCATAATATATCAGATGCTTATAAAAGCCAAACTTAGCGCTTCCTCATGTGACACACGAAGGTCATCTTATAAAGTTTTTTTCCCAACCTGCACAAGTATTGCGTCCTCTCTCTTGAAGCTTCAATCACCTAGGCTTTTTCAGAGCGTTCTAGCTAGCAAATGCTATTTCGGTTTCCATCTGGTTCCAAATATTTGGTTGATTCGTTGTTGTCCGATCTATAGAGAAAATCTAGCCGGATAATGGGATTTGCGTCAAAGACATGTATGATATCTGGCTTTTTATGGCAAGGGATATGATATAAAGTTCTATTGGATTCCAAGTCCCATAGGTTTTGAGGACAATGAAAGGTCTGATGCAGCTGCTAAAGCTGCATCGTCTTTACTTCATTCAACTGTCCCCCTTTTAGATGTGAGAAAGATTGTAAAAAAAGTACACTTATATTCTCTCTAGAAATAGCTTATGTTATCCTGAAATTTTCGTCAAACATCGGGATTTTTAAATTTATTTATGTTGAATATTTCATTGGTTAATACCTTAAAAAACTATTTTTTCGATTTATATTTAATATTCTATAGTGCAAAATTGTTGTCTTGAACGAAATTTGTTCTTTGACTATACACATCCAACAAGCTGCTTTCTTCCTATGATCAACAATGAGATGGCCACTGTGTTTTTGTCTAGAGATTTTTATGTATATTTTGTATACTCTTAAGCGATGCTTAATGCCTCCTAATCCAAAGTTGTTTCAAGAAGTGATAACAATCAATCTTTCATTAGCATACAAGCTATGATTCTAGACGAAAGATATCAGCATTTGCTTCAAAATCTTCGCGATGAATTTACGAATACATTTTAATGTTAATTCGCAGAGCAATCATAGGTCCATTTCTGAAACTATTAAAACTATCTTTTTAAGGCTGATTTTTATCTTTTTCAGGTGCATGTACGCACACATTGCAATGTTTCTCAACTTCGCCTTTCAAGCGTAATTTACAGATTTGCTCACTTCTAGTACTGAAGGTGATTACATTGTTTTAATTTCTTATTTACAATAAACTTATACGAAAATGTGAGATTTTTCCTAGCTACTAGATTACACATTACCATTCAGTATCAACTATTTTTTGGTTTCAAATTCTAAGATTTTTAAATACCGTCATCTCTAAATTGCTGATATTAAAGACTACAGATATATCTGAAATTTCACAGTTAGTCTCTCCTGGAGAGTGGTCATAAGCTGCAAATGGTCATTTTCAAAACTATTTTTGCCCCCAATTGACTTCGAAGGAGTCACTAATTTCACTCTGTTATTTCTTAAGCTGAGCTGGTTGCCGAATGTAGTGTCTTCATTTCATCAGTTCTATTTCGAGTTTGATTGGTTTACAATGATTTGAAATCCATTTAAAACTGTACTTCGTGTGTAGAAAATGAAATTTGAGGGTTAAAAAAGCAATCTTTTTATGTTCCAAACTAGATGAATATCCACTTCTCATGAACCAGCCTTGATGGCCAGAATTATTTTAGTCACCCTGTTCGATATGTTAGGCGTAGCGGTTAAACTTTCTTTCAACCCCCAGTCTGGATCACCAGTATACATACTTCACACTTCATTATACATACCTCACACGTCATTCGAACACGTATGTTAAGTTCTTTTTATTTATATATTTATTTCTTGCAAATGGAATTTTTTTTCAAGAACCATGGTTATAAAATTTCTTTCATTCATAAAAAATTAAATATTTGAAAAAACCATCTTGAAACTATTCAGCTATATATAAATTATTAATATTTTAGTTATTACAAATACATTTTTATTTGTGGTTTAAAATGACTCATTGTTAACTAATAATTTTTTTTTTTTAGTTTTTCTTCTCAACATTTTCTTTTACTATGTCAAACACATATCTTAATTTGAATATTATGTAATTTGTTCATGAAAGACACAAAAATATGCAATTTAGAAAATGCGGGATAAATTGAGATGTTCCACACCAAAAGCAAACAGGTTTTCATTTCAGCTACAAATGAAAAGTAAAAATAGATTTACTATTCAATTCATTCGATTATTTTTAAGCATATATAAATTATTCTAAGCTTGAATATGTAAAAATCAATTTAAATCAATATATCCATTATTTTTCGGAAAGCGTCAAATCATAGGAAATTATTTAAATTTCAGGAAGATCTGTGAATAACATTATTGACGCTCTGATCAAAAAATTTTAAAATCTAGACAAACTTTCCCTATTACTAATGTTAAAACATTAAAGACATCTACCAGTTCTTTTTTTCAATTCTGATGGTATGAATTATCCAGATTTGCCCAATAATTGTTCTCCGAAACACTGTATGCATAGATAATTACGATTGTAGTTATTCTGGAAACTTAAAATGAACGACAAAAATTGGGAGTACCACAGTTTTATCTATGGAATAATTGTCCAAAATTCTATTCTAATGTTTATGATAAAATAGGTTTATACCTATACGTATAATCTTTGTTTAGTATATAGTATACCTATACGAATACAATAAAAAATACGTTAAGACAAAAATGTGTGTATGTGTGTTTCTTATGCATTTATTCTTGAATCGGAAATTTCATATTATTTCAACACATCTTAACACTTTTAATATTATGGATTTTCTCTTGAAATTTCTTTGCGGAGATCAACAACACTATGTTAATTATTCTCCTAAATTTTAAGGTAACTTCAATTTTCCTTTTTATCTACATTAGTTTGGAAGCCAAATAGAAAATAAAAGTAAACACATTAACATTATAAAAAAAATTTTTTTGATCAAAATATCCAGAAGAATCATTGAAAAGTGTTGTTGCATGCCCGCTTTGGCCAGCAGCTCTAGATCAGGGGCATAATATTAAACACCCACAAAAAATCTAACACCATCAAGAATCATTATATAAATCATGCTTGGGATAGCCCCAGGTTCTCAAGGATGTATTCTGGCGTAGCGTAGCTTGTTCAGCGAAACAGTTCGTTCACATATCGAAAATTTTTTTCTTGAAAATTAATTTTATAGTTTAAAAGTTATGCATTTAAATAACATTCATGAAATGACTGGAAATAAAAAAATATTTTTTCATTCCACATTCTACAATTAATGAAAAAATTTTAATTACTTTAACAGAAATTGAATGTAAACACACACACAAAAATTACTGTGCGACTAATATGTACTAGTATCAAAATCAAACTAAACTTACATTTCGTACTTGGGCTACGGCCGGGAGTTGTAGAATAAATATTTAAAAATAAAAATAATTGTAGCTTCTTTGCATTACTAATGTGACAAATACCTCAAGCCGGGTATTAGAGTTTCTGAAAATATTATAATATAACTAACACACTTATGCGTATGCAAATCTTTTAATCTGTCTTAAAGAAGCTTTACAACTTCTGACCGTTAAACTGTTCACTATGTAGTGTCAAAGAAAATGACTAAAACTCTTATTAAATCAATTATTCATTTTTTTACGCAAGAACATTAAAAAAATCATGTTTTTAATTGCTCTAGGTATTAATAAAATTTAATTTTTTAATACCAAAGTTAATTTTGTAAAAAAGTAAAATAAATAATAAAGCTTAGATTTTATTTGGAATTTGTCTGAAAATCAATATGCAAATATTATTTCGAAGACAGAAAAAATAATAATAATTCAACACACAATTTGCTTTGAATATTCTATACATACAATATTAAAATCACAGTTTTGTCGCAATTTTTACATCTCGTATAACTATTTCATCTCTTATCAGTATTAACGCGAGAGCTGAGTTAAAAATAACCTTATTGGAAATGAATTTTGAATAAGTTTCCAAAAAATTAATTTCAATACCAAAATTATCTTTCGGACAGAGAATTTTTTTTAAATATCGTATTGAACCTTACATACGAAAGATTTTTTAAAGTCTTATTTTAAATGAAGCAGTAACTTCCTCTTAATATTGTCTTAGCGGTAACGCTTTGCACTTAAAAGTTCGATCCTCGGGCTGGTAAGAAAAGATGCGTGCTTGGGAATTAAACACTGGGGCTTTCACATTAGGCTGATTACCTAACCGGGACATATGCTTCGCACTTTAGGGTCGTTGGTTAGTTGAAGAAATACGGGCACTGTAGGTCTTAACTCACTTGGGCTGCCATGCAACAGGTTTAGTTATTTTTAAACTTCCTCTTAATTCTTTTGGTGTCCATAGTCTCACACATCCCAGTTATGGAGGATAAAATATCTGACATATATTGTGGAATTAAGCAGAATATGAAGTAACAGTAAACTTTCGTTGAAAACATCCTTTTCCTTGCTCCCAGATTATGTATGGTGAAGTTCTTAAAATGCGTATTACAGCTGAAAAAAATAGAGACATTGTAAGCAATCACTGCACATTCATTTCTTTTTTCGTTTCAAGGAATATTACACCGATAAGTGACCCCATGTACCTGTCCCAAAGGAATCGGGTGGAAAAACCTAAAGCATGCAAACCAGTGTCTGTATGTGGAAACGATCTAAAAAGTAATATAGGTGTCATACTTCCGTTACAAAATTGAAATACAATTTTTATACTGCTTGCCTTTTCTTCAAGAAAACGCAACTGGAAAAAATATAGTGCCAATTGTATAAATGACCCTCATTTTTCTTAGCAACTCTATACAGAAAAAATTGCCCTACAAATTTTTCTCATTCTTCGGATAACAATAATGGTAAATTTTTAAACTCCTCTACATGGGTTAGTTGTGTTGTTCTTATTATTTTTTGTACACGAAGGTTAATCATATCATAACGTAGCTTTTAAATGGATTCCAAACTACTACAAGCTTTTTCAAGTTTAGTTTGTCACTTAACGGTCATTTTTTGCACACGAGGGCTAATTAGAACGGAACTTACGGTTTAAAGTAAATTCCGAACTACTACAAACCTCCAAGCCTAAGCTGGGATTTGAACCTACGGATTGTTAAACTGAAAGTAAGTGTGCTAACCATTCGGCTAACAGCTCGGCGAACCACTACAAGCATCAGTCCCCAAACTCACGAATCACACTCATGAATTGTCGATTGGTTGGTTTGTTTGTCGCTCAACGGTCATGTTTTGCCCACGAGGGCTAATTAGACCAGGACTTACGGTTTAAAGTGGTATCCGAACCACTACAAACATCCATGTCCAAGGTGGGATTCGAACCCACGAACTGTTGAACCGAAGGCAAGAGCGCTAACCATTCGGCTGCCAGCTTGGCCATGAATTGTCGAATTGAAGGACAACGTACTTACCATTCAGCTGCCAAGCTGCCACCTAGGCTTCTCCAAGAGAGGTTTGGTTTGTTTGTGGATTTACGATTTGATGTGGACAGATGCTTTTGAGAAAGACTCAAAACTACTAAACTGAGCTTCAATTGAACTCTTTAACAGTAGAACTGAATGCAAGAGTCTTTATTTGCCAACTCGATCCTCTTACATGGGAAATATCTATGTCTATCTTTATATTCATTTAAAAAATATCCTTGGGGTCCACACCATCAAGTTGTGGCACAGTTTCGACTCCTGACGGGTCACGACTGTCTGACTGAACATTTGCACCTCATTAGCATCTTAAATTCACCCGACTGTCCACTCTGCAACTTGACAGAATTCAAGAATAGGACCCACCTTCACCACTGTGCGTCATTGCATCGCAGCTCTGAATCATCGCTTTATTGGCAGGTATGAGAACTTTTGGGGCAATGACTCCGGTCATCGCGTTTACATTTATGTACTGTATTCAAGTGTCCTGTTTTCTTCTCATGTCTATTTTGTGTTTTATTTGTGTTATTCCTTGTAATTGCCCTGCAATTGGAAATAAAAAAAGTATTCATTTAAAAAAATCTAATATTAACAGTAGTCTCATACTCATAATATATAAAATACTGATATCGTCCCATCAATTTCCAATTATAAGAAAAACCATCATACCTTCTTGCCTGGTGTGATGTTTTTCTTAGAAATCTGAATATCAGAAAGATTCTCCACTATTTATGAAGATTCTGCTCTATTAAATCAAAAGAAATGCATTGTTTATAATCAGTGAAAATATGTACTAAGCAAATAAGCAACATTTATAAAAATAATTTTAATGTTGTTAATCACCTGTCATAGTGATTGTTTGTTCCTTTGGAGAAAAAACACATGAGCACATTTACACCCAATGAGGATTCAAGCATCTGTTCCTTTTTTATTGGGAAAAGAATTAACACTGGTTCAAGTATCAGATTACTGTACATTGTGTCCATCTACGTTTTTAAATAGACTTTCAATCAGTGTTTGTTCATCATATCATTTTTCAACTACCAATTTAAGCGATAACAATGCTAAAAAAGAAAGATATGTTACACAAATTTAACAGAGTATGCATTTCGTTATATTGAAATTCTATAACTAAAGCAAGTAAAGACAGGTAATCACAATAAGTTACTTTATCCCAAATTTTTAATCTAGAATTTTGGCTTAAGCTATGCCCATACACAACAATAAAGAAAACCATTTCAATAACTCCGACTTTTCCCAATGCAGTCTTCCAATATATGAGTGAAAACAGTGTGAAAGAAAATAGCGGTGTGTCTTTGTTATAAAACCAGAACACAAAAGTTTTGATAAGAAACTCCTAATAAAATATGCTTGTCTGAATGTTGATTTGCTTGGATGATCATGATGATTTCCATTTGGTTTGTCGATCTTCGGTCACTCTGGCTCAAAAGGCCTGATTCAACCGAGAGTAATAGCTTAACTGAATCACTGCAAGTAACAATTACCCACATGGGGATCTAATTCGCATTACTATTTTAGATAGAAGCATATTAGCCGACTACATAAAACTTGGGGATGACTAACATCAACCGCTTTATAAAATTTCTAGAATTTTATTTTTATAATAACTCATGTCAAATAAAAAAAATCTCTCAAGTAATGACACATAAAATATACAACATTTACCAACTAACAAATTTCCATTGACGAAGGGCAGTCCTTTGATTAAAACCTATTACCATCTGAACAATTTAATAAGTCATAGTAAAAATTAATATCTTAAAATTTAACTGACAACAAAGAATTCAGATGTTCCATACCAAACATGCTTTCATTTCAGGTATTAATGAATAAAAGAAATGGATTTACAATTAGATAACAGTTCCTTATTATTCAAGCTCATACATAAATTATTTTAGGTTTGCAATAAGCAAAAGATAATTTAAATCAATATTTCTCTTGTTTTTAGAACCACAATTCAATGTGAATGATTATATTTTGCGATAATCTATCAATCAAATTTTGGATGTTGTGAACAAAAAGAATGCTTTCCTAAAGAGAGATTTCTTTTTACTATTTTTCAAATAAAAAAATTACCACTTTACTTTTTTATTCTCTTATTTTAAGTACCCAAGGTTTGCTATTCTAATTCGTGAAAATTGAAATCGGTATAGAAAAATAAATAAATATGCTTCTCCAATTTTGAGAGGAGCGTAAGAGACTTATTTAAAAAAGTTAAAAATCAAGCAAAACGTACACTGAAATTCATTTTCATCACTAACTCGCAAAACTATTTTTGTGTGTGATAGATGCATATTAACTCACCATTCAAAACTTGAGGATGACTAACATCAACCATTTCATAAAATTTCTGGAATTTGTATACTAACTGAAGCAAAACAAAAAAGAACTCTGAAATAATGGCACAAACACAATACAACTCTCACGAACTAACAAATTTCCATTAACCAAGGGCAGTCTTTAGATATAAAACCTACAACCATCTGAACAATTTAACAACTTATGATAAAAATTAATAACTTACAACGAAAAATCAGATATCATAGGGAACGGCAAACATGTTTTCATTTCAGGTATTAATGAATAAAAAAATTATAATTAGATAGCAAATCCATTATATTCAAGCTTATAGACAAAGCATTTTCGGTTTGCAATAAGCAAAAAATAATTTAAATCATATTTTTATTGTTTTTCAGAAAACGACAAATTATTGTGAATGATTAAATTTTACGAAGGTCTGTGAATCAAATTGTGGATGTTGTGAACAAAAAGAACGCGCTTTCCCAAAGAAAGATTTCTTTTTACTATTTTTAAAATAGAAAACTACCAATTTTTTTTTTATTCAGTTCATTTAACTTTCCAAGATATGTTAAACTAATGCAAGAAAAATATATACATACACTCGTGTCCTTAAATTAAGGATAATGCAAATTCAGGTAAATAAAAAGACAGAAGCAAGACAAATGTGACATATTTGTAAATTCTATTTATTAAACAAAAAGTAATGAGCAAAAAATATGCTATATGTTTGACATCATTAATAAAAATTCCGATTTTTACTCCCTGGAGCAAATTTCAAAAAGAACCTATTTGCAAAAAGCAATATTACGCTTGGTATGATGGTTAATACATAGTATGCCCACCAGATGATGCAATACGGCCATACAACGCCTAAGAATATTAAGTATCAAATTACAGATCAGATCTTGAGAAATATTACACCACTCATCAGGCAATGCTCTCCGGAGTTCCGGTATACATGTGGGATGGAGATGACGGGTTGCAATTCGTCAGCCAAGCATGTCCCACATATGCTCTATTGGATTCAAGTGCGGTAAGTATGCTGACCAGTCCATACGGGTGATATCCTCCGATTGAAGGCATTCGTCTACTATGTTTGCACGGTGAGGATGGGCATTATCATCCATAAACAGGTATTCTGCATCCATGGTGCCCCGAAACAAACGTACAGGTTCCAGAATGACATCCCGATAGATGTTGTCTGCCATGGTTACATTTTGAACATGCAGGTTAGTTCTGGAACCCAGAATAATTCCTCCCCAAACGAGCAATCCTGCACCACCGTAACGGTTTCGTTCAATGGTTTTCCCTTGGTGGTAAGGGGTACCTGGCTCTCTCCATATGAAAGTCCGGTGGGAATCGTCGATCCATAATGCATGCTCTCTAATCCAAGGTAACCCCAGGCGACAATGAGTTGCGGTAAGTGGAACACATCTGACAGGCCTACGAGCATATAGATCAATGTGACCTAAGCGTCTGTACACGGTCTGCCTTGAAACTGTCGTACCGGTAGCTGAAGAAAGCTGACGAGAAAAGTCTGATGCTGTGCTCCGTCTGTTTCTTTTAGCAGTAATTGCCAAATACCGGTCCTCATTCGGCGTTGTAATTCGGGGTCGACTTGTTTTGTAATGTCTACTCACTTTACCATCATTGTGGAACCGTTGCCAAAGCCTGGAGATGACACTCTAGGCGATTCCAAGTTCCTCGGATGCTTCCAGATGGGTACGTCCACATTCCAGACGGCCAATAATTCTACGACGTAAAACATCAACCAAATGCTTCCTTTGTGCCATAACAAGCAGTTGTTGCACTGAAAGGCTTTTAAAGCGCTTGTGAATAATTTTACTTCGTTGCAACCATTCTTATATACCCCTCTCTTACACTCTCATCATTGTGACGTACTATCGGCGCCATCTGGTGGTTTCTTGTAATGTGCATATTATTCTTACACATGTGTGTGATAATTCTACACACACATGTGAAATTTTTATTTTAGACTTCATTTTATCTGTGATTCTGAATTATCCTTAATTTATGGACATGAGTGTAGTTCGCAGATAATTACATATGCTTCTTCAATCCGAAGAGGAGCGTATGAGACTAATTTAGGAAAATTGAAAGTCCAGCAAAACAATCTTTGATATTCATTTCTGACTCGCAATACTATTTTAGATAGACAAATAATAGCCCACTATATAAAATTTGGTGAGGGCTAACATCACTCACTTCATAAAATTTTGGAATTTAATTTGTATAATAACTTATGCAAAATAAAAAAAGAACTCTGAAGTATTGTCTGAAAAATTTAAATCTGAAAAAATCTGAAGAATTTAACTTACAACTATGAATTTAAATGTGTCATACCAAATGGATAACATGTTTTCATTTCGGGTATTAATGAATAAAAATATAGATTTACAATTAGGTAACAGTTTCATTAAGCTTATAAACAATTATTTAAGCTTGCAATAAGCAAAAAATAATTTAAATCAATATTTTTATTTTTTTTAAGAAAATGACAAATCATTGTGAATGATTAAATTTTACGAAGGGGTTTGTGAATCAAATTATAAATGTTGTGAACAAAAATAACGTTTTCCCAAAGAGAGACTTCTTTTTACTATTATCAAATAAAAAAACTACCAATTTCTTTTTTTAATCTGTTATAATAAGTTCCTTAGATTTGTTAACATAACGCCCGGAAGAAAAATGTAGAAGACTGATAATTATGTATGTTTCTATCCAATTAGGAGAGAAGCATATTAGCATAATTTTAAAATGTGGCAATCCTGAAGAACGAATTCTGAGATTCATTTCTAACTCACAATACTAGTTTTAGATATGCGTTATATTTGCATAAGAGCAAACAATAATATAAATCAAAATTTTTATTGTATTTCAGTAAATGTCAAATCATAGTGAATGCTTGATTTCAAGATCGTCATGAATCAAATTATGAATGCTGTGAACAAAAAAGTTCTTTTCAGAAACGAATACTTTGTATTACTAATTCTCTAATAAAAAACAAACTACCAGTTTTTTTATTTTATTGTTCTATATTTTGAAAATCAAAGATGGGAAACTATGAACTAATATATACATATATATATAATCAATTGTAAATTATAACCATTAACATGCAATACCGAAGCTGAAATTAAATTTAATGAACGCGAATGTCCCTGCTGTTCTTTCCACTAGTTCGCAATGTCTCAAAATTCCCGACAACCTATCCTAACGCTTATACATCGAAGGGTTGGGTTGGGTTGGTTGGGTTTTATGGCGCAAGGTCCAAAATTGGACATGCTGCGCCAACTTAGACATTGAAGAGTGGTTAAAAATTTGGAAAATCAAAATTAATGTAATGAAGTCCAGGGCAGTCCTCTTCACGAGGAAGTTATCACAATGTCCTAGAATTAAGATAGGAGGTATTGAAACTCCATGGTTGCCCAAAGTGGATTACCTGGGATTAACTATCTATAAAAGGCTTGCTTGGAAGCTCCATATATCTAAAATTAAGAACAAATTTATATTAAAGAAATATTAAAACAAAATCCTCATGATGATTACTTACTCAAAAATAATTTTCTTTATAAATATATTAATGGTAATAGACTGTTAGTGGTCCCAGAAGAAATGCAAATCAGTATAATTAAATCTGCACATGAGAAAGGTCATTTTGCAGTTAAAATAACAGAAGAAAACTTAAATTCCAAACTCTACATTCCTCAAGTTAAGCAAAAAATCATGAATTCTTTATCAAATTGTATACCGTGTACTTTAAGCAATCGAAATAGAAGTAAGCAAGAAGGAGAATTACATCTAATCGGAAAAGACAACACTCCTTTACACACACGTAGATCATTTAGGTCCGTTCGAAAGTACTCATAAGGGATATAAATATATCTTTGCTGTGATGGGTGGTTTTGCCAAATTTATATGATTGTGCCCCACTAAATCTACTGACGTTTCTGAAGTAATTTCGAAGTTAAAACTCCAAAAGACTGTTTTCGGTAACCCCTCTTATATAATTTCGGATAAAGGTTCTGCATTTACTTCAAATGATTTCGAAGAATGTTGTCGCCGCGAAGAAATTAAACATTTTTGTATAACCACTGGTTTACCTAGAGCCAATGGTCAAGTAGAGTGCCTTAACTCCAGTGAAATGTATGTTCTGTCTAAACTGTCGATAGACAACCCAGCTAAATGGTATTTGCATGTTAGTAGTGTACAACAAGTTATAAACTCAACTTTTCACAGAAGTATTAACACAACACCATTTGAATTGTTGTTTGGTACAAAAATGAAACAAAAAAATGATGTTAAAATTACAGATCTCTTAGACGCAGAAATGCTAACAGATTTCATTTATAATTGTAATAACCTTAAAAAAGAAGTTAAGAAAACAATTTTTAAAAAATCAAAATGAAAATCGCAAAACCTATACTTTAAGAAGAAAACAAGTAAGAAAATTCAAATTAAATGATATCGTTGCTATTAAGCATACACAATAAAGTCCAGGTCTCAAATTAAAACCCAAGTATTTAGGCCCCTACAATGTAATAAAAATTAAAACGAATGACACAAACGATGTTGAAAAGATTGGTTTTATACCGAATGTCCCCTAGGTTGCCAGTACTTGTGCTGAGTACATAAAGCCTTGGCCTGATGTGACTTAAAATGTGCTGAATGAGGAAAAGAAAACACCGATGACGACCAACTTCTGATTTTGACTTTTTTTTAACCACTGAATTGCAACTTTTTAAGACTAAAACATTTTATTTCAGATTGTTACTTTTTATTATTTTAAAAAAAATATAATAACTGAGGTGTGTTCAAAACGTTTCCTTTTGAAGATGGCCAATGACAAGAATGAAGATGCCACCATCTATTCTCTAACCAGATGAAGATGAAAAAGTCCACCAAGACGGGGAATCTCAGATTCGAGGAAAAATGACGATGATTTAGATGAGAATTGACAAGATGAATTGGATGAGAATCTACAACACAGTTTTACTTTTTTTCTTGTACATGTTACTGCTCTTATTATTTTTTATTTCAGGAAGTTCTGATTTTAAACGAATGCTGAGGTCATCTATTGTCGTCAAGATGGCCGATTGAGAGATTGAAAGCGCCACCAGAGGACCATTCACATCTACTTCGCCATCGGACAAATAGAAAAGAAGGAGAACGAGATGAGGAGAGGCCAGTTAAAAAGACGTGAAGACTTACAAACTGATTTTGGACTTTAATTAACATTGAATGATAACCCTCTAAGATGATGTTAGATTAGACTAAGTGATTTGATATTGATTTGTAAATATGTAAATAGTATTACCTTGTTATTTTAAAAATCATTATTGAACAATTTAAACTTCATCTGTCCTTATTTCCGATAATGAAACGACAGAACCCACATAACATACATACATATATATATATATATATATATATATATATATATATATATATATATATATATATATATATATATATATATATATATAGAATATATATAACTAAATTTCCATGGGCATTTCTAAAGTGCTATGAAGCCAAATAAATCCTAACAATCCGGGCCCCACTTAGCCTAGCAGGTGCCTTTATTGAAAATTTCTTCACGGCCCTTTTTCTTCTTTTCAAGAACAATAAATAAAGAATATAAATATAGAAAAGCATACCTAACTAGAAATTCAATTCAATGAAGACAGAAATTATAAATTTTATTATATTATTTTAATTTTGCAAAAAATTTATAACCTTGCTGATATTACAACCAAATACAGCTTAATTTTCGTATTTACGATGGCTCAATTAAACCAATCAGAAGCCCATATTTTCGTAAACATATCATATTTTGTGACATTTGAAAATATATAGTCTTTTTATTAGCTAAATCAGTCCATGGTAAAATTTAGCTGAATTCTGCCCTAGAAAGCCATAGTTTTTCATGAATTATGGGTTTGATGTGTTCATATGATAATCTAATGTAGAAGCTAACATAACACTGACGGATTTTACACTCTGCTGATATTTTGTTAAAAATTTTATTAAAAAAGTAAGTATAAAATAAACGTTCTGGAGGCTCTCAATGATGTGGAAGCCCAGTGCAACTGTCTCGTATGTCCTTTCCTTAGTTAGACTCTGGTAACAATACTGTTTTGAATAGTATGTAAATGCATTCATAATAGAAATTTATATGCGAGTGAATAAATGTTGATAAATATTTTTACAATCGTGTAATACTTTATGAATAAGAATAACATTGGATTAGCAGTAATTTGATGGTTAATAAACTACAGAATATGATTCCATTCAATAATATAATAAATCTAAACACAAAAACATAGAATATTTTGATTTCGCTTATAATTTTAATATGAAATAATTAACAGGTAATTACCTGGAACCAGGGGGTACGTGTACCTTCCTGGGGCTTGAGCACAGCCACCAGGCGCGTCGGCAAGTGGTGGATAGCCGAATGTCCTGTAGGAATGACAGGATAGCCTTGAATATAGAATCAGAGGCCGCGAACCAGCTCCCGTAAACCCTGGTGTTATGCGATCCGTGCCTAGGGCTAATTGGCACCGCGGTATTGGTGTCTTAACGGAGCCTCTAGTTGCTTGGCGAACTTCTAGAGTAATTTGCCTTGCCCAGTAACTCAGGCAATGCTGGGTGGACTTATATTACCTGAGCTTTTTAATTGTTATCTTGTGGCTGAAAAGACACAAGAAGTAACAAACCTTTCTGCATTTGCAGGTGAAGCCTCTAAAGTAGACCTTGCTGAAAAAGACAAGGGAACTCAGAGGCAATCTTGTAAAGGGGCAGCAATGAATCCTTCACTTGAGGTAGAAATGACCTCTAAACCATCTTCTTCTGGTGAAAGTCAGGAAGCTATTCCTAGCATGACTGACTTTCTGACCAGATGGGACTATTTCAGCAAGACCTTATCTGCTGGAAATGTCATATGCAAGAGGAAACGGCAGAGCATGTCATTTACAAATGTGAGGCTCTTGCCCTCCCTAAATTAACTTCTTTAGGCTTCATCCATACTAGAGAGTTACACCTAGACTCCATTAAAGGAATATTGGACTTTATTAGTAAAGTGGGTGACCCAAGCAACTGGAACTAGGAAACATTGGGTTTGGAGTTAATGGTACAAAATGCTGATAAAAGCAGAGGTGCCCAATGACATACAAACTCAATTTTAGAAGAAGAAGAAGAAGAACAGGTAATTAAACTTACTTGTTACTCAAATATAAACTTACATGCACGGTGACTTCTTTAATGCATCCTTGATAAAAACTAAACGGCTTACTTTGATAAGCAGCAATTTGAGCGATTAAACTTCAGGAATCAAAATTTTTAAATGTATTGGAGTCAAGAAAATTTAAAACCTCAATTAATAAGTAAATTATTAAAAAACAAAAAACAATTAAACACTTAGAAAATTAGGTAGCTATATTAGGTTTAATTCTTATGCATAATTTGACAGAATCTTATCATATCCAATATTGGTAGGAATTTGTCCTAAAAAGGACCAATAATAACTTATCATGGCATATTGAAAAACACTTGGCACCCACCATTGATCCAATATAGGTTTACCTTGGCTTTTTCTACACTGGAGATAACTCAACTTCCATTATAAGACCCCAATATTGACTTATTTTGTTATGTTCACTGCGAAAAACTAGGTCACTAATGATATGTCTAATATTGGGGCTCATCTTGGGAGCAGGCTCGATACAGGGGAAAACTGGGCTTCCATTACTTATTGATTCATTATTGGCATTATCTTGGCATATTGTATATTGGGAATAATTTGGCATTGATTATTGGAGTTATCTTGGCCACACACACAAGATAGCCAGTTTTGGGCAAAACTATTTATATTTAAAAAATTTTAAGCAAATTCTTTTTATTTTAGTTTGTTTTAGTAAATTAAAAATATCTCTTATACTCTCAGTTCTAAATTAATAAAATCACACGCATCTTCAATCATCTAAAATATTTTTGCTATGTGCCCTTTATTTTTAAGACTACATACAAGAAATACTTCTAGAATAGCATTTAAAATGTTATAAAGTTATATTAAATTAAGAGAGTTTGAGAAACATATATATATATATATATATATATATATATATATATATATATATATATATATATATTGTAACGTCACCGTTATTACTTGCAAAACCCCGAGATAATTCTCGAATTTCGATGGAATTTAACACTCTTTGCAGCTGTTGAAGAGATCGATATCGATGTTTCTTAGTTTGAACCCAGGAACTACGCAGTACAAAAGACGATCAATTAATTGTAGTCGGGAGATAATAGGGGAACTGCAAACAGGATTCGTGACAGGCCATGAATTTTCTCATGGCAAGGGGCCAGGTCTAAGGTTTATCACGTACACTAGCATTCAGGCCATTTACTTCATTTTGATAATACATCAATTAGTGACATAATACTGGATTTGACATAATTATTAAGGCAAACTCAAGGAATATTTAAAGGTATTCTAATTTAGGTGTTCCTAAAAGAAGTACACAGCATGGTATCAAAGTTTTCACAATAATGGAAGAGTTAGGTAAAATATATAAGTCAAATATTAGAGCAATTTATGATTATTTACATAGATGGTTTCTTGTTAAAAGGAAACGAATAAAACACACACACAACACAAATATTTAATACATCATTTGATAATACGAGGGTCTACAGATAGCGCCACTAGTATAGAACTTGGTTTGCGTGATTGCTTGTTTACATACTAGATTGTTGTTTTCATATGTATTTTAAAGATAAATGCGCTAACAGTTCAAAAATAAGACCAATGGCGCGCGGTGTTCCCAAGTGGTCACCCTCCCAAGTACTGACCGCGCCCGAGAGGGGCCAGGTACTTTCGAAGAATTTATTGTATCTTCTCCCTTTTTAATTTGAATCGGTGGAGTAACCGGAAACTGGCAGTAGAGCATTGACTTCAGAAGAAGATTTCTGAGGTCACTGGAGTTCTAGATGTTGGAGGAAAGGTTAGATATAAATAGCAGGCCCTGGTAGAGGCTTGAGATTTTTGACCTACGCGTGGTTTCCCTAATACTGTTCCCGAAAGAATCCCTGAGTAGTCAAGTCTAAGCATTTGAAAGAGAAAAGTGAGTGGCTTTTATCTCCTGATCACAGAGATTAACCTCAGACCTTGAGCCTGAATGCCCCGAGTCTTCCTTAATCTCCAGAGAAGATCATCGGCATTATATAGTGACTTTCCGAAACAATTTCCCGAGTGTGGAAATCAGGAGTCAGTTTTCCAATACCTGCGAGGAGTTTCCCCTGACCGAAAGTCCAGAAAAACGTTTCGGAAATTGAGGAATTTGCCAGTTTTCCTGGAACCTAAAATTTATGAAAGTTCCTTGTAAATTATCTTGTACGTTTGTAAATAAATATTCAGGCAATACAGTCATCAACAGAATATCAAACTAGCTGAATATCAAATTATGTGAGCCTGATTCCGTAGCGGCTCTTGCCTACCTATAATTCAGCCTTCCCATACTGAGTACACCACCGGCTTACATAATTTAAACTGATGGCAATGGGGAGATCAGTGAAAACAGCTTGAAGGAACTTTTCGTTGTTTTTCTGTTAGATTTGTGAGATTTTACGAAGTATTCTGAGTGCCACGATTGATACGACTTGAGCTGCTTCACAGCTTGGAAGCAAACATCAAACCTGTAAGTGCCCAGTTTTGTTCTCTAATTTGGACCAACAGTGTTTAAGAAATGTGTATTAATTAATCGTAAAATAGAAACCTGTAAACTGTTTTAGAACTATGATTTAAATTAAATTTTTTTTAATTAAGAGTATTAGAATTTTTAGAGAGGTGTATAAAGCTGAATAGAGTATATTTCTGAAGTAGTAAATTGAGTAAGGAATATTCAAAAAATATTTTAAATTAATATTTTAACACCCTATAAAACGAATTAGTAAACTAAATATTTATTGCTATTAAGTACTAAACGTTTGATTTTAAGAAACTTTATTACTTTTGAAAATTCAAAAATCTAATTAAATAGTAGTTATAATAAATAATATTGTTGTAAATAAATGAAAATAAATAATGGAATTATAGGGTTTTAAATCAGCATATTAAATTGAATGTTAATATGTTAAACTTTTGCATGAAATAATTAGTTAAAGTTGAATGAAATATAATTCCTTTAAACACACAAACATTTTATAATTATTTTAAATTGTTTAAATCTATGAATGTTATTTGTAGAATTAAATGAACTGACATAACTGAATATTTAACAAAATCGTTAACATATTTATGAAAATAATGCGAGTAATAAATGGTATTACATACAATTTAGGAAAATTCCAAATTGATTAGCTAAGTGAGATATGGTATTGTGTTCTGTTTAATATCATTAGCATTTGTCTTTAAATAATATTCTTTTTTGTTTTACTTGGTGTTGGTAAAAAATTTGCAATTTATTTTATATATAAGTATGCTCTAGTTTTAATTTTTAAAGGGCATTTTTTTTAAAGTTAGATCACGAACATACTTATATATAAAGAGGTAATATCAGACTTTATTGAGTAAGCCAATGAGATTGTGGGCGATGTAAACGAGAATCTGAGGAGGATTAATTTTAGAAGCGTTACATTTTAGGAAATCAGATGGCTAGTTTCCTTGGAAGAAAAACGAAAAACCAGTAAATGCTGTGATGCGAGCATAAGCAGCCGGAGAGAGAGAAAGGGAAGGAAGGGTTCCTAGAAACTTCGAGCTTACCCGTTGAAGAAGAAGAGGAAAATGTTACCCAGGACGCTGTCATTCCGGAGGCAGGTGAGAAGGGTATCGAATTCGTTATCTAAGAGAATGATAACACTCCCGAGCATGTTTTTAAAGTTTCCCCTGAAGAGTTTTAAATTGAGCAGACGCACGGCGGGATTCAGAGAAAAATACAGAGCAGAATTATGAAGTTGGAAATAGGTTACTGTATAAAATACAATCTGGTCGCTTGGTGAAGAAGCCGAGCTGGCAGCCGAATGGTTAGCGCTCTTGCCTTCTGTTCAACAGTTCGTGGGTTCGAATCCCACCTTGGGCATGGATGTTTGTAGTGGTTCAACTTTAAACCGTAGGTCCCGGTCTAATTAGCTCTCGTGTGCAAAAAATGACCATTGAGCGACAAACAACCCAAACCAAACCAAGCTTGGTGAAGAAAAAAAAATTGTTAGTGGTCCCAAAACATTAAGAAAGGTCATTTTAACTCTATGTCACGAAAGAGCAAGCGTGCATGTTGGAGTCACTAAATCAAAGCAACGTTTCGTAAGGCTTGGTTTTTGGCCGAGATGTTACCAAGATATGGAAAAATTTGTCAGAGAATGTGATACATGTCAATGTGTGGGGCACGCTCTGAACACAAGAAAGGCTCCATTATGCTTGACCCTGATATCGGTGAGCCATTTGTAAAGATAAACATTGATACGTGCTGCCCTTTGCCGGTGTCCGAGAACGGAAACAGATACCAGACTATTTTTAATTTTTTTAATTTTATTTCCGATTATCTTAACCACAAAATATTCGGTTGCTATACCCATAAAAGACATCAGCTTGATATCGGTTACTGCTACGTTGCTACAAGTATTCAGCTGCCTTGGTTTCCCAAAAGAAATGCAATGAGACAGTAGTACATCTTCTACTAGCAAACTCACGACCAAATTTTATATAGAATCAGGATAAAGGTTTTGCATAGCTCTGTTGGTCATCCGATGAGTATTCCTATCAAAAGATTTCATCCCACCCTTATGTAAACCTTGTTAACGTGTTGCTTGTTTACAAGATACGGCCAATAGAAAATGTACTCATAAGTAATGAATTTTGTAATATATCCTATGCGCTGTTACCGCACTTTCTGTTTCTTGTATAATTATCTCATTATCATGTGAACTTTAAAAATTCTATATGTCTGAAATAAAATGATTGTAGCATATTCTACAACATGGTAATTTATTTTTTTGTTATGTCTGCTCAGCTTAACCGATCTCTATATTTGCGAGTTATTTGATAATCTCTATATTCTCTATATTTGCGAGTTATTTGATAGATTTGAAGACCTTATTTAGATATTTGGAATTATATAAAAAGGTGTTCTAGAATTTCTACCAAACCAATTTACATAATCACAAGCAAAGTATAAAATCATTTTTAATAATTTAGAATTTCGTTATAAAGTATTAACTTACACCAAGTTCTTTATTATTGCCTTCAATAGCAAACCAACTGCAGAATTGTGACGTCATTTGGATATTTCTATTTTAAATTTTTTACAATTTTCGCAACAAATATATAAGTATTATTTTCAAGACAAAAAATGGCAATACCTTAAACCGAAGTCAAGGTGAACTAAAGTAAATATTTATACTTTTATTGTTATTTACTTGATTGTATTTTATGTGTATTTAAATTATAATAATGCACTAAAACTACCTTTTTTTAGCATAAAGATGCCTTTTACAGAGGATTTTTACCTTCCCTCTGAAGAAGAGTTAACTGTTCAAGAAATTAATTTATCTACTCCTAGTTTAAAAGCTGGTGCTCTTCACTTTGGTAAATATTGTGATACACAATGCAAGGTAAGAACTTTTAATTACATGAGTAAATCTTACAGTCACCAAGAGCTAAATAAATCTTATATAGCAATGTTTAGGGATTTTTTTTACCAAAAATATTCATCTGAAGCAATAGATCGAAAAATATAACATTTTTTCTTTAAATTTTAAAACAGCATTTTTTTAAATTTCTGTGTATTGAAAAATTTATTTTATCTCGTTAACCTTATTACATCACCTCGCGCAATATACAGTTTTCATGATCTAAATTGCGCTGAAACTCGAATTTTTAACATCGCACTCTTGAGTTGTTTTAGACTTCAAGTATCAAAATTTCCTATATTTAGTTATAATTTCATAATTCAGAAGATTACAAAACTAATTACTAGAAACTAATAAATATTACATATTACTAAACAAATATATAATATCTGAAAACAATGCAGTTCAGAGTGGGGACAACAGGACAGTGGCTCACAACTGAAAAAACTTTAATAAAGCTAAATGATATAATTATATCCCCCCATAGGATTTCTTGCTAAGTCTAGCGTCCTTTGTTTTGATTGTAGTGTTGCCAGTTTTCCCTTTGGTGTTGTCAATTTGAATATTTGTTGCTTTTTCAAATTTTTCCACTGGTTTCTACATCATATATATATGTGTGTGTGTGTATAAATACATATTTGATTATTTTGATTTATTTATAAATATTAAAGGGGCAACAGCGTTTGAATTTCTTGGTGACATAAAAGTCACAAATGTTGCCAATTGGTGGAATATCTACTCTATTAGTTCCAGATAAATTAATAAGATAAAAAGAACATTTTTATGAATACTTGCATTTTAATTAACCAGGTACTTTCACTCACCTTATGAAACATCAGTGTAATGATCTTTTTTCCATTTCATTTCATGGTATGTTCTAAAAATCCTTAGAAAACCTTTAATAAGATGTAAATTATCTTTGACTTAAATTCCAAATGAATAGATAACCTAATAAGCAACAATCTAATTGAACCACATGCATATATAAAAATGTTTACATTAGCAGAGGTTGCTGTAAACTGAAATATTTAGATATTAATCATAAGAATACTGGTAATACAAAAATATCATTTTAAACAGCTATGTATTTAGTATTTTTAATGAAATGAATAAAATAAAATCACTTCTGAATTTTCCCTTGCCCAACATAAACTATCAAATCTTAAAAATAAAGCCAAAAATTGCCAAAGGAAAAATAATTGAACACTTTTACTCTTGATCTGTATTTCCAAATTTGCTGAACTATGAGATATCATAAATATTCTTTTTCTAATTTATATGTAAAAGAGAAAACATTTACGTACAATTCCTTTCCATTAAATTAATATCTTAACTGAAGTAAAAATTCTTTGAGAGTTAATAACATATGATATTTCTATCTAATCAAAAGAAATTTTTACTTTACATTTTTAAGATTTGTCTGCAGACAGTTTAAATTGATAGTACTTACCAGTCCTAATTTGTAAGGTATAACAATATGCCTTTAAATTTCCATTGAGAAAAATCCTAGATTATCTTCAGTGTTCAGTACTATGGAACTAGTATATATACTGTCATTAAGGCTGTTATTTTTGTGTGATACAAAATTTTTCAAGTTCATCATACCAGTTATACATTAAATGAAAGTACTGACTAAAAATATAGGTCAACTGCAATGAAGTAATAGCTCAAATACAAAGGAGTTGGTATTGGTAATAATTTAATATTTTTTTAATCAATTTTTTCATTATAACTACTTATTATGTCAGACCAATGCTTAAAGACAATGATACTTACTATAATTCATATTTTAACCTGCAATGGGAAATCTTTTCTCAGCTTGGATTCAGTGTGATTAGTGATAAATGGCGATATTGTACATTAAGTATACCATTGGGTTACTGTGCATTTTTTCAGTCAATTGCATTCCAACATGGAGTCACGATGTTACCTTATTATTTTTGTAACATATTTCAACATCAAATAGTATAAGTTTCATTACAAAGAATCACAAAGAACATTGGAAAAAATTATTAAGAAATGAACAAAGATTATCAATTTAGGAAATAAAAATTGTACAAAATTGGGCATAGTAGGATAATGATAGAATTAGCAAGTAATTTGAAATTTGCACATTTAACAATTTTAAAGTCTAAATTAAAATAAAGAAGAAATAAAATTGTCAACTTAATTTAAAGCCATAATAACTATGTAGCAAAAAGGTCTTGTTCATGAAGTGCAAAAACTGAAGTTTTGGTGACAACCAGTACAGAATTTCATGCTGAAACCTTTGATTAAAAATGATAAACTGAAATTAAAATAAAGTAGTTACTTTATTTGTAAAATTTTAAAGAAAATCATTTATAGCTATTAGGAACTGCCACAGTAACATTTTTTAAAAATTAAAACTGTTATATTTTAATGCTTTGCTTTTGCTCCATAATTAGAAAACTCAAAAATTTCATTGTATACAATTTTGCTTATTGTGTCTTTTTTAATTTTTCAGGAATTTATGTTATGCCGTAAAGAAGAAGATGATCCTAGACGATGTCTGAAAGAAGGTAAAGACGTGACTGCTTGTGGTATTGAGTTTTTCCAAAAAGTGAAGCAGCACTGTAGGAAAGAATTTGAAAATTATGCTGATTGCCTTGAATGGAATAGTCCAGCTATGAAAATTCAATAGTATGTTTTCATATAATGCATATATATCTGTTATCAAAATAATGCAGGTATCCTAGATTTATAAGAAATCTTTTGCTAATGTGGGATAGGACTACCTTTGACATGTAATATTGAGACAAAAGGTCTTCCATTTTAAGCACTCGCTAAAAATCTTTATTTCTAATAATATTGAGCTTAAGTCATTTTTAAAAAGTGATAGAAAATCAGTTTTTACTAAGGAATTTGTTTAAATGAATTATTTTTCCTTATATGATTAAAAAAATGCATGGATAAGGAGCTAATTTTTTTAATGTACTACATAAAACTATTGAAAATTTTACTTAACATATAAAAAAAATTTTAAGTTTAATACAGTGGTAAAGTAATGTATTTGAAAGTACTTCAATTTTAATTAAAAACCATGCTTGAAGACAAATGCGTCTCTGTACTTTTCAAAATTTGTCACCTAATAGTATTTCATTTTTAATGTTTACAAAGTGAATTCTTAATAGATTTATGTCCATTATTTTAACAATCATGTGCACATTATCTTCCATTTATACTAAATAATTAAGTTTTTAAGCAAAAGGAGGCAAATTTATTTCATAATTTCTATCATCTTGGAAAATATGGATAATTTTTTTTAAAAAGAAAGTTTCAAGTTTTCATTTTAAGTAATAGGACAACATTTTTGAAATTCACTTTTTACTAGTGTTATAAATTTTTTATTTATTTCATTGATTGCTTCCCCATTAAATTATATATTTACTCAATTAACCCTTTCAGGTGTACTTCCCTTTAAATTTGAAATATTAACAAAAAAATTTGTAGGTTTTCTATTTAGGCCTATATGAATATACAGTGAAAATTTTGTAAAGATTGCATGTACTATTTCGATTTTGTGGGTGTTCCATCACATGGAGCACTGTGCCGCAAAGGTCGTAAAAAGCAAGCATTGCAGTGAAGCCCATATATGCATAAATATTTTTGCATATGAATGGAAAAACAAAGCATTACACCTACGTAGGAGATTTAGCGGGGTCCAGGTTGCATCACAAGAAGGCCTGCTACTCTACACCAAAAAAATAAATAAAATAAAATAAAGATTTCTGTACAATTTTTTTAGTTATCCCAGTAAGGTTTTGGGGCTGCATAGAGGAGCCTGGTTGAGATAAATCATTGCCATCATTTTCACTGGCATTTGACACAACATTATCAGACTGAGACTGATCAAGTGGCTTAGGAACATATTTCTCTGTATCACTATCCATATGTTCTGATTCACTAACAGAGGGTAATTTTGAATCATTTTTATTGCTTCATAAGGACTAAGACCTCTACGTGCCATTTATTTGCATTTATTAACAAATTAAAAATAAACTAGAAATTAAAATTTTATTTGCATAAAGTAAACTAAAAATATATAAATCCAAAATAATATGTACACAATATTATAAAGCAAATAGCAGCGAAAAGAAAAATCAAGAGCATAAAAAAATGCTTCTCTAACTAGAGAGGATTTGAACTAACTGATATAATCCTATACCACGCTGAAGCTTCCCATTTCAAGAGGCCAATAAGGGTGTAGAAATATTATCCATATAAGTAATCCTTTCTTGTACATTCCTCAACATTAATTTATTCCATCCCAAAAGAGAGAAAACAGTAAAAAATAAACAGCTGTTCCCCTCAGCATTGAGCTCCAAGCTAATCTCGTAAAGGAAAAGTACTGTTGCGGTGATGGTTTTATCAGATAATTCTGCATATACTTTAAGCGTAAAATATCTAAAGTAATATAGAATCAATAAATTGAGGTACAGACAACAAAATAACACAAATTTCTTTTCAAACAATTATTTTTGTATAAAAAAAATTTGGAAATATTCTTTCAAATAAAGGGATGTAAATCTTCTTCTTCTTCTTAGAGTTGGGTTTGTATGTCATTGGGCACCTCTGCTTTTATCAGCATTTTGTACTGTTAATCCAAACCCAATGTTTCATGGTTCCAGTTGCTCAGGTCACCCACTTTATTAATAAAGTCTGAGTCCTTTAATGGAGTCTAGGTGTAATTCTCTAGTAAGTATGATGCCTAAAGAAGTTAATTTAGGGAGGGCAAGAGCCTCGCATTCATAAATGATATGCTTGGCAGTTTCCTCTTGCATGACATTTCCTGCAGATAGGGTCTTGCTGAAACAGTCCCATTTTATGGAGGTGTTTTCTGAAATAATAGTGCCCAGTTATGAAGCCTACGATTAAATGTATCTTCTACCTACAGCATCTTAGAATTTCAGAGACAATCCTCGCTGATGACCCACATATGATTCTGGTCAGAGAGTCAGTCATGCTAGCGATAGCTTCCTAACTTTCACCAGAAGAATATGGTTTGGTGGTCACTTCTACCTCCTGTGAAGGATCCATTGCTGCCCCTTCTCTAGATTGCCTCTGAGTTCCCTTGTCTTTTTCAGCAAGGTCTACTTCAGAGGCTTCACCTGCAAATACAGAAAGGTTAGCTATTTCTTGTGTCTTTTCAGCCATAAGATAACAATTAATAAGCTCAGGTAATATAACAGTCCACCCAGCATTCCCTGAGTTACTGGGCAAGGCAAAAAAGCTCTAGAAGTTTGCCAGGCAACTAGAGGCTCCATTAAAACACCATTACCATGGTGCCAAATAGCCCTAGGCACAGGTCACATAACACCAGGGTTTATGGGAGCTGGTTCGCGGCCTCTGATTCTATATTCAAGGCTATCCTGTCATTCCTACAGAACATTCGGCGATCCACCACCTGCCGACGCGCCTGGTAGCTGCTCAGGTCCCAGGAAGGAATGTAAATAGTCTGCTGTAATTGAAAATGATTGATCTTTTGTGTAGTGCTGCCATCTATTATCAAAAAAGAGGTTTAAAGAACATTTTAAGCCAAATTTCATTTATTTATCATAAAATGCAATGATTTGGTAACAATTTAAAGTTTGGTGTTCTATCACCTGGAACACTGAACCGCAAAGGATTAAATCATACTATTTTTACTAATTTTAATCAACAAAGACATCTAATTTTTAAAAAATGAATTTAATTTTGTTGTGTGATCTGGTTTTTTTTTTCAAATGAGAGAGAAAAATATATGAATAGCATCTGAATCAAAACTAAATCAGATATTTTAACTATGCCCCGGGAATTTTATAATAAATTTAAAAAAATCCTTTAGGTATATTGATTTTACTGCCAGTAATACATTTATCCATAAACAGTTATAATTGGAATAAAAATTATGCGATAGTCTTCAAAGTAATATAATATTGATAAAGTCTCCTAATGTGTTTGATAAAAAACGTTTGGTAAAATTAGGAAGCTTATTGGTCAAAAATTTATTTCCATTAAAATTTCTATACTGTCTAATATTTTTTTACCAATATTCATTTTATTTATTGTATTTGTTATAATATATATTCTTGTCATATGTAATGTAATATTTTCTGTATAAAGAAGTATTTGTGTAGTTATAAGATAGCTTGCTATTTTTGGTCAATTTTTTATTATTTATCCTTTGAGCTGGAAATGGCAAATGAATAATATTTTTGTTTTCAGTTCAATTGTTCGTAGCTTAAATTTTTACCTCAGGCATGAATGTTTGTAAATCACTTTAAATTATTGGTGCAATGTTCGACCAGAAGTTAATGTCTTATATCAATGGAAGAAGTGTGAATAATTACTTGATATCTTCAATGTACTTTCAAATACATCCTCGAGTGTTGATCACACATTACTCCTTTGAATCTATCTCTCGTAATTTTATCTTGCATTGACTACAGATGTGTTGTTTATGATGTGTTAAATCTTTCATATTACATAGATTTGATCCAATTAGTCACTCTGCTCTGAGGATATTTTCTGACACATTTTGCAAACCATCCATCCACGTTGTTATCAGTTAAACTATTAGACCTCCGATATATACAGTTTCTCTCAGTTACTATTGTATGATCATGGCTGCCCCTCATGATCCATTAAGTTCAATGACACTTACTGCTACCTTTAAGAAGTTATATGATGCTCATTCATATAGCATCCCACATGCTCTCACTCGTATCAAATCACACCTGTAACCTTCTGACCTATGTCTTGTTCAGATTGAGTTACCAGATCAATTTTCTCCTCCATCTAGGTATGACCCAACAGTTACAATTATTAACCATTTTGCTCAATATAGAAAATCAGACATCAGCTGTTCTCCCTTCCCCCCAGCAGATCTTTTATCTTGTCACTCTCAGTATACCACATACACTCTATTATTCACCAAAATGTCAAAATCAATGGGATATGTTGGTTATGCTGTAGTTGCTGATAACAGGACTCTTATCCTCTAAAAAATTTTAAAGGCAATAAGTTTCATACAATTCATTTAAATTTTATAATTTCCATACCATATTTTGTATTAATAATTATTTATTTCTCCATTTTAAATTATTTCTATACAAATACTTTTGTTTTTATTTTAATGCTGTTTGGGTACTGTTTTAGTGCAACATGTCCTATTTGGATCTTGTGACAAAAAACCCAACCAACTGTCAAAAAGTACTTAAATCTCATTAGCCATTCATCAACTTGTCATGTGGATAGTTGCAGCACTTAGTCATTTTCTTCATGTTTGATATCTAAGTTCTTTTTATTCTCATTTGTTACATTCTCAATCATTTATAATCATTAAAGTCCTGAATTGAATTTTTAAGAAGCAGGTTTCATGTCAAAGCTCATGGCTAAATCTTTTGCTGCTCAAGTCATCAGATGAATTTTTTATCTTCGTTATGTTACAATGGTTTATTTAATAATGCACTTAGGTAAAAATTATTTATACTTTTTCTGCAATATCATTCTAAACATACATTCACAAGAGCATTGCACTTAGAATGTTTCATAAAATTAGAATCCAAGACATGATCCCTTTTACTAAGATATTTTAATCTGAATCTATTGATTATACTCAAATACATGCAATCAGAAGTTAGATTAGGTGGGTTAAATTCTGCAAAGAATCTGAGTTGATTGATATTTGATATTATTAATAGCTTAGTCTACTCTCTTAAATAGCACTAGGATATATAAAAAGTTTTTTTAATTTTGATTTTAAATAATTTTGGTTTTAGAATGGAACTACTTTTTATTCATTTAACTGGTTAATTAATACTTAATATTGCAGTTTTTTACAATTCTAAGATTCTCTAATAATTATATTAATCTGAGTTTCCTAACCATAAAAAATGAATAAAATATATGATAAAAAATAAATTCAAACAAAAAATGCAATAAAGGAAGTTCATAAAAAAATTTAAAAATAGGAATTAAAATTAACATTATATCTGGGGGTCCACATGTTAGAAATCAGCCAATAGCTCATAAAATCCTGAGTGTTTGTAAATTAGGTTCATAAAATTGTCCATTTACTGTAGTAGCTTGCTAGGGCATTTTGGATAGAGTAAGTTGACATTAGTTGGATAATTTTGATTCCTTTAATGAACTGACATTGCAAAAATCAGTTGAACAAATGTTTCCATGATTTTAAAAAGATTGTACAATTCATTAAATTTCCTTTTAATGAAATTGATGTGTGTTGTGTTCTTCTTCCCTATTGTTATGCAACATTTTAATTTTCAAGAAGACAATGCATCGATAGATTCAGAACTGTGATTGATTCTAAAAATTAACATCTAAAAGTGTTTTCTTAAAGTTCTGAAAGTATTTCACATCTTATAAAGAAAAAACAAAGTTTGTGGTTCACATTTCTCTCAATTAGAAGACAATGTTCAGCTTTACAAATGTATATGATTTCTTTTTCTAGTATAAAATTTATTAAAAATATGTACTGAAGAAGATTCACTATAAAGACTTAGACAACTGTATTGAAATGTCAGTCTCTACTTATTCTCCTAATGATAAAAACTTAGTTTAAAAAAAAGGAATTTATAATTTTTATTAGAGTTAATAAATTTGATGATTTTTTTTATATTTGTTATTTATTATTAATAACACTTCAAGTTATTTCTTATGTTCAATAAGTTTCTCTTCTATACAGTTTAATTTTGTATTTATTAGAAATGTTTGTTTAAAGACAATAAACAAATATTATAATTTTTTTTAAAATTTTATTTTCGTTTTGTTTAACCTCTTTACGATGGGCGAATTATATATGCATTTTGTACGAACAAATGTGAAGCCCAAGTATATCACTCATGCTATTCTGGAGAACTACCCTAGTGAATGCACAGTGCATATATGTATTTTAAGCTGAAATAATTTTTAATTACCACTAAATTTACTATTTCCTGTGTCCATTACATTTAAACTGAATGTAGTTTTAGTATCATGACCTTCAGATTGTTCATATTCTGTCTGTTTTTGGTATTTTGCTCATAAGCTGTGGCTCTGGAGGGAGAAATTAAAACATAAACAAGCACACATCTGCTCTTTAACTTTCTACATGATATAAGCATTCTCTTTTCTGATTGCTCATCGAACACTTTTTTTTTCCCTACAATGTGGGGTCTTTGAGGATTTTTAACGTCATTTTGTTGTATGACGTATTATATTTGGACATATTTTGCATATTTCTCTTTTTATTTCAGAAAGCCTTAATTTCAGATTATTTGGGCAAGGGATCATTATTTATCCCAACTGAAACTTACACAACAGTTATTTAAAATGCTTAAAACTGTCTTAGGCTATCAACTGCACAGCTTCAAATTATTATTCATATGAAATAGTATTTATAAGTATATTAAGGGAATAAGCACAATAACATTTTAAATTATTCTGATTTTATGTTTACATTATGAGCAAATATTAGTAATAAATTAAAATAATCCAGTTTCTTGTTGAAATTTATAATTATTCATATTATAAAATACAATAAGAAAAATAATTTGCAATAGGATGTTAAAAGTAGTTAAAATATACTATATTTTTTCATGTTCTTACATTTTCTTTAGCATACTTTTGTATGGAAAAGCCTATTAAAGAAAATCATAACTTTTTAAAAGTATTACTTAAAAGATATGTATTAAAATTTAAAAAAATCTGTTTATAATATTACAAAAAATTTAACTGCTATAAATTTTTAAAATTTATAGAAAAGCATTTCTACTTAATTTATTATATTGCACATAAATTTTCAATCAATTTTAATTAAACTTGTAAATTATTAAGTTGTAAACTATATGTTGTAATTAATATATTATTTAAGTTATTATATTTATTATTTTAAATAAGTAAATGTGTCTGTGTTTACAAGGTAAATGTTTGCTGGTAATGTTATAATTATTGTCAAATTTTAATTGTTCTCGTTTAAGAAATACATTGAAAAATGGCAAAAAAAACTTTCTTATTAATAGCTCCACAAATTTAAAAATTTATTTATCAAATATTTTAATAATTTTTATAATTTAATCGATCTTATATTTATCGAAGACAAAACAACAATATCAAATTTCATTTTATAACTATTATCATTAAGTAATCACAATATTGTTATAGTATATTGATTCCTTTAGAAATATATTATTTATTAAATGTGAATTTTCTAAAGAAATATTTATTAATAATAAATAATTATCAATTTGATAGATCTCATTTATCAAAACCTTTTACAAGTGTTAATTTTGTAATATAATCATACATTTAGAAATATACTTGTTTACCAAATATGAATTGAATCACTTTAGAATAAATTAATGTTAATATCAGTTGTATTGCTTCAAATATTATAAATCATTCAAATACGATCAAAAATAAAATTGTTTAATAATTTAGTAATAATTGTATGGCTTTTATAAACTTTTTTTAATTAAATGCAATTAATTTGGTCTTATCTATTAGTTGCAGGGATACACAAGCTGTGTTAGATAAATGCATGCTGGAAAAGCTGAATATAGAAAGACCTTATTTTGGATATTTCTCTTCCATTCTCACACATAAAACCAATCGGCCCAGGCCTGGACCACCTCTACCTCGCAAAGAGTACAAAGATGATCGTCCCTCCCTGCCTCCTGATTATCCAATAGAGGAGTCTAAACATGGAGCTGCAACTTTTGTTTATAATTAATTATTTTATAATTAGAATGTGAAATTATTGAAATATATGTTAGAAATAAATCTTCTCATGGTACAGTCTTGTTGCAGGATTTGTTATTATAAAAATGTGTTATTAGAAGCTTGCTTCATTTCCCCCTCATTGTATATCTAGACTATTCTTACCAAATTTACTTTAGATTTTAATTAAACGTTATTTGTTATTATTCTTTGTAAGTAAGTGGTACCTCATGTTTTATATTTTGTGTAGAATTTATACTTCCTTCTCTCAAATTTCCTTAGAATCATTGAAAACACATCATTTGAAGTATTAATTCAATTGTTTTCTTTATTATTAAATTATATGCTACAATAAGTTCTGGATTATCCACAAAATTGAGTGATGTTGCTATTGCTAATAGATTTCCCAAATTATTGATGAAATCATGCAAATGGAATAGACCATTGTAAATATGGAAGTAAAAAATTTATAAGTAAATGTGTACTTATTATTCTAAAAATAATAAAATTATTCATTTAAAAATTTGCAGGTTTAGCTTTTAAGAATTCATTTAAAAGTTGTTTCTTTTCATTAAAACATGTTTTTAAAAGATTAAAAAGATTTTTATTGGAACCTAGATGTTACAAATAATCCACAAAGCTAATAAACCGCTGGTAGATAATCCAGCATTACTATATTTCAGTTCTGTCATGATACAAGTTTATATACCACAACAAAATTGTACATATACAACTTCATAAAATATATGTACATATATAAAATATACATAATTTTTACAAGATGTAAGGATTTTTCACACGATTCATTTCCTGATAAAAATATATAAATGATTTATGTAATCGAATTCTATATATGTTTATGAAATATTATATTTTATACATAGTACATCAAAATAGGTTATATTACTTAAAAAATTTTCTGGGTACATCGTTTCTTACAACTTAAATTTCTTTTGAATGTTAGCTGATTATGTGTGTGGCAATCAATAATGTTGCGCATATTTTTAAATTGACAAACTTATTACATAATACTAGTGTAATAAAATTATTTAGGTATGTGTTCTACAAATAAAAAAATTATAAATATAATAAATGACCGAGCATAATGGAATAATAAGCATGATTGTTCATCAAAAATGCCAATTCACTTAAATGTTTGGAAAATCTTTAAGTTGAACATTTTTAAGACTTCGCTTCCATTATAAAGATAATTCTGAAATAAAGACAGAGTAATTTAAGGCTCTTGTTGAAGGATATGTGTATATATATATCTATTTATTTAATTATGAAGTTAGTAACTATGTTTTGCTTTTCTTAATCATATTTCTCAAATGCTCTTAAGTAAAAAACAAGAGACTAGAAGACTGAGGGAGACTATAGAATTCATGAAAAGCTCATCAGCTAATAATATAATTCTTGGCTATAAGCTGAGGAGTCAGATGACTTACACTTAATGGTTTTGACCTTATGACAAATGCATTCTTAATAGATATAAAGGAAGAATATACCTTCATTTGGAATATGTTATTCCACTTCACAGCAGATATGCACATGCTATATATATATTTTTTAATTTTATGGTTTTACTACATGTTCTTTGAATTGCAATTATTCACTTTACAGAAACTAAGGAGCGTGATATTCCCTTTACAACGCATTCACAAAAAATGTGAAGTTCGGCATAGAAATATTATCCACATGTTTCTGGTTTATGTCTAAATGCGCGCTGGGTTCGCACAACTCCTGGAAACTCCTTAAATTCAAAAACAAATTTAAGGGCCCTTGAAACTCCTGGAATTTCGACTTGGCTCCTTGAAAATCGTGAATTACTTATGGAATTTTTTCTTACTCTTTGATGCCTTTATTTTTTACTACAAAATATTATAATTTTTTGAATTTTTTTCATTTAATATTTTAAAATTTTCAATAAAATAGTCGGAAAACATAATTCAGTATTAATATTTAATACTGTCAATAGATAGCGGCACGATCGATATATATATATATATATATATATTTTTTTTTTTAACTGTTGACTTGTATAAACGTTTTCAGAATGTAGTTCAGCTACAATAATTTCATGATAACTCGGTTTAGTAGTATTTAGATATATGTAAAGTGAAGTGAAGTAATTACCAAACAAAAATTAATTTGTTGTGCAATTAAGACCGGCGATTTTAATTGATTTTTTTTTCTATTTGCTGCTGTTTTCCTTTTATTGTATAAAATTCTTTGAATATTAATATATAAATATAACATTTTTGAGCTTATGAACATTTTCAATGTTTCCCTTGATGAAAATTACGTATAATTCAATTTAATCAGGATAAATCTGTTTATTAATGAAATAAAGACTGAAATAAAAATTATTGGATCAGATTTACTGTACGGTCACCCTTGGCGGGTTTTTTGGCGCCAAAATTTGCGGACATTTTTATTGGTAACCCAGCAAACTAATATTTTGGCAACCCTAGTTGTCATTATTTTCTTATGAATATTTACCAATTTAAATTCATTAATATAAAATTTAATCAAAAAATTTTATGGATAATTTAACATATCAACTTTATTATTTTACCATTGATGTTTGAAATTTATAAATCTGCGTTTTTTATTAAATTTGTAAAATTAGTTGAGCATATAATTAAATACCAACAATGTATGAAATGTTTGTCACTATTTCAGCAATTTTCCTCCCGCCGTTTTCCCGATCGGAAATTCAACGTGCGGTCACACTTGGTGACTTTTCGAAAATTTCGCCAAGAGTGACCGTACGGTAAATTATTACCAAATTATTTAATATGCCCTGTGGAAAGTGTCTTTTCAATGATCATTGGACTCTTGAAACTATTTCTAATAGTTGTATTTCTTTTGAGTAAGTGTATTTATATTTGAAAAGAATTTGTCATACACATCTTGAAATACTCAATAAATTAATAGACAGGAATCTATTGAAAATGGGTAAAAACTCTAAAATAACTCATTATTTTATGCAATATATAATCCAGTATTAGCTAGAATGTGGATTATTTAAACAAAATTTGCTGTTATAGCTGTAAATTCATTGAAGGCTTTTGAAATAATCATTAATAATTTTAATTGAAATAAAAAATAGTCTCATTAATGTTTGCAATTATTTATTTTTATTACTTACAGAAATGAATGAAGATTATTGCATGTACATAATTTTATGCATATTTGGTTAAGAACATTTTTAAAATAAAATAAAAAAATTATTTAATGTGAATGTCGATACCTCCTGGAAATTTTTGATTTGACTCCTGGAAAACTCCTGGAATTTGAATGTTGGAAATCTGTTCATTTTTTAGTTTATTTTTAGCGATAGTTCATTTTTTTGGACCAATGAGCATCGACTAATGTTAATTTTTCCTGATATTTCGACGAGCTGACCGCTAAGTGGTTAAAATTCTGGCATTTTATTAACAATTCGTAAATTCAATAAATTTAAATTAACAGTTCGTAAATTTGATTCCTATTTCTATTGCGGATTTTCGTAGTTCAGAGTTATCCAGTAACACCATCCATTGTGTACAAAAGAAAGATAATAGATCGGCACCAAGCAGTCCTATATATGACATACTTTGCGCATGTCTGGATTTACGTCAGTCGGCGATTTATTTGTATCATTCAAAAGACAGAGGTGCTCTTTTCTTTCTCTTTTTTACTGTGGTATAAAAAAATTTTTTTTTTCAGTTCCTACTATTAGTTCACACTCTCCCTATATATATCTTGCGTAAATTTTCACTTGTTAAAAAAATTCTTTTTATTGATCCACTCAAGTTCAAATACACATTTTTAAACTTGTAGTAGATGACATTTGATGTCAAAGCAATTTTTTCAAATATTAATTGATTAATTTAATTAATTTTAGTTTTATATGGGAGAAAAGCATTTTCTTTTTTCAGCTAAGTAGGAATTGATTTAAAAAAATTTATTTTATATTACTTGTTTTAAATTAATACAAGTAATACGTTTAATAAATATTTATTCTTATGAAAAAATATTCTTTTAATGTGATTAGATGTTTACAAGGAGTGTGTAATAAGAATTACAATTATAGTAGTTTTATATAAAGATCTGTTTATAGTCACACTTTTGAGAAACTATATAAGTTATTATAAAATACACGGCAGTTCTCTTTTTTAGGAAATAAATATTGTGTCTAAATTAATTTTAATTCTTAATTAACAAGTTCTTAATAAAGAAAACAAATTTTTAATTATACATAAAACACGTAGCTGAAAGTAGCATTTCTGTAAAATGTCCACAAACCTTGAAGACTAAATTATTGCGATACATTTCTGATTGATTATTTCTACTGATTTAAGTGACTAATAATGAACCTCACTTTATTTTGAATTATAGTAAAGTGAAATCAACTCCTGATCTATGTGTGTGGTATCCTCTTCTTCAAATAATAATGGACGTGCATTGGACTTAAAGAAATTTTTAATGTGTATAGATTTTCTCAGTATGGTGATCTTCTGGGTTTGGCATCAAATTGACTATTTTCCACGAGAACAGTGCTATATCTTACCTGACTATTATAACCGCAAAGAAATCTTTGCACAGTTCAATTTTTTTTTCTTTCAAAATATTCGTAAATAAAATTTCAAATTACAATAAAAATTAGGAGACGCATTTAATTTTATGGACTTACTTGATCTGCAGATGCCTCATCAGAATCTCTGCAAGGAACACAAATAGGAAAATTGGTATCATTAATAATAACTTAACTAATCGAGAAATAATATATTTTACCTTGTGTGTTGTAAAATTTTGATTTCATTTCAAATGTTGCTTCACATTATTTGGCAATGGCTTAGAATTACGTTAGATGGCTGTATTAAGTTATACAATCACCTGGACGCGTGAACAAAAAAAATTATGAATGCAAATATCAATTTTATTAATGCAGACTTTCATAAGAACAACAAAGGCAATCATTACTGTATAGTCGGTACTTTGACAGCATGCTATGGGCATCTTATAGCCAAATATTGTTGTAAGACGTATTAATATCCACCATGTAAAGTGCCCTCCTATAGTGGATTGTAATAACGTGTTACAAGTAAGAAAATTCAGAACACTTCCTAACATCCACAATAATAAATGAACATGGAGAAGAAGCCAAAGCTTAACATCCATCTCCAATTATTCAACAGAGATAGAAAATGAATTTGGCACCTTTTGCCTTGAAAACTATTGTCATAGCATTATGAAAAGTTAACATGGGAGAAGGAAAAATTTATTATGTTATTCATTTCTGTAGGAGTGATAAAAAACTAATGAATATTGATTAAAGCACTTTTTTAAAACAGCTGCATTGTGAGGAAATTTATGCACATTAATTAACCGTAATCTAAATTTTAAAATGATATCAGCTCAGATAGAATATCATCACTTTACCATACATCAAAATTATATTCTCCATATTGTTGCCTTCTTTTATTGATCGTGGCAGCAACAAATTTGGTACGTTTAGAAATTTTTCATAGTTATAAGCAGACAATTAAAAACGTAAAAAATGCATACAAATTTATAATTTAACAGCAGTTCTTTTGGGAAGATGCTACTGGATCCACAAATGTAATCGACCTGTCGGAAACTGTCCAAATAGTAGAGCCTATTAAAATTAATTTGTCGCGGACTGTTATATCTCCTGTGTGGAGGCGAGGATATTGGAGGTAGAAATATCAATTTCGATGTCAACGTTTTCTTACAATCAAAAGCTACAAAATGATTGGTGATGTTTAATAACTTCAAATCTGTAACCAGATACAGAAATACGTTGTTCTCACATGTTCAAAAAATGCTGGTTTCTTTATTCGACCTTTACAAATTCTGTAATGCTGAGAAGTGTGCAAACATTAGGTCTGTTGTTCCTCCGTTTGTGTTGTATAGAAATTTATAAGAGAACGCACCAGCTCAAATGTCAGCCTCGTGATCAAGTGATTCAAAATTACAGCCTTGTTGGTTATGTTCAGTGATTTCCTTTGCTGAAATAGGCTGCTAGAACAGGTCAAAATAAAAATAGAGTTAACATCATAAATAATCAAATAGCTAATGGAGTTAATTAGTAATTTCAAAAAACATTGTAAGTTATAATACATATTTGTATATATCATAATAAATCATATAATATATAGGAGTAATTTTAAAATCTATTCATAGGAAAATAGCTTTCAATCGTTATTTATATATAAATTACAATAAAAATAAAGAAATAGCCATTTATATTTTTTATTTGTTGGAATAACGATTAAGTAGTTATTTATAGATAAAGGATTATATAAGATATATATATATAACTATATAATAACAGTTTGCACAATTTTCTAATAGTTATTTTACTCTCTGGTTATAAAATTTGTTTTGCAAAGTTCGAAATGCTGTAACTCTTAAAAATGTTCGTACCTTTAAATATTCCAAAAGAATATGAATATGTCTTGGTGAAAACTAATGTTTCCTATTAATAATTAAATAACATCTATTTATTGTTTTTAATAAAACTACAATAGATTCTTTAAGATTGAATGTTATTTGTTAAAATATTAAGCAAAAATTACTACAAAATTTTGCCACAAAATTCATTGCATGCTCAAAAAATATGTAATGATTATTAAAATAGAAATATAAGTAATGTAATATTTCAATTAATCAATATTTCTTGAATATTCTTTGGCATTAACAATTTTTAAATGTCTGGCGAGATATTTCTCTTGATTTTTTTAAATTTATTATTACTATCACATCATTTCACCATCTGTACTTTTCCGTTAACAGATATGTCGAGCATTTTTAACGCCATAGTGGCTTAATTATCGCTATAGTGCAACTTAATGTTTTTTTTTTGTACATTTTAATAACAAAAATGAGAAATAAATACAAATACTTACATAAAAATATGTTTTCAGTACAAAATGTTATATAAATACAAATACAGAAAGCAGCCAATTAAATTTTAGAAAAGAAAAAGACAATAATTGATAAGGACTGATATTAAACAGGGAACAAAATTAAGAATATCATTTCATGCAAGAAAAAACAGGTGCATACGACATAAATGAATTCTATTTAATTAGAATCCAAATGCTTGCGGGCAGCATTATAAATAAGGTAATGAATTCGAATCTCGACTAAATGAAGATACGTCGTGTTCACTGAAGGCGTCTTGGACACATTAACGAAGTTGTGATCGAAATATCCTATAAATGAAATAATACCTCTGGGGTTTTCATATCGAGGATCTTTTGTTTGATCCAAGCTTCTCTAAGTTATGAAGACTCCCACCTTGCTGTAAAGCCCAACTCTGGGTTATGTATTTAGAAATATGCTGACGCAACAACAACTACTCTACTTTCACTGAAAAGATTGCGTTTGACGTCTAATGTTGAGTTCAACGAAAATATACGAATGTTTTACCAAGGAATATTTGCATCCGGCAGATTCCAAATCAGAAAATTTATATCTGTCTGACATTACGACTTATGTTCCTACATTATTCGACGAGCATATAATTAGGACATTTTTTTTTAATTTCTTATTTTTCAATTCTGAGCTCTATGCTCTGTTGGATTTAAATCTTCTGATTGAGGTGGTATCATGGTATCTTTTTATTCGGGCCATAAAAAGATACCAGAGGCTTATATTAAGAGCCTTTTGATTTGGTTCGTAATATTAATAAAAATAGAAGATTATTTCTACAATGTTTAAAAATGATATTTTCAGATTATTTTTTATAATATTTAATAGAGAATATGATTGATTATGCCATCAATAAATATCAGATTGACTTTTTCATTTAAAAATTCACATATTAACACAAAGACACCTCTTTCATCATCCTTTTCTGGTTCCAATTAAGTTTTTTTCAGTTAAGTTCCTCGTTTTTGCTTCTCCATGCAATTATCTGCTCATCGAAACCAAAAAGTTATAATTTACATTGATCAACACATAAAATATCGTTTCAATATTATTCGGGCTTATTTAACATTGATTTTTCAAATGCAAAAGACAGATTTTCTAAATTCAGAAATCCTTCCATTTTTTTAAGCTTGCTAGAAATTCTAATAATAAATATTGGTCATAAATTAACTTTACCTGTAAGTATAGAGACTTTAGTACCTTGAAAATTTCAAAGCAATTTTTCCATCAAAGAGTTTTGTCACATATTATACTATAAAATTTAATAAATTTACCAATTAAAGAATGTTTAAAATTATAATATTTGGTGCGATTGTAAAATATTAATTTTTGAAAATTCTTTTTGAAAACTTTCTTCTATTCCACAAGCCATTTTTAAAAAATGAATAAAATTAAACGAAATAAATATATACAATTAAAAGCAATCAATTTATTAAATTTCACTAAAATATATAGAGAAAAAAATATATAACCCTGTAATCAATAAATTATATCTTAATATATCAATGTGTTAAAAAGGCTTTGGTGTGTATAATTACTTTTTTTTTTATCTTTTTTATTTTGTTCCTTGCATTTTCATTTTTATAAAGAAAAATAAATGAAGTTTTTTAAGTGAATCTATTCGCTTTTACTCAGAAGCACAAGGACATAATTATAAAAATTAATGGACATTATATCCATATACAGATCGAAGGTACAATGCAATTTTTATAACTTTCGAACTTTTAATAAAATTTTGAGTCACTTTACAATCTACATTTTACATTTAATTTCTTGTTAGAAGGAGATATTTTGAGGTAGAAAGAGAATAATGCAAGACCATAGTTACTTAATTGAATAGCAAAAAATAATGTGCGCAAAACTGCATTTGAGATGCAATGGTCACTGAAATTCTAATTTCATTCGTACTGATATTCAAAACTAAAATGATATTTCGATTTAAAGTATCACCAGAACTACAGAATGGATTTTAATTAAATTTGATTTGAACACATAGGTAGAGATATAATAATAAAGTATCATAAGTGTGTGTGTGCAGCATGATCATTCACTACATTTATCAGAATCAGAAAGTGTGCTGTGTCAGTATATTGATTCAGTAGTACAGTTGATATAGAATCGAACCTAAAATGATTTCATTAGAAGTTTTTTTACAGATATACCAGTGTCATACTGTGGGATTAAGGCAGTTTATTATTTCTAGTGCAGTTGGTACCACTTATTTAGAATACTATTTTCAGTTTCTCAGAATTTTCATCCTCTGCCCCATGAGAGTTTTGGAAATGTACCCTATAATTTTGTTAAATTAATATTAACTGATCCTTGAAAATGCGATTATAAAGCTTAATGATTTCATGTCTGCACCTCACACTACTGTCAGTTCCTCTTTTAATTACACGAATGGGAGTAAGATTATCCAACAAGATGCTATCCTACACAAACAAGCTTCCGATGGGATAAAAGTAGATTCATTGAACATTGAAGGACAGGTTGTGAACTCCAAATTTTCCCCACAAGAAAGTACATCGAAAATCCATTGTTAAACAGGACCTAAATTCATCAGGGAAGAGGGCAGTCACTCATTGTTTCAGTCTCTGTGATCTCTTGATTTTGCTATTTGGACGCTTTTGCTTACAAGATGAATAAAACACAGACATCAAGTCATATTTCAAACTGCCCTTTCTCATGAAGCTATCTGCAAAATACGTCCATTGAAATTGGAAGTCCTATGATTGCATATAATTCACAAGAGATCAGAGGAGGTTTAGTATGCTTGTTACATCTCATTATATAGAACAAATATCCATATTCTTGGCTTGTGATGCTTGGGTGTCCAAGCTTCCTTATAATATATTCAATGCCCTAAAGAGGCTTTTATAAATTGGTCACAATACTCTTAATATCTGAAAATCTAAGCTGATAACTCTATACATATTTAAACTTGGAATTCGTATTAGTCAAAAATCTATTTTTAATAATGTCACTCTTATATTAATATGGCATGACATTTTTTAGTCAGCTATACGAATCACTACCATATGTATTTTGAAAAAAAACAACAAATTATTGGAACATTTTCTATTTCGGTCATTACTTTAAAATATCAGTATTTATTTTATTTATTATTATTTTATTTATTTATTTTTTTGCATATATTATACAATATACCGTTGTTTGAAAGAAATTCTGGAAAATCATATGAGACTATTTATTTATATCTTAAAGACAGGCTCCAATAATTCGTATATTGATTTCTTGTTTCCATGGAAAAGTTATCTGTCCTGCTGTTAATACATGTTATTTTAATCAAAATTAATGCTGTTAGCTGTACGCAGACAATTTGAGAGTTCTTTAGTTTTACTTCTTAATTTATATCTGATTAATAACCTGAAATTATATATTTGTCCGAATGAACGGTAAATTATTCATAAGGTATCTTGAATTTTCAAGGGGCATTTTATTGCAATATATATATATATTTTAATTTCAGAATCATTTGAAACAGGGTTCATTCTGTATTAGCACTATGAACAAGAAAGTGGAAGATATCCGTCATCGCTGCGAAGCTTGTGATTATCAAAAACTAAAGGCAAGTCTTAGAAATAAAAGAATAAATTCATTAATATACGAAAATTAAACTTAGAATAAATTTACCTTTATTTAAAAATTTAGTTAGATTTTTCTGTTCACACAGTAAACTATTTACTTAAGACTTTCTAAAAATATGTATATACTGTTTAATGCCTCTGTTTAATAAAGAAAAATGGATTCTCCCATAAATAATTTGCGATGAATGCAAATGAATTCTTTGAGCTTTTAATCCAAGTCGCATATCTGTATTTAATGTTTTATTTATTGTATATTTGACACATCACAAATAAAGATAAGCTTATATCTATATACTATATATATACTATCTATCTATCTATATATATATATATATATATATATATATATATATATATATATATATATATATATATATATATATATATATATATATATATATATATATATATATATATATATAATCCTTTTTGACATTTGTCACATCCTTTTTAAGGCGAAAACTGAATGGTAGTCGCTGTAGCCTTAATACAATTTGAAGCTTCATTCTCTTTAATCCTGATGTTTTCTGTCTGTTATTAACACTCATGTTACATAATGTTTTTTTGGATGGCAATAATTGCCGATTTAATGCTTCACGTTAAACGATTTAAAACACATAAATAATGTTTAAAATTAAATGATGATATTAAAATTATTTCAGGTGAACACAAATTTATAAGTTTTAAAAAATACCTTTAGTTAGAAAATAAATTTATAAAAAGATACCAATAAAAAATTTACATGCCTATCAACATTAAATTAAAATATCTCTTTACTCTACGAAGCACTGATAAGAAATTCTTCATTTTATCACAAAAATCTTCCTTTCATAAATAAGTAAAATTGTCTCTCCAAATAAATCTAGTGAGCTCAGATCCCCATTTCGAGTGCTGTTGAACTCTCCTTTTCCTTAACTACTTGGCGTCACTCTGATATATTTGTGTTTTGTATTTAATCGCCAAATAAATAGATTAATTATTATGGATTGATTTATAGTTACAAAGCAACGATGATAGTGATGAATTTTCTTTTTTTTTTGTTATATATAATTATTCTCCATTATACTTTATTGCATTCATATTAGAAATGTGATGATTTATCGAAATATTGTTTTATAGGCCTTTTTAAAGCTTCGAAAAATAATGGTGAAGATATAAAATTGATAAATATCACATGCCATCTTTTGCAAAAAGAATGGAATCATCTCATTTGTTTCATATAACAGTAAAAAAATATATATTTTAATCTTAATTAAAAAACTAAAAGTTTTCTTTTCAATGAATCATCATGAACATATTATATACTTTGGAAAGGTTGTTGTATATGGTTAGCAAATATAAAATAAGCATTGGTAATGAGCAGACTGAAACAATTTATTCTCCCTTAAATAAAATAAAAAAAAAAATTAATTATTTGCAAAACAATTACACTGAAATAATCGGTTTTAATCAGCGTTCATAAAACAACAGTAATGAAGCCTTAATACACAGCTCACTTCAGCAATTCTCAAGCTCCAAATTATTTCTAATGTAATCTCCACAGAAAAACTGATTTTTACAGATTAAGCTCTTTCTTGTAAATTGCAGAAAGAATTCCGAAATATGGCTCGGAGAAGCTTTCCGATATATCAGCAATGTTGATGTCGAATATGATTAAATTTTCAATTTCTCACCAACACGGCAAATTGGGCTTTTACTTATTTCTAAGACTGTTATTAACTAAATACCTATAGATTCATTTCACCGAATCTTAGGAGAGTGTAAATCTTAAATCAAAGCTACTCCGGTCACTTAGCAATAATAGGTGATTTTCCACTGGCGCAAGCGATAAAGTCACCAAAAATGGTGCAACCAACGCCAAACGGAACATCATGATTGGTAACCTTTTGCTGCCACATTTTCAAAGCAAATCGTTGTTATTTTTTTATTGCTCATGTCTTTTTCTTAATACGAAAAATTAACACAAAAATCAATGAAAATTTGGAATTCGCACACAACAGAAAAGAAGCAGTCGGATTCTTTCAAGAGAAAGGTGTTTTGACTGAAATCCAAACTTGTGATAAGAATCATGAAATGAAAATGTATTTCGAATACTAAGGAATGAAAAGCTTGTGATAAGAATCATGAAATGAGATTAAATTCAGTAGGGTTGCTACCTTTCATCTTGTCGCTGTAAGAGAAGTATCCGTAACGTTACATAATTTCAATAATCAAAATTGACCTTTCTGAATCGTGCGCAGTTTATTTATTATTGGAGCTAAGAATTAATTTCAATTAAGTGGTATGAAAATCAGTTGGAAAACAGTCAAACGCGTGCGGAACAGTTATAGACTGGAATAACTTCTTGTTTCCAGTTTGTGTGAAATCTTTTGTTAAACGTGAAGAACGGAAAATAGGAGGGCCTAGCATGATCGTCTAGTGGACGAAAGTTGTTCACGAAGCGAAAAACAATACGAGACGGATTCTATTACAACAATGGAGTTTGCCGTGAAAAGAACGGATGTTTCATTTGCAAGTGCCAAAGCTGTCAACGAACATTTTATTGAAGGTTATTAATGGAAATAACGAAAAAGAAACTATAACATATTTCGATTAATGGTAATCATATTGCACTATTAAGCTGAAAGAGGAAAGTTTCGTGCTTTTCAAAATGAACCATAAATACAACTTTGTTAATCCGTAAACTGGAATGTACACACAAAAAAATATAGAGATCTTGTGGCAGCGTTAAATGGCAAAATAAGAAACACAAAGGAATGGCATGTCTTCCTCTCGAAAGTTATCTTGCGGAATTTATGTGGAAAAGGGAAATAGAGGACCCATTTGACAGAGAAAAATTTTTAAGCGATACTAAAATGTATAGTATCGCTCCGATATAAAAATTTTGATCTATTTATTAAGGTTTATTTATGTATATATGCCATGTCTTGTGGCCAATAAAGTTTGCATAGAGCGATTTGTTCCAGTGACTGTGTATTGTAGCCTAAAAAATGGTGAGATTTGCGACAGTATAATGGGAAAGTATTATCGAATATTTAGAATTAATCTCACTTCCAGATTATTTTAGAAAAAAAAATTCCCAAAATATGTGTTTGGAAAGCTTACTTGCACTGGTACATTAACTCATCAAATAAGAGACGTTATTAATTCTGTTAATCCTTTATAAAAACCTACCCAATCTATTAACTCTGCTGCTTTAATTTTTTATACTATTGATAGTACACTTTTTGTTTGAATTTCTATCATTTCGGCAACTGTCATGAGAAACCTGAAAAGAAAACCTTAGTAAAAATGATACTCTATGCATTTCACAAAATAAAACTTGAATTATCACCATAAAATTGAATTATCTTTCGTATACAAATTATATAATCATATACATATAAATCCAAACTGGAACTCTTTAATGTGATGTGTAAAAAACATTGAGCTTTTTTATATTAAACATAGTTTCTTGCACTACGTTCATAAAAAATTTCAACCCAAAATCATGCATAAAAAAATTTGGATAATAGAAATAACTTGTTTCATATTGTGGATTTTTTATTATTAAATTAATAGTTGAAAATGCTTAAAAAATACCATTAAATGGGAAATTTTCTGTTACAGAGATTAGAACATAATACTGTCATCCTAGAATTGAGGGATAAAATCGAGCAGTTGAACTTTAGGCTCGCAGAAACTAAGAATGAAAACCACGCTTTGAAACGAAATTTGCAGTTGGCCAAGAAGGTGAGACCGAATAAAAAGATTAATGAAAGTAATTTAGATTTTTTTTTCATTTTTGCTCTTTAAAAATATTAATATTCTATTAGTTTGACATGAGTTTAACTTCCATTACTCACATTGAGTGTGGTTATAACTAAAATGATGTTCTTTAAATCTCAGTAATCTCTTTTCTGGTAATCGGATTTTGATGAAATTTGGTTTGTACGTTATCAGCTATACGTTCCTAAAAGTGAGATGAGATCTGAAGGAAACGACTTTTGCAATAATCAATAATTCAAATTTTTACCTTCAAGTGGTACCTTTTGAAAATTTCTCCTGTAAATCAGTTGTAGTAGTCTAGTGCAATCTCAGCTGGCAATATAGGCTGCGCTGCTCTATTTTCCCAACTGAACCGTAATTTGGTATGGAGTCAGACTTTCTCAGTATACACATGCCATAGGTACCCGTTTCTAAAGGGTAGGCAACCATCCACAACCCATACTTACAAGGGAAGGACGATGGCAGGAGAGAGAGAAAGTACATCTATGCTCTAATCCGGATTCGAACCCAGGATTTCCCTATCCGCAGTCAGGTACGCTGACTACTAGATATGATGGACGGCTTGTAAATTATTCAAACCTATAATGAGACTTGTAATCAGAGTAAAAAAAATCATTCAGCATAATCTTCTCGTCGTAAATCATGTCATTACAGAAAAAAAAATCAAGCTTTATTAGTTAAACATTTATCAGGAAAGCAAAAAGAGATTAGCAGCACTGCATAAAAATTATCATTGAAAGTGATTGATAAAAGGTTACATGTTGAAGAATAATTCGGAAAATAGAATATTATGAAATTTCAAGCTACTGATTTAGGTGTACTGCTAAAAAGATGGTGAAAAGTAGTTGCGAATAAATTTGTAGAGCTACCTGCGAATGTAGTTGTAAATCATTCAATATGCATCAGGTATATTGCTTTCGAGGAGGAATGTTCATACATAATGGGTCGTGCATACGTGTCGCAAGGTATAAAACTAGAACACTGTCAAGCACCCACCTCAAAAGACGTGCATCTAAAAGACGAAAGAGCAACATCTATTTACATTATTCAAAACTCACATGATCTTGAAATTTCAAGGTCACTGCAGTCTTTCGCATCGATGAATTTCTGATTTTTGAATTACCTGAAATATAAGGTGAATCAGTCTGGGTCCAAGATGTATCACAATTAAAATACTTCATGTAAAGTAACATAACAACAGATTCCCAGTGTTATGATATATTAAGCATTGTTGCCCGCAATATCCAGCAGGCAATCCGTTGTTCTCTATGAAAATTAGAAGCTTATAACTGAAAGAAAAATTTCTTTACAGTATATAAACGCTTATAATGATGTGAAATCTCAAACAGAATATAAAAGTAATTTTAATACGGAGAAAATGATATTGTTACCACATTTGTTAAACTTAGAGTATCCTAACATGTAATCTTGCTCCTGTTTTCGAAATATGAAAGCATTTCATTCGTTATCTGAAATTTTTATTATTTTCCCAAATTTACAGGCATAGTACAAAATAGAAATTTAATTCAAAATATTTCAAATTTAGTTATTTATTTATTTTGAAAAATTCTTCTCAGTGGTGCATGGATATATTACCAAGCAGGTAGAAAAAATGTATTTACAAATTATCGCAATTTTGTAATGAATATCATGTGAGGCTTATAGCTTAGCAAGTTTTTTAAATGAAACCTGGTGAAAGTTTTTTTTTCACATATAGTGGTTTGTGTAATCATGGATTGTTCAAAAGATTCTTGTGCAGCTACCACGCACCTAATCTACGGGTTTATTGTGGACTTGTAGTAAAACCCCAATCTTAGGAGTAGAAGCTGCGGGTCAATTTTCTCCATTTTGCTTGCACATATATCGGATAGAATGGTTAGGAGCTTTTTGGTTTTTTCCTTTGAGATAAATGAATACGACTCACTATCTATAAGAATAAGATATTAAAAAGCTTTGTAAAGCCCTCAACAGTTAGGTTATGTCCCCAGCTCCGAGGTTTACCGTAGCTTAGTGCTTGGATCGCTATCTTTGGAGTTGAAGGCACCGGTTCGACCCCAAACACTTATCTTTTTATAACTATACACACATGCTATTTATTCTATTTTAACATTTTTGTAAAATTAAAAAATATCAAAAGATCTGCTTAAAAACTTAAACATTTAATCGATTCAAGTATGCAAAAATAGCTTTAAATGTTGAATTTCAATATATTATAGCTTTTTTTTTTTTGAAAAGTTATAGAATATAAACTTTTGTGTGTGTGTGTGTAATTTGATAATGATGTTATAACCAAATTTTTGCATTTTTGACTGCCATTGCGATAAACTGCTCCCCCCCCACACACACACACTACCAAAAAAGGAAATAAAAGAGTCAAAAGTAGCCAAATGAAGGGCAATTGTAAGCACTTTTCCTTTTCACAAAGCCGAGCTGGCAGCCGAATGGTTAGTGCTCTTGCCTTCGATTCAACAGTCCACTTTAAACCGTAGGTCCCGGTCTAATTAGCCCTCGTGTGCAAAAAATGACCGTTGAGCGACAAACAAACCAAACCTTTTCACAAACGTTAAACCATGATTTTTTCTTTTTAAAAAAAACATTATAAACAAAACAATATTTAATTTACCAAAAAATGAAAAAAATGGCAATTTAGCTTTTTTAAGAAAAAGACGCATTTCCTCGCAATCAAATATGCATAGATGACCACAAAATGAATCTGCATGCAAATAAATACATGATGGTGCAACGTAAAATGGTGTTAAAAAATGCATTATTGGACATATGATTTTGTCGTAATCAGAAGCCTTGTTTTGTGGAATTCGTAAGCTTTTGGAGAAAATAAGCTTTCTAGCACCAGGTCAAAAGCAGTCGCGGAAATATCGAAGCCATAATCTGAATGCTGAAAGTTTTAATTCGGCGCCGTTTCAGACTTAGAAGCCTAGAAAATTAAATAGCTCCGTCATTTTTAATTTTAATCGATTGAAAATACCTGGATAAAATTCACATATTTTGTTTTTCAGGTGGTTTTCAAAGAGACCGGTGCTTGCTCCGGTGATTTCCAAGATATTTTGAAGCACGGAGTAGATCCGAATCGTAAAGAACGAATTGAAAATATCCATCAACTCAGAAGAAAAGTGCAAGAACTGCAAGATCATTTGAATAAATTAGAAGGATATCCTATATTACCAAATACAGCAGCATCTCAAGAATACGCTGAGCGAATAACTGCTGGTGATAACGCAGTTTGGAAAAAGGAATTGGAACAACGACTGTCAAAAAAAGTAATTTTCTATTATTCATTTAATTGTAATTTTTAATATGATTGGTCATTCCCAATTTATGTGCTTAATCTTTATCAATAAGCATGGTACCAACTTTATTGTTCCATTAAATCGTCAAATTGTTCTAAAAATATTTGCAAAATAGAAACAAGACTAAACAATTTTTTATCTTGATTTCCATTAGTCGAATTTAACATGGTTCATTTTTTATTTAAAAAATGTCAAACTCTTTGAACTTCTCATATAGTTTATCTAGAATGTTCCTTTATCGCGATAAGCGTGGTAAAATTATCACCATTATGAAAATAGAGATTAGCTTGTCGCCACATTTGTACGGTTAAAGTATCAAATTATATTTAGAAAAGTTTTTACATAATAATAAAAATAAAATATCGCTCTAAAATAATCAAATTTAACAATGTATAATTTGGTTTGCTTTTAATATCTTAATTTTAAATAATTGTTCAATGTAAAAAACTTGCTTTTTGTCAAAGAAGCCAACTGGATACTGCATGTACTTAAAATAGCCTTAGACTCTAGCTATATAGTAAATTATTGTGTAGGGTTATTTTAATATGACACATATGATATAGTTTTAAATATAACACAAATTTTTCACACTGCATATGAAAAGTTCCTTAATTTTATCGAGTTATTAAATATAGCTAGTTTGTTTAGCAAAGAAATTATATTGTATACATATTATAAATACTTTTTAAAATATGATAATGTAATTGAAACAAAAAAAATTGCTTCAAAACAAAATGAAATGCTCTGTAGAAAGTTATATAAATTTTAATGTGATGAGGAATACAAATTGCATTGTTTATCAAACAACAGATGCGCAATGTTGCTGCTAACAAAACGATAAAAAGTGAACTAATTACAGATGCATACAAGTGGTGACATCTAAATTAAGTCAGACGTACAGACAGGAGTGAAAATTTTATTATTCCAGAGTACTTAAATATGACATAATTCATCCAAAAGATGTACCTTTTTCATATATGTGTAGTTAATATAATGATAGTTATCAAATTTTTCTTTTCAAATCCGTTTAAAAAATACCATTATTTTACTATTTTTAAAATATTTATTTGTGTAAATTAATTTTTATTTTATGCGTCTGCTAATATTTTTTCGAGAATGAACACAGGACGATTTTAAGGAATGAAATGAAACTTATTTCGAGATGTTGGTCTTTGGCCATCATAAAGCACATGCTATGTTTAATTTCGAAACATTGATTACTGGGTTTATAATTAAAAATCCGATGTCACAGCTCTTCCAAGAAGCAGTCCATGATTCTATCTTTTGGGTGGGCAACGTTGACTCAGCTTTTCATCCTTCCAGTGGGTCGATAAAACTGACCACAGTCAAGAAAACAGATATTCCCCTATAATCCTTGGCCCCTTTATGGACTGTCGTGTCACTAAGTTTAATTTAGGGTTTATGATTAATTTAAACTGTGTGTGTGTGTAATTAATGCTGATTTGAGATCACTGTAAAGTTACATTTGTCACGTACCTCCGCGGATTTTAAGAATGGAAGCATGTAGTTCTTCGGCCACCTTTTAAGATGGCCGAAATTATAACATAATAATTTTATAATAAGTAATACTTTTTATTGATTTTGCATAATACAGTGAATATGCTTGAGGTTTTCCCAATGCATCAATCAAAAATGCATTAAAACAAGCTAGAAAGAAATCTTCGAGTTCTACATTTAACAATTTTGTATTTAAAAAAGACTTTTTATGTATTCTGCCCCTCATTCTATTTGTTTTAGCTGATCTATGCGTTCAACTTTTCTCATTTCGAGCTACAAAATAGTATCTTGAACAAGGTAAATGAATTTAAATATCTTTAAAAATAGTAAAAATGGCTTTTGGGCACAATTTCAACTAGAAATTTCGCAAATTTTCAATATGCTATAAAGCACATGCTATGTTAGCTAATTTAGTATAAAAATGATAAAGTACTTCAGCTTATTTAAGATGCGTATAAATAAATATATCTGTTCAAATCATACTTCTTTTTTTTGTAAATTGTGTTCGTTGTTTTCGTTGCAGGCAGTTGAAAAGATTATGAACCCACTTCTAGAAGAATGCACTGATTTGAGAAAAAAATTGGATACAGAAAAGAAACGCTTCAAAGAGCTCATTGGGGAAGTGAATTTGTTTCGGGCTGAAGTTCAAAGTCAAATTAATAAAAACAAAGAGGACATGAGTATCACTAGTTCTTTCCAGGTTTGAAGGCTAATAATCAAACTCTAACATTCTCACGGTTTCTAATCAATTGGTTTTATACGTAGTAACGGTGGCATTTATCGAAATATTCTTACTTAAAACTTACTAAACTTTCATTATAAAGCATGTGTAGTGATGTGCACATGTGTAGTGAATATTTAAGAAGTAATTACTTAAAATTATATATTGCAGTTATATTAAACATTAATATTACATTTACAAAAGCATTCATAAGCTTCTGGTTAATAAATCTTTCATGTAATCTCACCGATTTTGAAAATTACAAGGACATCGCAAGTATTTCAATTAAGAATATTTCAAATTATAATAAATGAATGTTTAAAAGAATTTCGGATGTGTGTGTGTGTATACATTTTCTAATTGTTATCATAAATAATGATGTTTTATACAATGAATCTTTAACCTAGAGCTAATATTATACATCTTAATAATAATGTACAATTGTAATTCAGCTATTAGTGTGTAATTTCTTATGTGATATCTTGCATTATCTTCATGGTTCATTGTAAGTCTTCCAGTGATTGATTCTGACATTTTCTGCTTCAGTGAATTATTCACTTAGGCCAGTTGATCACACTACATATCAGATTTTATTCTGTAGTAACTTAAAGACAAAATTCCATTAGAATGCCATAAAATGAGCAGCAGAAATTTTGACCTTTATTGATAAATATCTGTTTTCGAAATGCTTTGAGCCGGTTTATGCTTTCCTTTTCACTCTATAATCTCTTGCATTGAACATTATTGTAGGCTTTCTAATAGGGATTCATAAAAAATTTATTATTTTTCGTAAATTTGGAAAGAAAATTACCTATCTCAATGTCAAAAAAATTTAATAAACTTCCGCCGAGGTCACCAACTTGGTGATGGTTTTGGAGACATGCTAAATTTTGTTGATTTTAGATGTTTCCAGGCCTAGATATTTCTAGAAAGTTCATTGCTATTATAAAAAAGAAATTCTCAAGCTTACAATTATTGTTGCACCAGTATGCTTCCTTGACAAGTTGGATCTAATAGTCAGATAAGACTTTCAGAAGCAATATCCACCGCACCAACCAGAGCATTGGAAGTTATGTTGGATCTGACTCCCTTAGACATCTTCATCTACAGCACTGCCAGAATGACTGCATACAGAATGAAGCTACAAAACCAATGGTATGACCAACATTTTGCGAAAGGGCATAGGGGTATTACTAGGAAAATTCAAGATCCTACTTTCCTGATGCCTTCAGACATCATGGAAAAGTCATACATGTTTGAAATGACATTTGAAATAGTTTTTCCAACTAGAGACGATTGGGATAACAACATGTTCAAAACTAAAACAGGAGATCTAATCTGGTACACAGATGGATCACTGAAAAACAGCCTCTCAAGACTGGAAGTATGTGGCGTGTTACCAAGAACCAGCCTATCTGTAATCCATAGGCGATACGATACGGTCTTCCAGGCAGAAGTTTTGGCCATTATCCACTGTCTGCGACTAAATATGAGGAAGTGCTACCACGGTAAGCGGATTCTCATTTCTAGTGACAGTCAAGCCGCTTTAAAAGCGCTTAGTTCTTTCGAAATCAAATCTAAAATGATTTTGGAATGCAGAAACCTTCTTAAAGAACTGGCAACTAGAAACAAGGTGATCCTTGTATGGGTGCCAGGGCACAAAGGTATCGAAGGTAATGAAAGGGCTGATGAACTTGCTAAACAAGGATCATCTTTTGCTACCATTGGTGCAAAACCTTTTTCTGGGATCAATTTGAAGACCGCAAAAACAAATGTTCTTAGATGGGAAAAACAGAAGATGTATGAAGCTTGGCTCAACACTCCTGGTCAAACCCACGCTAAAAGTATGATCTGTGGATCATCAGCAAGGATTGCCTCTGAAATTCTAAGATGTTCTGTAGAACATACATTTATTCGTAGGCTTCATAATTGGGCACTACTATTTCAGAAAACACCTCCATAAAATGGGACTGTTTCAGCAAGACCATATCTGCAGGAAATGTCATACGCAAGAGGAAACGGCCAAGCTTATCATTTACGAATGCGAGGCTCTTGCCCTCCCTAGATTAACTTCTTTAGGCATCATCCTTACTAGAGAGTTACACCTAGATTCCATTAAAGGGTTATCGGACTTTATTAATAAAGTGAGTGACCCGAGCAACTGGAACTAGGAAACATTGGGTTTGGAGTTAATAGTACAAAATTCTGATAAAAGCAGAGGTGCCCAATACAAACCCAACTCTAAGAAGAAGAAGAATAGTCAGATCAAGTAACCACATGAAAATTTTGGTAATTCAGAAGCAGAGACCAAGTAAAAGATTCTTAAATATTTGAATTGACAACCCCGAGGTTATCATTTCACTTACAAAACCAGAGTCATCATATAATTTTTCTATTTATCTGTATTTCGATAAATACCTTTTTTATGTAAAAGAATCCATTCAATGCTTGAACCCGTTTTGCATTGCAAAGTAAAAGACAAATTGGCTGTAACTAAAGCACAGTTTAATCCACTATTGCGAAATAATTGAACTATGTAATACTATTTTCAATTTATAGCACAAGTATACTTATGTCTTTAAATTATTGGAAACAAAGTTAGGAACAGCTTTTAAAATATTATTTAGAATAAAACCTTTCAAAAAGGCTAGTATTTTTGCAGTTAAAATTATTTTCTATGTTCCCTCTATTTTATTTTTCAGACACTTGAGAGCCAACTACAAGAGATGCTGACCGAAAGAGCTAAAATCAGGAATGATCTGGCTGGCTCTAAGGCATGCAACACAAGACTAGAAGAAGAAATAATTACTTTAAGAGATGCATTGCAATCTGCTTCTAATAAGGCAAAAGAAAACAATCTTCTAATTGACTCATTTGCGGTGAGATTCTCTTACGATAATTTATCTAATTTGTGAAGTATACTGAGATGGAAACTGTAGAATCTACAGTTCTAGAAACAATTTCCCCGTTGCAATACGAGATATACTATATCATAATTGATGTTTTTATTTATGCATTCACTTAACTTATTTCCTCATACTAATTTATTGTGGATGTTTTTAGCTTATACAGAATTGCCAAAAATATTATTGTAATGTTGTAAATAGAAAAAATGTAGTTGAAATTACGCATTTCTAAATCAGTGGATTTATAATGCAACTTATATCTGTCTTGATTGTAATTACTATTACTTGGAACACTTTAGGTTTCAATTTAATTTAATAAATGTAATTAATCCTTTACAAATGTCTTTATTTAAATTAAGGTGGGTACATACCAGTAAACTGGTAGTTTAACAGTTGAAGGCTGTTGTGAAGCATTTAAATCCCTGAGTTACTTTGTTTCCAGGAAGATTTTTCATATTTGAGATATCGTATTCATATATTTCAAAGGAAGTAGCTCAGAAAACTCGTGAACATCCACCGCGATTCAGAAAGTAGTGCTACTTTTACCATTTGTTACTCATAATAGTTTTGATAGAATCCTGAATTTTCATTAATTCAGAGCAGACTTATCACTCGGTATTGATGAAGACCTTAAATACTAATTGATATTTCCCAACATAGCAACTATATACAAAAAGTTGTTTTAAATATTTCCATTTCCTCAGCTACCGCTTCCACAGATTTCTGTGAACTCAGGGAGAATAGCAGAAAAATTTGAAATTCTTACACATGAATACAGAAAACGGAGATTCAACGTCCATCAGTGGCTGGAAACAAACTCAGTAACATCTCTTCTTATAAGCATGATCTACTCTTAAGGCACTGTAAACTCAGATATATTACATCTTACAATTTTTTTACATCAATACAGGTTGTCCCAAAACGATCGCATAAACTCTGCACAGCTAGATTCCTCGTTGGGAGTACATAAAAATTGCCCAAAGAAGCTTTCCAGCACGATCCATAGTTTACGAAAAAAATGCGAAAAACAAAGTTTAACGTCACTGCCAGTGCTAGAAAAAACACTTTATTGAACATATCAACAGCAGTATATGCAGCGGATATCGACGGGCATACTTCCTAGCAGTTCGTAAGGCATTTCCATTACATCGGCTGTACATCAAATACATGTCGCAGTAGGCACGAACGGAATACCTTGCCACCATACGAAGAATACCGCTAGCTGCAAGATGCAGCCTTTTAAATACCAGTTCACCGGCGGCTTAACGTTATTCCACGGCTCGCGCATTAATGACGCGATATGAACGGCGAACGTTTAAAACATTATCGTCTTTAAAGATATGAAAATACTGTTGTTGATTTGTCCAATAAAGTGTTTTTTTCTTGCACCGGCAGTGACGTCATACTTTGTTTTTCGTATTTTTCTCGCAAACTAGGGACTGTACAGGAACTTTTCTTTGGCCAGTTTTTATATACTCCCAACGAGGAATCTAGCTGTGCAGAGTTTATACGGTCGTTTTGGGACACCCTGTATATCCCTCAGTTTACTTTATTGGAGAATATTTAATATAGAATTATATCAAAAATTCTTTAATTTTATAATTCTAACATTTTCTATATGTAAATAGATCATAAACCATTTATATAAAGTAATATGGTTGATTCGTTTCCTATGTTAGGTTTGTGTGAAAATGAAAAAGGCAAAGACAGATATGTTTGAAAAATTGTTTTTCATAGAGAAATACTCCAGTTATAATTTTACTTTAATATATCACTCATGTGTGTGTGTGAATAATACTCTCAATTTTCAATAATTGAAAAACCCTTATATATTTCACAAGATATGCCGCCCAACTTGTCTAGTGGTCAGGGTGCCTGACTGCGGATAAAAAGGTCCTGGGTTCGAATTCCGGTTCGGGCATGGATGTACTTTCTCTCTCTATCTATCCTGTCTTTGTTCTTTCCTTGTATGAATGTGGAGTGAATGGTTGCCTACCCTATAAACGATTACCTATGGCATGTGTGTAGAGCAAAGTCGTACTTTCACCGTAATGGTGCTCTGATTAAAAACGAAAGACGCTCCCGATTGACTTAAATTCGCATAGCCAAGGCATAGCGAGCTTGGCTTGTCCAAGTGTCATTAGTAACAGCAAGATCATATTAATAAAATTTTACATTTAATCATTAATTTAATTTTTTTTTTTTTTACATTTAGTTTAAAATCATATGCATTTATTATAAAATTAGTATAAGCCTACATTTTGTAGAAAAAGCACAAGCATATTCAAGAAGCTATCGAAAATGAAAAATCTATCGTCCAGCAAAAAATGGACCTCTACAGGTTGGAATTGCAAAAATTTAAAGATAGCTACGAAGAAGGTGTTATTATATTAGATTCGTTGCAAAACGTATTTTATGAAAGACATGAGCTGCTGAAAAACATGGAAGAATTTGCAAACTCTGGATTTACGGTAACTTAAATAGTTAGCTTTCTTTTGTTTTATTTTGAAATGTTTTATTTTTGTAAAGGGAATCAAAATCATTCCATTGTTTCGCTATTTTAAAGATTTTTAATTTTTTAATATTCTATTTGATTAGTAAATTCCGAATATAATGACGATAAAACTCACACGCATATCCACGGTAACAGTTTTATTTATATATATATATAAATTCTTAGATTTCTCTAAAACTGCGTAACGATTCATATAAAACATTCAATATGTATCAAACATTCAAGATGAATAAACTTAGAAGAGTAAATTAAATTATAATTTTTATGATATACTGTATGTATATTTATATAATTGTTTGTATAAACGAGATTTCTATGTGACTGTATGGAAATTTCTGCAATATTCAAAGGAACTCGCTCTTGATTGTCATATATTATTTTCATTTTAAGCGATTCTTTTTCTCATCAGATAGCTAATGCATTCTTTTAAAAGTTTTTTTCATGTTCTGATATGACATAATGAGTTAATATTATTTTTAATGAAATAAATTTTCCCATAAAATTTAAGTTAGAAGAAATAATTAGGTCTCTTTTTGCGATACAGTAATCATCATTTAAGCAAATTTTGTTAATATTTAATGGAACAGAAAAATCAGAATGTTGAAATTGAATATACACAGTTCTACAACGTTTTTGAAATAAAGTATCAATGAATGAAAGGGAAACAAAGTTATATCGAATAATAATAATAGAATAATCACAAGACTTATTTATCGCCTTTATGTTGTTTAACAAAAGGAAAGTCTTTCTTGGGATATTCTCCTGTTTCTCTAGATTCCTCGTACTTATAATGCAAGTCTTAGGCTAACAAGCTTAATTATGATTAATGTGTAATTAGAAATAGAATAATCGCTGAAATGTGTGTTCGGCTCCATTTCATTGCCTTTTTGGTAAAGAGAAAAAACTTAATGATATATTTATGTAATTTAGGTAGTCTTGCTTAAAAGCAACTATAAAGGCCCATTATTTAATTGAGGAATATTTTTCTTTAATTATATACTGATGTAGGAGAATATTTAGAAATACAATATGAAACCAATCCATGCGCAATCTATGTGTGTGTTTCAGAAATTGCACAAGACTTTCTTCCTCATATTATACTGTTTCATGTAATAAAGTGCTTACAGTGTATGCGTAATGCTACAGTAGACGCTCGTATTTGCGTACTCATAGGGACCAGTAAAACAACTCGTAAAATAGAAAAAATGATGTATGACATAATTAAGGCAGGATTTTTTTATCACTTATTACTTTAATTTTTTCTTTATCAATAAAGTATTGAAAGTGTTATTTAGAATGAACGATAAGAAACGCATGAAGATGAGATTCATACAGAAAAACAAATTCACTTTATTGATTTTATTTTCACCACACATTCTAACGCACAAACCGTGTCTGGTGTTGCTGTTTCTCTAAACGTCAGATGCTGTGAAATCTCTTATCTTCAGCTTCATATATATATATATTTATATATATATATATATATATATATATATATATATATATATATATATATATATATATATATATATATATATATATTGTTATCGTTGTAATTCTTTTTAGAATAAAATAATCATTACATTCCAGCTGCTTCAATGTGAACATTACTAAAAAATACACTTCGGAAATGTTCACTCCTCTTATTTTTCTCAGCCAAGCAGGAAAAGTTGTTCCCAGTTTAGGATGTTTTGCTACTTTACAATATTTTCGAGAGGAGCACTTTTGTGATACTGTTTCCTTTTTCAAATTTTTTTGGGTTTCATAATTATTCATTATATTTTTAGACAACAGTTATAATTAAAAGTGCATCTACTAACTCTGAAATTAGTTATGTCCATGCTAACTTTATTTACAGTAACAAGCCTGAAATCACAAATATTTATTTTCTTGAAATATTATTTTCAATTTCAAAAAGTATTTCAAATTAATTCTTTTGTCCTCCAACTCTCCTTTCCTTAGTCTTTTTTATCATTTAATATTTCCCATTATCTTATTTATTTCACGTATTTTGTATGATTAAATGTATTGATTCATATTGAAATGTAACTTTTATCTCATTTAAAATAATTCTTGGAGTTCTTATTTAATAAATTTAATAAAGCAATACTTTAATATTAAATTTCTTAATGATAATTTTATGAAAAAAAATTTTACTTTTAAATCGAATTTTAAAATTTTTTTGATTTATAATTTAAATCATTTTTTGTGTATTATTTAATCCTTTATAGTTTCAGAAAATATAAATATTGGCGTAAAATGCAAATATTTTTAAATAATAGTTTAAAATGTGTACTTATATATATTTTAAACATACTTATATGTGCTTACATATAGTTTAAAATATACTTATTTATTAATATAAATGTTGATGTAAATTTATGCAAATATTTTCATGTAATAGTTTAAAATATACTAATAGATAGTGTTATTTGTGTTAAAGAATAATTAATTTAGTATCTTTTGTTACAAAATTCAAAGGAAACTTTAAACTTTTTTTCATAAAAACTACTTTTAATTTCACCGTCTGTATAAAAAAATATATTACATTTGAAACATGTTAATATTTTTCTAATTTTTAATAGGTTTATTTGGATCAACAAAAGGATGATTTCGATAGCTCAACTCCACGATATGAAACTGAATCTCATACTTCTAGTCCAACTGATGAAGAAACAGTCAACGAAAATTCAAAGTGAGGAAATCTTTACGCAATTTACTTTGAAAAATTAAAACATTCGTCATGATTACAAACAATTCTGCTATCTGAAATCAATGCTCTTATAATTACTCTAGTACTTACAAAAATAATAATAATAAAGCAAAGAAAACAAATTTAATAACATTCGTATGATTTAGTAATTACAAAGAGGCTAGAAATATCAATCCACCTCCCACGACTACCACTTGCTACGATGCAAACCCCGTTGCAAAGCATGAGTTCTGCGGGGGACTAAGGAAAAAATGGTGCCTACCGGAGCTTAATCCTGACCGTGGTATCACCTCTACCATCAGCAGAATGCGGACTGGGCACATGAGGGGTATGAAAATCATGCCCGACGGATCTAGAACCTACGCAGAGAGCAGGCACTGCACAGGAGTTCCACTAGATCCTAGACATCTCTTCAATAGCATCTGTGGTGCCTCGACCCTCTTCAGCATTGATCCCAACTGCTGCCATGACACCCTCTATACCGAAAAAGCTGAAGATGTGGCCATGCCTTTGGTCCCATATGACTTTTTTTTTTCTCTCTTTTCTGTTTGCACTTGTCACACAACAACAATAACAACAGTAATTACAAAAAAAATTATTTAAATCAGAGTTGGGCATTAAAGGAACCACGATCAACTTGTGGTTAAAGTTATTTCGGGGTTAATCACCCATGCTTGTTTACCCCTGATTATTAATGAATGTGATCGCGAGACAAATAAAAATTTAAAAGCAACTCGTGACCTAGTCAAATCTGCCCAACCCTGATTTAAATATTATCATAAGTTTAATTTCAAATACATTTATAAAAAGTAATTCATGGTACTTGTGGACTATGTAAACTTTTAATCTCACATTGAATTTTCCTTATTCTCTTGTCTTTTAACTTTCTAATGATTTTTACAATTTTATAAGCTTTACTCATTAAGTTAATTCAAAAAGTTATTCATATAATTTTGATGATAATTAGACCTTAAAAAATCTTTCCTATTAATGTAAGTGAAAAAAATCGTATTAATAATAGAGCGAATTTTTCTCATTATGTACAAATGTTATGGTATTAAATAAAAAAAAATCTACTATCTTAAAATACATTCAGCATCAATTTCTATGGTATATATATTCTGAAATGTATAAAATACATGTAATCTTATTAAAATTATTAATTTTTTAACAAACGCATATACAGCATTTTGAAGCAGGAACAATTTGACAATGTGTTTTTGATCGTTTTAAGAAAATGTTATATAAATTAGGAGCAGAATTTATGAAATGACTGTTCTGATTGCAAAAATAATATAATTTAATAAACAGTTCGCGCATATTTAAAAGTTTAAACTTGAAATTTAAAAAATCTTAAAGAAAGGTGTAAGTTTTTTTTATTTATTATAAATGATACATGGGAAAATTAAATATCAGTCTTTATGCAAAAGGAAAAAACAATTAATTCTGTATAGCAGACGCTATAAACCAGTTGAAACCAGTAAACCATTTTTCGATGCATTTGTTTTTCCTGAACAGGAATATTTTTTTTCTTCCGTAAATCTGAGGAAATAAATACAAATTTTCTTTTTTTTTTTTTGTTCATTGATTTTTATATAATGATTGTGCTTCTCAATCATGAACTAAATAAATTCATTTTTTTTAAAAGTTTGAACTAAATATATTTTATAAATTTTTCAAAATTAACTTAATTATGATTTAAAAAAATAAATAATAGTCATCATAGCATTTAAGCATATTCATAGTTGATTTAAAAGTAGCATCTACCACGTCGACTTTAATTACACGTGTTAAATTCAGATCTGCATACTTTGAGGTTTCTGAAATAGTCCCAAAGTATAGATCTTTTAGACCATACTTTTCATAAAATGTGAACCATATTAGTGTGATATGTCAAGAAGTAACCCAAGAAAATTTTCAAGATCTCACTACTACACGTATGCATTCAGAATAGGTAAAAACCACAGCCTCTTATTTATGATTCATTAATGATTAGGATTCAAATTTAGATCTTAAGAAAACTATTTTAGACAAATGTGTATGTAGAAGAACCTTTTTCCTCAACAAAAGCTTTGAAACACGGTGGTATATAATTTAATAACTAAAGACATTATAAATATTGATTATTGATATTTTCTTTCTTGAGGATTCTTCATAGGTAGTGAGGTAGTCGTAATCACGTGTTTCAAGGGAGAAATTGAAAAAAATCTCAAGCACCCAACACACAAAATTAATCTCTGCTCTACTGTATCCATCTATTGCTCTTCAGGAATAGCTGAAATAAAATCTAAGAATTTTCACTCAGAATAAGCTTTGTTATGCCATTAGATTATTGTTTTTAAGTTTCTAATGAAATATAATTTCAATATTTGAGACTTTAATTAGTAATATTTTTTCAGTATTAAGATGAATCACATTATTCATGATCATGTTAAGTAGATCTAAAATAAGGAAACTGTTTTCTTTTTATTGAATGGGTATGATATAGGTAGCTCATTATCCAATACTTGATGCACAGTAATTGTCGTACATAATATATTCATCGAACGAAAGACGCACAGCTTTGTTTGATTTCTCCAATGAGATTATATTTCACTTTACCTCGGAATGAGTGAAGCTTTCTTTACAATTTGAGCAATAACTAGAATCTATATGTATTTGATGATAAGCAGATTCCGATGGGTCCTAATTCTGAAAATATACTTTTTGCGTTTCAGATTAGATAGAAAAAAATATAACAAATATTTCATTCGCTTAGAGCACGCATATCAGTAGGGTTTTGCACTAATAACAGAACCACAAACGCAATTTTTGAGATATAACAATACAGTATCATATTATCTTTAAGATGAACGTGAATCACATGTAACTGGACATTATTCTATTTAAAATATAATATTCAAAGATGATATATTGTGATGATCAATGTTGTTGTTGAAAATATGATATTCTTAGGAACTTGATGGTGCCCATTATTTCTTCAAGAATACATTTAATTGTCATGCTTCGAATAATACTTAACATATCTTTTACAGGCCCAATTGCGATAACAGCAACATCACATTAACGGTTGGGGCTGCAGTGGCCTGTTTGGTTTGGGCGTCGTTCTCATTATCGGAAAGTAGTGAATTCGAAACCCGGCTTACCCGAAGATCCGTCGTGTTCACTAAAGGGGTCTGGGGCACGTTAAATAGTTCGTGATCACAATGAACTCCAAATGAAATGATACTTCTGGGTGTGACAGGTCAAGTATTTGGGGTCTACTCCCCCTCAGGGGTTTACCTTCTTTAGGTAAATATGGGTGTCGCAATCCCAAGGTACCCTAGCGATCTGTCCTCTTCTTTCTTTTCTTCTCCTTTCCATCCCTCAGGGGTTTACCTTCTTTAGGTAAATATGGGTGTCGCTATCCTAAGGTACCCTAGCGATCTTTATCCTCTTCTCCTCTACTTTTCTTTATCTTTCTTTTCCTATTTGTCGTCGTCGAGATCAAGACTTCTTGCTTATGTTGTATCTTGCTTTTCAATGGGTCTTACATCCATTTTTTTCATTGGTCTTCCACCCCATATGTTGGCCGTGTATGGCGTCCCGTAAGGAGGAAATTGGTGTCCTGGGGTCCCTTAGCGTTCCCTTTGGCCCAGGCTTCTCTGTAGACGGGTGGCTGGAGTGAGCCCGCTCTCAGTCAACCGGCTGGTGCTATGTTAGGAATGTTATACCCCTTGCATGGTGCTGTAGGGCTAGTCCTGCATTCTGGGTTGTGCGGACATGCTCGCTAGATCCTCAACCCAACATGTAGTACTATATCCTGGTGATACCCCTAAGGTAAGTGCCGAGGCTGGCTATTGCCAGAGCCGGTAACTGCCTTCCCTTGTTGGGCTCTGTGATGGGCGGGGGCCCACTGGGATGAACTTTTCTCTTTCTCATGGGTCCAAAAAATTCTGGCCACGGCGAGGGCCTTAACTCGTCACAAATTGATAGTAAATTTGACAAAATTGGAAATGTTTACCCAAAGTTCATATTAATACAGAACAACGAGGGCATGCTTAAGCAAATGTCACCTTTCAAAATTCTCAAACAGATTAAGGCAGTTGCAGGAGAACCTAGTAATGTAAAAAAGCTAAGATCCGGAGATTTACTAATCGAGAGCTCATCTGCTCAACAATCAAAGTCTCTTTTATCTTTAAAAGTTTTTGGAGAAATTCCCATCATAGCCTCAAGTCATAAATCACTTAATCAATGTCGTGGTGTAATTTCAGAGATAGACCTTTTATCAGTATCTGAAACTGAGATCCTGGAAGAATTAAAAGACCAAAGAGTTTGCAATGTCCGTCGAATCACCATCCATCGAGGTGAAGAAATAATCCCCACAAAAAACTTAATATTAACTTTTGACTGTCCTAATCTTCCTAATTCAATAAAAGCAGGTTACCTGAATTGCCCTGTAAGACCTTATATTCCAAACCCCATACGATGCTTTAATTGTAATAGATTTGGACACTCTAAAATGTTTTGCAGATCAAAAGCTACATGTACCCGATGCTCAAGTCTGGAACACCAGGAATCTGACTGTAAATCTGAACCATTTTGTATAAACTGTAAAGAAAATCATAGCGCATCTTCTAAAACCTGCTCACACTGGCAACATGAAAAAGAAATTCAACGCATAAAAACGACACGAAAAATCTCATATCAAGAAGCTAAGAAACAACTTCAAAATACGATTAATTTCAAGAAACCATATGCCCATGTACTGAAAAAAACAGTATCAACTGCTGTACAAACAGACCCTTCATCAATCGCCTTTTTTAAACCTGGAACACAAAGCAAACCTACTACAGAGAAGTCTATATTGATAAAGCCACAAAAAACAAGTGACTCTGATAACAGAAAAAAGCTTAAGATTAAAGATCAACCAAATGTAACTGCTTTTAAAACCAGCCTTCCTACAGACAGCCATAGTGATATGGATACTGATATTGATAATTTTGAGTTGATTGCGAAGAACAGATCACGTCACCGTAAAAAGAACCCTTCATAATGGTGGTTCTTCTTTCTTGGAATTGCCATGGACTCCGCACGCATATATCTGACATTAAAGACATAATAAATTCATACTATCCTGCTTGTCTAACACTCCAAGAAACCAACTTGAAATCTCATACTACTTGGAAAATAAAAGGTTACACGCTTTATCAAATGGACATACCTGATGATTCTGTATCAGGAGGGGTGTGCATTCTTGCTTCGAATAACTACCCCCACACAGGATTTCCATTACGTACTTCGTTGCAAGCTGTGGCAGTTGAGATACACATTAATTTTCGAATCACTGTCTGTAACATTTACTTACCACCACGTAATGCCATTCCACAAAGCAACTTAAATAAACTATTGCAGCAACTTCCCGTCCCTTATATATTAATAGGTGATTTTAATGGTCATAGTGCTCTGTGGGGAAGCACTAATACAAATTCTCGAGGACGACAAATTGAGCAACTGATAACTGATCACTGCCTCTGTCTGCTAAATAAAGATGAAAAAACTCACTTTCATGCTCCTACGAAAACATTTCATTCCATAGATTTGGCTATTTGCTCTCCTATTTTATTTCCTCATCTGGACTTGACCACTGAAAATGATTTGTATAACAGTGACCATTTTCCTGTAATCCTTACTTTTGCTGATCCACCTTCTAATGGCTTACAACCTACAACCTTTAAGTATCACAAGGCAGACTGGCATTCTTTTGCAGAACTGGCAGTTATTACAGAAGAAATGATTACAAACACTGATATAAATGATGCTGTTATTAAAGCTACAAATACTATTATGAAAGCTGCTGAAATATCCATTCCAAAATATTCCTCTCGTCCTCGAAAACTGCGGAAACCCTGGTGGAATGAAGCCTGTGCAAAAACCTACCGTGAACAAAAAAGTTTTGGAATATTTTTCGAAGACATCCTACTACCAATAATCTAATTATTTTTAAGAAAGCGAAGGCTGTAGCCCGCAAGATTCGCCGGCAAAGTCAAAGAGACTCTTGGATACGATATACATCAAATATTACCTCTAGCACTCCTAGCAAACTTGTTTGGAAAAAGGTGAAAGCAGCTAATGGCTTGTACCAAGAATTCTCTTTCCCGATATTGACTACTAACACTGCAGTTTATTCTTCTCCCGAGGATGTAGTTAATAAAATTGGCGAAGCATTTTCTAGTGTGTCCAAATCTGACTCTTACACACCTTTTTTCCAAGAGTATAAGAGTCGTACTGAGCAGATCAACATAAATTTTAATAATTCTGAACAGTTACCCTACAACTACGAATTTCATATGTATGAGCTACAAAAGGCTCTATCCAAGACCCATAATACCAGCCCAGGTCCCGATGGAATTACTTATCAAATGCTCCGCCATCTAAGACCAGTCTCTCTCACCAATATTCTGTTCCTCTTCAACAGAATCTGGCAGGAAAATACTTTCCCTTCTATGTGGCAAGAAGCAATAGTCATCCCCATCCTAAAACCAGGAAAAGACCCTAAAGACCCTTTAAGTTACCGTCCTATAGCCTTAACAAGCTGCCTTTGTAAAACGATGGAACGCATGGTAAATAACCGTCTTGTTTTTTACTTAGAAAACAATAGGTGTATACCTCAGCAGCAAAGTGGCTTCCGTCAGGGTAGATCTACGTTAGACAATATTATTAATTTGGAAAATGATGTTAGAACTGCTTTCGTTCGTAGGAACCATCTTGTATCAGTATTCTTAGATATTGAGAAGGCCTATGATAGAACCTGGCGCTATGGTATTATTCGGACCTTACATGGTTTTAATCTCCGTGGTAACCTACCACTTTTTATTCAAAACTTCCTACAAAAAAGAAATTTTAAAGTGCGCATTGGGTCTGTTTTATCTAGATCCTTTGTCCAAACTGAGGGCGTCCCTCAGGGTAGTGTACTTAGTGTAACATTATTTATTGTTTTTATTTCCAAGGTTTTATCTATATTACCTTCTTGTATTAAAAGTACACTTTACGTAGATGACTTACAGATTTCCTGTCAAGGTTCAGATATACATTTAATTGAACGACAACTACAGATGGCTGTAAATCAAATTACTGACTGGTGTGACAAAAATGGCTATACCATTTCACCAAGTAAGAGCAGTTGTATTCATTTTTGTAGGAAACGTGGCCTTCACCCTGATCCCAATATCCAACTTCAGGAGGAATCCATTCCTGTTGTTAATGAGATACGATACCTTGGGGTAATTTTTGATAACAGACTTACCTTCTTGCCCCATATATTACATTTGCGCAAAAAGTGCGAAAGATCTCTTAATATACTAAAAGTTCTTTCCAATACTTCTTGGGGTGCTGATCGAACCTCATTGTGCAGAATATACCAATCTATCATATTGTCCCGTATCGATTATGGCAGTGTGGCTTATGGTTCAGCTTCAAAGTCTGCCCTAAAATGGTTAGACCCAATTCATCACGCTGCACTTCGTATCTGTAGTGGAGCGTTTCGTACCTCACCTGTCGACAGTCTCTATGTTAACTGCAACATACCTCCTTTAAAACTACGACGCATTAAGCTTTCCCTTAATTATTATTTCAAGAGTTTTTCTACTCTAAACCATCCACTGAGGTCTGCAAGAGTTGACTCTACGTTAAAGAGACTTTTTAACGCTCGCCCTTCTTGCACTCCTCCCTTTTATGCTAGGATTCAACCTCTTATAGAGGAAGCTGATCTTCATTTAACTCCAGTCGAGATTGCTGACTACAATAGTATTCCCCCATGGGATTTTCCACAAATATGCTGTCTAAACAACTTTTCTCTGTTTAGCAAAGAACATACTGATCCCATAATTTTCAAACAAATTTATGGTATTCATCGGAATCAATTTCATGATTACTTCCCAATCTTTACTGATGGATCAAAAACAGAAAGACACGTCGGCTGTGGCATAGTTTATGGCACTAATATCTATAGCTATTGTCTTTCGTCAGTCTGTTCTATTTACACTGCTGAAATTGTTGCCATTTTGAAAGCTCTTAACATAATCAAGTGCTCTCGCAGCCGCAAATTCTGCATTTATACTGACAGTATGAGCATTATGAAACAGCTTAATTTTCCTCAACATTTTCATCCCCTGATTAATAAAATCTTAGTTTTGTTAAATGAAATGTCTCGTAATGGTTTCGAAATATTGTTTTGCTGGATACCTAGTCATGTCGGTATTACTGGCAATGAATTAGCAGACTTAGCTGCTAAAGAAGGTAAAGACCCTATAGACCAAGCAATCCCTTATACAGATATCAAGCATTCAATCTCTGTACATACGCATTCTATTTGGCAGAACTCTTGGAATACGCAAGTAACAAATAAACTTTTCTGTGTTAAACCTCACATTCGGAACTGGAGTAATATATCATACAGACGTGCTGACGTTATTTTATCCAGACTTCGAATCGGTCATACTCGTTTGACACATAGTTACATTTTATTTAAGGAACCTGCACCTCTGTGTTCGAGTTGTAAAATAGTTTTAACTATATATCATATCTTAATTGAATGTCCAAATTTTAACCATCTTCGTCTTACCTTTTTCCACAACACTGTTTTAAATTTACTGGACTTGATTGGGGAAATACCTCATCCAAATCTCTTTGCTTTCTTAAGGACTATCAGAATTTTGCACTGCTTATAACGCATTCTCTTTACTCCAAAAATTTTTTTTAATAAGATTCAAATTTATAATCTTTTACTGCAATAAACTTGTTTGCAAATTTTATAATGGATATTTTATTCTGATTTCAAAAATTTTTTAACCTTTCGCTCGGCGCAGTATGTCCTTTTTGGATTTTGCGCCAGAAAAAGACAATCAAATCAAATTGGGGTCTACTCTTTGATCCCTGCTTCAAAATCACGAAGACTCCACCCGGCTGCTTCTATTTAACTGGTAAAACACAACTTAAGAGTAGGTGCATAAAAGCATGCTGATGCAACAATAGCATCAGCACAACGGGTATTGAAACTTTGAACGAACAGTTAATGTCAGTTCTATAGTTATACATTTTCACATGATTTGTGGAATCTTTCGCGAATCATTTAAGAGAATAAAAGTTTATATACAGATTGTGGGTGATTTTGAATCATACTTATCTTGGTTAAATGATCACCATCATTCATTCCCTGAATCTGCTAGTCTACTTCTTTTACTGTGCATTGATACATTTTTTCTAGTACATTAAAATGTTTCATGTTATTGTGTGCATCTGTGTTTTAAGAACACACAAATGAATAATGTTAGCTTTAAGTGACAATGGTATGTAATGACAAACAGAAATTAAGCAACTGTATTTTACGATTGCAATTATTTGTCATTAACTGACTTTAATTTACGACAATAAAGAATTTGAAGATGATGATATTTGAAAGAATGATATTTATGAAAGAATGATATTTTTAAAAAACTTCCATTGTGTTTAAAGCATACAAACATTTGTAGAATTAAGTTTATTAATGATATGAGTGTCACCTAGCCGTATGTATGGATAATATTTTACTTAGTATTATAGCTTTAGGTATCTTCTTTGAGTATCAGAATTTGATCTGGGAACAAGTTAATTTGGCTCTGTTTCTTATTTTTGCATATCTTACGATTTGTATACGGCTACACAAAACTTTTCAGGTGTTATAGTTCTTTATTGTCGTAAATGAGGTGAAGTTCTTTCTTCCCAATATATTGTATCGAAAATAATTATTTTTAATTTCCAAAAACTCTTTGAACTTCTTACAAAATAATATTTTACATTGATATGATGTTTTATGAAAAATCTTTTTTATGGTGGCTATAGCTCTTGCCATGTCTCAAATCAACTTATGCCGCGTATTTCACACAGTTTGTGAACATATATTACTATAAACAAAGATACGGATTTACTTTATATATAGTTGCAATTTTAAAAATAAGTTTATAATTTTATTGTTACTTGTATCGCTTGAATATTGTTTAATAGCTCAATTACAAAGTAGGGAAGATTACTATACAATGTTCCTCATTATATAGTTATATGCTTTTTTCGTAGAAATGAAGAAACAGTACAAAACGGTTCCCAGTTACAAATTGAGATAATTCAAGAAGAAACTGTTCCAATTTCTAAGGAACAATTACAAATTCTGATAGACTTTGCCAAATACAAAGCTCTTTTTGATGCTGCTAACATAGAAAAAGATCGCTTATTGTATATGATACAAACACAAGAAAGCCAGTAAGTTTATTTTTAACATTTTATTGTTCGTTTTCATTTTAATAGTATTTAACAAATGGCTTTTTATAGCTAAACCTTACTGGAAAATGCTGAATAATGCATAAAAACTATTGTTTTACTTAAATAACTTTCTATTACGAGACTTTTGTATTCTATTGAGTTTCTTTCTGAAGTAGTTAAGATAGCAATTCCTTATATAACAATACTTTTTCTACATTAACCTCAATTTTTTTACATAATTATGGAAGAATATAAAAAACCATTCTATACGTTTAAATTTGGTTTCATCTTATTTAATGTTTCTCAAATCTTCTAATATAAGAGACTTTTTTAGGGAAACAAAAATACAATATAAAAAATTTTAGAAATGCATTCGTTTTCACGAAGCCCGGTGGCATAGTGCCAGCGTTTCACGCTCCCATGACACAGGTCCGAGGTTCTATCCTCGGGTTGGGCAAGGTTGACTCAGCCTTTCATCCCTTCAGTGGATCGATTAACTAAGTACCAAGAACACTTGGGAACTAAACACGTTAGGCTGACCACCTAACTGGGACATATGCTTCGCACCCCAGGGCCCTCGGTCATGAAAACAGTTATGGACACTGTAGGCCTTGGCCCACATGGGCTGTCGTGCCATGGAGTTTAGTTTATTCGTTTTTACAGTTACAATAAGTAGAAATAAGAAAACTTTTGTATTGTATTGGATACATGAGTAGTGAAGAAATTGAAATCTCTTCAATTAGGAACATTGACATTAGAATTGTCGTGAATTAAGATTAATGTTTTTCGTTCCCTTTAGGAGACATAATATTAAAAACCAAAGTAAAGGTACTTTGGAAGCTAAAACGCTGAGAAATTCGTTCTACTGAATTTATAGGATGATGTTGACCTCACTAGAATGAACTCATCAATTGAAATTCAAATTCCTGGTGGTCAGAAAACGTAACATAAAAAATAATTACATTAATTTATCCATTGATTTTATTCGTGTTTCTGACTGATTATGTTGAGCATCCTTATACCTGATTGTAAATTCAACATTATTCAGCGCCCACATCATTTTCTGCTCTCACTGGCCTTTACTAATGAAAAGGAGGGAAAACCTTGTTTTTTCTGAAAAGCTATAAGTCTATAAGTCTCTGATCTCCTTACTCTAAAATAACCTGCCTGCATAGAATAAAAAATAGAAATAAAGGAATGATAATAAAAAATGATTTGTGTCTTTTTACTCAATTTACTTTAGTGAAAAATCCCAAATTTTCTGCTTTTTACTTGGTCATTTATCGTGAAAAAGCATTAAAAAAATTCTTACTATTTTAATAATGATTGTAAAGGAGTTACACATTAATTATGCAAAATTCTATCAAGTTACGCATTTCTTACATATTAGTTATTTGAACCACGAAACACAAAAATCAGATAATTTTTGAGCTAAGTGACTTTCTGAGTAAAAAGAAACTAATGTATGTGAGAAACCAAATATTTATCTGGTGCATAAACGGGACATCTATAACTGGTTTCTTATAAGGAACACTCATTAAAACATATATTTTTAGAAATATATTTATGATGAATTTTTTTCTCCTTTAATTATTATTTTAATAATAATCATACTAAAAAAATCTGATTATAATTTCCTAAAGAATGAGTATATTTTTATAATGAAAAAAAGTTTAAATAAAACGTTATTATTATTCTCAACAAATAACAATGAACAATATTATTTTGTGTTGTTTATTTCAATAAATTTTAAACGGAAATTAATATAAACTCTGAAATATTTTAATTTAATTATTTCTTTAATAGTAAAAGCGAGTTTTTTCCCAGAATAATCTAATTCATTATTGAAATAATTTATAAAAATTTTACGAACCACCTATAGTTGATATAAAAGTAAAATATTTTCTCATATTTTATTTAGAATGTAATATATTATAAAAGAACACATTTTTTATTTAAAAGTGAAAGCTTCTTCAAGATTATTTTAAAATGTAAGCTATTTATCATGACCAATAATATACTTGTTTGAAACATGTTACTAAAAATAAATCCAGTGATGTCTATTTGAAAATTTTAAGGGATGGAAATTAAATAATAAGAATAGTTCTCTTTTAAAAGCTAAGAAATAAAAGTACACATTCACTATATTCGATAAATGATAATTTTAGCAACTTTAACTATTTATGTTGAATTTAGGCTAAATGAAATGGCACTCCAAGTAGTTGAAACTGGGCGATTCATAGTACAAAAGGATTCCGAAAAGAAATCACTTTTAGAAAGGATATCTCAATTACAAAAGAAACTTGCCATGGAGAAAGATAAAAATATATGCAGCCAAACCAAAAACTGTATTGGCGAATTAAAAAACAAGTAAGTTAATCTTTCCTTTTGCAAAATAACTGCTACTTACAAATTATCAAATCAAACATTTCACCGACAGCAAAACCAGTCGACAAATATTGTGATTTAGAGCAATTTGATGACCGCACTCATATTTTGTACTTTTTATTAAATTTAAGCTCACTTTTTATGCTTTTTACTTTTAACTCGTACTAGTTATAAATTGTAATTAAAAATATGAAATTTAAATTATTAATGTTACCTATTTGTTTCAATAAAAATATAAAATAGCTGTTATCTTTTTTCAAATAAATTTTGAAATAATTTATATTTCAACATTTGGCGACACATTTGTCTATTTTTGGCGATAGTGATTGAGGCAGTAATATGTAACTATTATGGCATCATAATAGGAGGGTCATCCAAAAATTAATGAACGTTTAATTATAAAAAAATTACATCTATTTTTTTAAAGGAATTTACATAGAAAGTTTCATTCGCTTTTCTGAACAATCAACTCCTCAATTAAACAATTTATAAAATCTGGAAACGGATTCAAGAATTCCTGTACCTTGATCATAGTTTTGATATTGCGTTGTGGCCAATCTACGCAGGTCTATAGCTTTTGTCAAGCTTTTTAATGTCCACCCTGTAAATTGCTTTCGGGTATATCTTTAGATACTTATCCATATGTGGCAAAATAGTAAGCCTGGTGAATTAGTAAATACCTACTTTGACAGAGGAGCGTGAAAAGGCAGAACAAGCAAGGCCGTGGTAACAAGCAAGGCGTGGTTTCAGCCACTGTTCTTCAACAGTGGCTGGAATAAAATTCGGAACATTACCCACATTTTGTTAGGTACCGCTAAACCAGTGTGAGCCCATGTGGTCTCAATTTTAGCACTTCAATCTCCTCCAGCTTATTAAAAGTAAAGATTAATGCATTCTCCAACTCTGCATCTCACTATAAACGCTTACCGTCCAAAAATTCTTTCAGTTCAAGTAAACTGGAGAAATTCTTTGAAATTTATGGGAAATTGTTCACAAGAAAAATGAAAATGAATTCTTTGCAAAAATATTTTTATTCTAAGAAAACTATGGAATTAAGAAATACATACTTAACTCTTAATTCCAGAGTTTTGAAATGCTTAACCATTCGCGGAAAAGTAAACACGAAGTGCTTAGGTAAGAATAGTTTGTGCTGCGCAAGGTCACCAAACTAGTTCCATAATTTTCGAATTGCAATAGAAATCACACAGAAAGTTGAAATACAGTCAGTCACAAAAGTCTACGTACAACCCTAAAAAGGGCACATTTCAAAACCGAGTTATATTTCAATTTGCAAAATCGAATAAATATTTCCTTTTTCACTAAAAACTGTGATTTACAAAATTAACTATCATCTACTGAGAAATTTTGTGAATATGTAAAAATTAGTGCGTCACAAAAGTCTGCATACACACGATTGGTTGAGAAGAGAAAATTTACCTATGAAGATTTGTTGAAGGTTACTTCAGTTTGAGGTGGCACTTTTGTAGTTAGTTCATAGTTAGTATTTTCCATGATATTACAATAGCATATTGCTTTAAAATGAGCCAGGGAAAGGAAACATCCTTAGAACTTCAAAATTTGGTAGTAAAATTGAAACGTGATAAGAAATCTTACTCCGAAATTGCCAAAATTGTAAATAAAAGTCGGTCGACTGTGCAAACAATCTACAGAAACTTTGTTAAATGCGAACATGTGCTCAGCAATTCTCGATGTGGTCGTCCAAGAAAGCTCAATGATCGAGAAGCAAGAGCCATAGTAAGAAAAAAGAAGAAAAATCCAAAAATTAGTGCCCCAAAATTAGCGGATCAAATTGAAAAGCAAGTATATCCAGAAAATGTTCGTAGAATTCTTCGATTGGCCGGCTACAATGGCAGAGTTCCCAGAAGGAAACCATTCGTATCATCTGTAAACCGAAAGAAAAGACTTGCCTTTGCTTCTGCATATATTGACAAGGATTTCGAGTTTTGGAAAACAGTTTTGTGTTCGCCGACGAGAGCAAGTTCAACATTTTTGGAAGTGATGGTCGCGGAAAAGTTTGGAGGAAAAAAAACACAGAAATGAACCCCAAGAATTTGACTCCCACCGTTAAAACACGGTGGAGGCAGTGTGATCGTTTGGGGTGCCATGGCAGCAGCTGGAGTTGGTAATCTGGTTTTCATCGAGGGTACTATAAATCGTTTTGGATACCTGAAGATTTTGCAAGGCAACCTACATGAATCAGTCAGAAAATTGGGACTTGGAAGCAACTTTGTCTTCCAACAAGACAATGATTCTAAGCACACAGCAAAGATTGTAAAGGAATGGCTGCTCTACAAGACGCCCAAACAGTTGCATTCACCTCCACAGTCTCCAGACCTTAACCCTATCGAATACATTTGGGAGGAAGTCGACAGAAAAATACGACAACAACCCATTAACAACGTCAAAATCCTAAAGAAGGCTATGCAGCAGGCTTGGTCCCAAATTTCACCTGAAACAACAAAGAACCTGGTGAATTCGATGTCAAACCGAATGCGAGCAGTCATTGCTTCAAAGGGAGGGCCTACCAAGTATTAATGGTATTTTTATTTTTGTTTATTGCCAAAAATTTGAGTTTCCTGTCTTTGTATGCAGACTTTCATGACCACATAATTTGAAACTTTTGTTATTTTCATTACGTTTTAACAAATATGTTGATAATTTTATTTATTTATTCTGAGTTATTATGAGAAATAATTATGAAAATAAAATTGAATTTTCGAAATTATGAGTTATGTGCAAAATATACGAAAATCAGAGTGTATACGTAGACTTTTGTGACTGACTGTATCAGTGTCTCCAAAAAAAAACCTTTTTCGGCTTTTATTATGGATAGATCAACGTAATTTTCTCAGTTTTGCTACATAAAAACCTGCCTCAATCACAATTCTATTTTAGCATCAAGTCAAGTGATTATTTGCCTTCATTAATTGGCGGCAAAAGAGTACTCTATGGTAATTCTGAATATCTTGATGGAATACCTCAAAAATATTTAGATGATTATTATTAGAAGCGCGCTAAGGAAGTTTTATATACGTCCTAGAATAGTTTTTCTCCTTAATATTGTGTTTTTTATTTCCTACAATTAAGTGATCATTACTTTATGGGTTACTATTGTAATATTTATATAGCCCTGTTGTTTTTAGATTGCACATCCATCGTGTTACCATTTCAGTTAAGGCCATTTGTTAACTTTAATTAGCTTAAAAGTATTAGCAAAAGATCATAGTAAGAATGTTTACTTTAAAATTTCAACTAAAGATGATATTCTGAAATATAATTTGCTCTTTAATCTGTTGTTGTTACTAATGACACTTGGACAAGCCAAGCTCGCTATGCCTTGGCTATGTAAATTTAAGTCAATTGGGAGCGTCTTTCGTTTTTAATCAGAGCACCATGAAGGTGAAAGTACAACTTTGCTCTACACACATGCCATAGGAACCCGTTTATAGGGTAGATAACCATTCACACTTCATTCATACAAGGAAAGGACAAAGACGGGATAGATAAAGGGAGAAAGTACATCCATGCCCGAACCGGAATTCGAGCCCAGGACTTCCTTATCCGCTGTCAGGCACGCTGACCACTAGACAAGTTGGGCGGCGCTCTTTAATCTTTATCTTTTTAATGAGTTTGATTAATTTTGAATTTAATAATCCACTTTGCTTTGACAAAGATAAAAATGAATGGAAACATTGCTAGATCTTTGGATCATCAAAATATTTTATTTTATTTTTTTTTATCAAATTTTCAAATAAAAGCTTTATCAAAATAAAAGCAAATTGAATATGTTTATGAAATACATATTCGCTGTATGATTTTAATAAAGTAATATTAACTGTTGACAGTGGCTGCTTCTTATATTTTTTGCTGGAGTATAATTGAAGATCATAAAATAAACTCATTGATATGGTTAGTGTTTAAACTTGGGTTACGACTCGTTGCACTGATTTATGCTCCATCGCATTTAAAAGATACTATAGTGCCAAGTTGGGATCTTTGGACAACTGACAAATCGCGGACATAGCCTTAATCAGCGCTTAATAGATGATCTAAGTTTAATTTTCAATGTATTTAGCAGATAAATAAACCCTTACACACAGCATGCGTTCAGAAATATTTCATGATTTGGATAGCTAATATATGCTATAATTTCAGAACATTTTCCTTAAAATATGGCATAACAAAATGTTTAAAACTTACTCTTAATTAGAGAGGGAGAAAATTTCAGCACTGAATTTTTTCTAAGAGAGATTTTAATTACTTTGTGATCTAACTCAATCTAGCTTACTGCAGTATATATGTTACCACTGATACCCATATTTTTATTATTATTTAGAGTGGATTCACTAAGGGAAGAAAATGAATTTATCAAAAATTATGTGCAATCAGTATTAGATAATGCATCCAGTGATTTATCTCTGCACAAGAAATTTATGCAAGAATCCAGGCAATTTTTTCTGGAAGGAATTCAAGATTTTATGAAAAACTTCGAAGAAAAGAAACAACATTTTATTCCTAATACTTCAGAAATAAGTGATAACCAAGAAAGCATTGACGAATAAACTCTATTATATTCATAATTTGAAATGCCTAAATGTGATTTCTCTTAATCATTAGGAATTAAATTTTTTATCGCATTATCTTTGTTTTTTGGTGTGTATTGTAATTATATTGTGTTAATTTTAACTGCAAGACATGAAATTAAGATTCTGATTAGAAAAGATTAAAAAGGACACATTTTTCGTAATAATTTTCTTCTCTCTTTTTGAAATTGGTTATTCTTTTTTTCATGTAGGCCTCTTGAAAAAAATCAATGGAACAAAATAAATAAGATATTATTTTCAGTCTATATGCTGAAGCATATTAAAAAAGAATATATATCAAAATCAAAATAACTTGAAAATCCCAAATACATTTGTAGCGATAGACATCGTTAAGAATTATGATAATTTGCTCTTTTAATTAAAAAATATATATTTTTTAAATAAGTATTATTTATAAAATAAGAAAACTATATGTTTAATATTATAAAAAATTAATGTTTAAAATCTTTTTTGTTAATTGATTAGTAATTTTTACTCTTAATTTTTAAGTCTAAAAATAATAGAGTGTTTCGATCACTAATTCTCCCAGACGAAAATGATAAATGATAAGGTAGTTTAAGCATGAGTAAAGCTAATTTTTACTTTTGAAATCATTAGAAGCACGCACACACAAAGGGCCTTTCTCATAAATTTGGAGAATACTTAAATTTCAATAAAAATAGACACAAAAAACTCTATTCCCCTAACTTTCTCAAAATAGGTTTTCGAGAACAAATGCTGCAGATAGTATTTCATTTACAAATTGAAGTTTTGAAATAATGCTAAGCACTATAAAGCATAAAGTAAAAACCTTTTTCAACAATAATTTGCTTTTAACTCAAGTTATAACACCAGCATAAAATGTTAAATAATTACATCAGCATCATAATAAACATTATTTTCAAATATGTTTTATTTTTAACACTCTGGAAATGGAAAAAATATGTTAAGATAAAAATTTAATTTATTTAAATTTCAATTTTTCAAAGTTGTTATACTTTGAAAGTAATTTTAAAGTAATGTTAAATTTGGATATACTAAACATCTGATATCTAAAAATAATTATCATTTTCATATAAAAAATACAAATTTGTTTGGCACACATAATATTACACATAAAAACTAATATTTCATATACTCATTTCATATTAGTAATCACATTAACTAGTGGCTACAAACTTATGGATACTAGCCGAGTTGATGGACGAATGGTTAAAGTCATGCTTTTGGTTTATCAATTTATGGATTCAAATCCCACATTGGGCTTGGAGGTTTGAAGTGGTTTGGAATTCATTTTAACTGTGGGTACAGATCTAATTATAGCCATCGTGTACAAAACATGAGCATTAAGAAACAAACAAGAAAAGCATACAATTATGAACATTATTGCGCAAATAATGACAACTTGGGATTTGAGATCGCTAATAACAGCAAGGAAAAAGACATAATTTTGCTGAATGAAGATATAGCTCGAATCCTTAAATATTAAATTTTCTTGCAATTTATAAAAATGAGCTGAAATTAGAATGTACGAAAATTATAAAATTCTCTATAACAGAAGTGCAAGATTTTTAAAGTCAATATGAAAAATAATTTAGTTTAGCAGATTCTAATAGTGTATTCAATACTACATTTGTATATATAATATTAATTTTGTGTACGAAATTCTTTTTTGAATATATAATAAGCTACATGTTATCCCCTTTTGGGTGATGATATTAAGCCATTTATAAATAAATATAAAAATGTGTCTGCTAATATAAAAATTATAAAAACTATGCAATTTTACTATGATTTCTATATTTTTATGAACTTTAATTACCAGTTCTTATCAAAACTTTAACCATGAATTTACCATATATCAATTGGAAGAATTTTGTACATAATGATTCCTTCACATGCTATGACTGCTTATTTATAAAGAGAATGCTATGCAGTAACACTGACGCTTGTTCACCCTTACGATAACTGAAGTGTAAGGATTTTCCTCACATTTTGAGATAATTATTGTAAATATTTTAAACAGTACCATTTATGTTTATCACTCCACTTGGAATACTACCAAACATTCGCTTATAATTATTAAATATGTAAATATTTATTCTTTAATAATTATATAAATAATAAAATTTTATTCCCTCAATATGCAACCCTATAGTTTTTTTATGTAAATGCTCTATAATAAAAACTATTTGCTTTGAAAAGACTATTTAGTTTCTCAATAAAAATATACTTTAATACGAAACAACTTAAAATATAAGCAGCACCATGATATCCTTTCTGTTACATCAGTTTTAGGCCAGTTATATGTTATGTTGTAAAGCAATTTGTTCAAAAGCGATGAATGATATCTTTTCCTAGACAACTTATAACAGAATTTGACTTGAATTTGATTGAAAAGACTGAAAAAGATCAAGTTCTACAATTCATATTTTTCAGGTTTGTTTTTGTTTTAATTATATATTTTCGAATTCTAACCATTAGTTCTCTCCAAATAGATTCTATTTTGTTTAAATGCAACAATTAAAATAACGTTTTTAAGACATTGAGATATCAAAGACAAATATTTTGAACGTTAATTTTATATTGTTATTTTCTTGATGAGAAAGAAAGTTACTTTTTATATCCAATTTTATTAGATTTTATTCTGATTATTAAAATATTTATCGAGTAATTAAACGCAACGAAAACATAGGCAATAAGCTATTAATTAAGGTCTTTAACGTAATGAATTTTTTAATAAGGGGAACTGTGTACATATGTATTCAATAAATACCGTTGAAATCTAAATGAATATTAAGCATCTATATTTACTGTATAGAAAGTAGGCATTATTTTAGAAAATCCAAATCAAATAAAAATTAATAGCAAACTAATTAAAGTATTTTTAAAAGCTATCTCCAACGAGAGCTTTATCGACTAATTTCAAACTGGAATAATGACATCACTGGCCTTGACTTTGAATTAATAAGTAAAGATACTCTTTACAAAAACGTATTCTAACTTCCTTAAAAATTTGACTTGATATTGGGATAGGTTTACAATTATTAACATCAATAAAAATAATACGTCACATTCTTCTTCTTTTTCTTAGAGTTGGGTTTGTATGTCATTGGGCACCTCTGCTTTTATCAGCATTTTGTACCATTAACTCCAAATCCAATGTTTCCTAGTTCCAGTTGCTGGGGTCAACCACTTTATTAATTAAGTCCGATAACCCTTTAATGGAGTCTAGGTGTAACTCTCTAGTATGGATGATGCTTAAAGAAGTTCATCTAGGGAGGGCAAGAGTCTCGCATTCGTAAATGATATGTTCTGCCGTTTCCTCTTGCGTATGACATTTCCTGCAGATAGGGTCTTGCTGAAACAGTCCCATCTGGTCAGAAAGTCAGTCATGCTAGGGATAGCTTCCTGACTTTCACCAGAAGAAGATGGTTTGGAGGTTATTTCTACCTCAAGTGAAGGATTCATTGCTGCCCCTTTACAAGATTGCCTCTGAGTTCCCTAGTCTTTTTCAGCAAGGTCTACTTCAGAGGCTTCACCTGCAAATGCAGAAAGGTTTATTATTTCTGGTGTCTTTTCAGCCACAAGATAACAATTAATAAGCTCAGGTAATATAAGTCCACCCAGCATTGCCTGAGTTACTGGGCAAGGCAAATTACTCTAGAAGTTCGCCAGGCAACTAGAGGCTCCGTTAAGACACCATTACCGCGATGCCAAATAACCCTAGGCACGGGTCGCATAACACCTGGTTCGCGGCCTCTGATTCTATATTCAAGGCTATCCTGTCATTCCTACAGGACATTCGGCTATCCACCACATGCTGACGCGCCTGGTGGCTGCTCAAGCCCCAGGAAGGTACGCGTACCCCCTGGTTCCAGGTACGTCACATTACTTTCAATACTTTTATGAATGAATTTATTGTTAGCATAAGAGAAATTAAATTATTGGATTCTTCATGTAAGTATGTAATTGGACGCGAGTTGAGATCAGACTATAGAAGAAATCCTTCTCTATACTTAGATGCAACCTAAAATTTAGCTCGAAAGAGAAGAATTTTGACACCCAGAAAAATTTCGATTTACATAAAAAAATACAAGCATCATACAATGTTTTGGATACATCTATAAATGCATGAAATTCAGATGTCATTTACTTCTACATATAATTTTTAATATCATTCAAGATCGGCAGTTTTACAAATCAATTTGGAAATAATTTTTTCCATTTCCATAAATATAAAAATATCACCTTCATCACTTATTGGCTGTGTGTTTACACACTTTGTCTTTTGAAAGTCAATTCTTGGCTATTAGGTAAAAAGCTTTATTTTTGAATAGTAACGATAACTCATATTTCCCTTAAGAAAGAATAGTCAAATTATTCCAAAATTGATTCATTATATCAGAAAACATTAATTTCTTATTAGCAGATTTAAACGAATTCTAGACACCAATAATATCAAGACATCATATCTCATGAATACTGCAATTAACAGAATAAGGTAAAGATAAAACACAAGCCTCAATAGTAAGAAAATTAATTTTATTCTCATATAACACCCTGCTAATATTTCAATTTATCAGACATATTCTCTTTTTCTATTAAAGTGATACCGAATTTATTTTCTTTAATAATCAATCGTTTTTCCCATCAGTTAATATATCGCCTGTAACATCAACTCCTATTAGCAAATCTATTTCTCTCTTTGAGACTTCAGTTGTTAAGAAATCTAAATTTTAAAAAATGCTGTAGTATCAGAAACTTATGGAACAGATCCACAAGTTTTATCTTCTGACAATATAGAAATACACTGCACGACATTAAAAATGCAATACCAAGAAGTAGTTGCCAGAAAGAGATGAAACTCGGTAAACAGGGAGAGACAGCAACAAAAAATAAGTGAGGTTTGTGTTTGGAAATGATATGCATAATACAGAGTGAGAATAAGGTTAGGTCAGAAGGTTCTAGGCACAGAGTCAATGAGAGTAGTACGGTTGGCGTCTTGAGAGAAATGGCTCTCCATTCCCTGTCAATCATTTGAAAAAGTGCGTCTTCTGAATTAGGCAGTGGCAGGATCTGCAAATGGCATCCAATCATATCCCAAAAGTTTTCAATTGGTGTGAGATCTAGCAAGCATGTTTTTTTTTTTTTTTTTTTTTTTTTTTTAAAGTAAACATGATTTTCAGAGAAGTGGCATGAGATCATCATACTTTTCTTGAGTTTTCCGATGATTCTAATACTCTTATTATCGTCCCCAGTTCATCATATAATGTAGAAAGACTCGTTCAAAAATGTGCTGCCATGGCGCACTTTATTACAATATTCAGGAGATCTAAAAGATAAATAATGCATAAAATGTTCCCGTAATTGCTCATTGTCTACGGATAATTTGCTGTAGTAGATTTCCGCAATCCTTTGCAGCTTTCAATTTTGGCACTACAACATGCAGTAAATACTGAAACTTATCTTTGATGAGTAAATTTGTATAATTTGTGTATCTTTTTTAACTGTGACAAAAGCGAAAGAAATTCTTTACTTCCTTCTCAAAACATTTTTTCAATTAAATATTCGGAAATATTTCATTTATTTATATCTTTCTTTACGAAATACTAATGTTTCAGTAACAACAGCTTCTTTATTGAAATTTTCATAAGTAAAGATTTAGTTCACATTAATAAAAGTTCTCATAAACAAATGAAATTTATATGATTTTAATTAAATAAATGAAAAATAAAATTAATGTTTAAATTCATTTAAAAACAAAGTACATTTCCATATAACAGGATTCTTAATTATATTTAGTAACAGATTAAAATATTTTACAATATAACTGACAACAGAGTATTAGTGATAAGGTGGAATGCCATGCTTCAGTTCTCCTTTCTAGTCCTTACTATAACTGTATGCAATGCTAAAGGATAATTTTACTATCTCGACAGAGTTCCAGAGAGAAAGAGAGTATCAAGAACACATATCTCTAATATAATATAGATTTCTTCACCTGGATGCAATTGATACTAAATTAATTCTAAGAATACATATATTTTTTTTCTACATATATCTTTTTGTTTCAAATTACTGTTAAAAACTTAATTAAGATTTCTGGATGTCACTGAGTTAGTATTTTAACCCGCTAGTTGTTGTGTAAAGCACTGTCACCCCATGCTTCGAAAATCAACAAGCCTGAGGAAACTATTTATCTGCAATCAATCATCCTTTCAGTGTCTTACTGTCTGACACTCCTCTTTGACGAAACAGGTAAAAAAATAACAATGGAGTATTGATATTTTTACATGTTTTTCCTTTGTTCATTTGAAATGATAGTTTCTACAATTTATATTTTATTGAGGATGATTCTTCGCCCCATGTGACCAGTATTGTTTCAAAATTTCTTTTATAAGTAGAAGTTTCTTATTTGCAAGTGTTTATGTATATTTGTTTGCCATTTTATTTCTAAATAATGGTATATAACTGAAAACTAATAGAATATAAAAAAGAGATGGAACGTTTAAGAATTCTATCTGATGAAGTTGAATCTTCAGCAGGCTATTGATCAAACCTATAAGGATAAACCAGCTGAAGAAATACACAGTTCTCATGATAGTGAATTTGTTTACAGCGATGTAAGAAGTGAAAAATCTGAATTAGGAGAAAACATATTTATGAACAAAAATCCGTTCAAAATAAAGAAAAACAAAGTATTAAACCTGTTACAATTTCATCATTGATAAAACTGATAAGAAAAAAAAAAAGATATTATTCAAGTTTAGTAATGTAACAGAAGGAATGATAGTTACAGTAAATGAAATGACTGTCTACACTCTGTTAAAAAAAACCAACAGATGGCTGATGATTGTTTTATTCCACATAAAATGTTGAAGTATTGTTTCAAAACGGGATATACGGGAGTTGTTTTAATGTCAATAAAGAACCTCTAAATCAATATGGAAAATAAACGAAATTTCTTAAATACTAAGCAATATATTTTATCGAGACACATATGAAGATAGGAACAATCCAAATGTTTTCTCAAGAATACTGCCAAAAGAAAACAATGAAGTTAATTCAAGTAAACGAAAAGTTATTCAATATTCAACAAAAAGTAAGAAATACAATAATGGCGAATGTTTTATAAGTCCAAGATACAAGGATACAATTTCAAGCACAAAATGAGATAATTTTATTTGCGAAAATCATTCTCTTTGTTAAAGGTAAATGTTGATTCAGAATCTCCATTACAAGCACATAATTCTACTTGTATAATTTACGAATATTTGATCTTCTTAAACATTTAAAATGTTTTCTTAAGAATATTATTATAAATTCCCAATTAAATAGTACGATTGTTGCTTATAATGAAATATTTTATGATTAATTTTTTAATAAAATTCATTAGGGTGAAGCAGTCACCCACGTGACTTCAAACATCAATGTCCTGAGTGTACTTTCTGATGGATTAAACATTTTTGGGATCATAAGCAATAGTAAAATAATGTTGGTTATATATCAAAACTATTTCTCTATAAATAACTTTTGAATAAGCAAGA